>CM041295.1:127610669-128068169 GCA_023052935.1 Piezodorus guildinii | reverse complement strand
CGTGGTGTAATATATAGGAGAATATCACCACGTTTCTCGATGAAATTTTATAGGGAAGGGTCATCAAACAATTAGTAATCCGATGGCCTTGAGGGGCTGAGCTATATGGTGGAGGCAGGAATTCGAACCCACGAAGTTCTTGAAACTTTTCTTTAGTTCGAAAGTGCGAGGACTAAAAGTCCGTTTTGGTTGACTAAATCTGTGCTGCGGATTTTACTTTTGGAAAAAAAAAACATTAAATGTCTAAAAGTAATTTTTTCCGTCCATTCTAAGCAAGCAAGATATCACTTAAGGATAATGAATCTCGACTAAAATTCATGTATAAAAGCACCTTAACTAATCCTATTTTAGAATATGTAAACATGATTTTATAAACATAGAAAGGATCAAATCGGAATATTATTTTTAAATCCAATATTTCATATTTCCTCTGCCCTTGAGAACAAGGAGTACTGCTCGGATGCATTTCTGGACATAACGCAAGTATTTGACCGGGTGGGGCACCCGGGATTACTCTTCAAGCTCAAAAACCATTTACCCCAATCCTTATACCTAGTCCTCCGATCCTATCTATCAAACCGCTCCTTCCGAGTTCGCTGTGGTGCAGAATATTACAATTATTATCCAGCCGAATCCGGTGTTCCTCAAGGCATCGTCTTTGGTCCTATCTTCTACAATATATACACGGCTGATATTTCTGTTTGCCCTAATACCTTCCTTGCAACGTACGCTGGTGACCCAGCCATCCTATCCTCTCACTTAGATCCCGATATTGCATCCATATGATTTTTTTTTGTATAATATTTTTATTGATTTTGTTTTGTATATATGTATATTGTATTATTATTATATAAATTTATTGTTTTGTATATATCGTGTGAATGTTGTACTTTATCACTATTAAAAATCTCCTAAATTGGACTGATTGTAATATTACTTGATAAAGAACTGTTTCTCTCAAACCCAATATTTAGAGTGCTTCCACTGGGAATCTTCTCTACACGTGTTTCATGCCTTTATATATTTTTCTCAAATTTACTTGTTTGATACAGTTGTAAATTCCAATAAAATATTTTTTTTTTTTAATCCAATATAAAATACTATTAAAATATTTACATTAAATATCTGAGTTGGAATTCTTCTTAGATTGCTTCGATTTAATAGTTTCTCTACACATTTATTCTCGAAGCAGAAACAAATTTGAGTAAAAAATACTAAATGTTTTAATAAAAATATTATTCCACTAATATTAAAAGTTTCATAAAGTTAATTTTAAAGAGAGTATTACTTGCCTGAAACATTTTCCTATTTCTTGAAAGTTTTATGCTGTAAAAGCATAACTTTTGTTTTCTTAAATTTGTATTTATGTATATAGCATTTCCAAGTCAATTGTAACCTTTTCCAAGTCAAATGTAACTTTTTCCAAGTCAAATGTAACCTTTTCCAAGTCAAATGTAACCCTTTCCATTTCAAATGTCACCTTTTCCAAGTCAAATGTCACCTTTTCCATTTCAAATGTTACCTTTTCCAAGTCAAATGTCACCTTTTCCTTCACTTCTAGCCTTAAATATTCCGTTTTATTTATTGAAAAATAATTAGTTTAATTAAGATTATGACTTTTTTAATAATTTTGGCATATAATAAATAAATATTTTTTTTGGGTCTCTTAGATATTTGATATCAAGTTCTGTTTTTTACTAGCTAATATTTAAAAAAATTAATTATCGTCTATTTAGTTTTAAGATAATTGTTGATTTTGATTTTTTAGATAGGAGGGGTAGTTTTTTGGAATAATTAATGTGTTTTCGGGTATTATAATTAAATTTTTCGAGCTGTATTTTTGATCGCTCGCGTGCATTTTAACTCGCATTAAATTTTAATGTTTTTTATTGATATAGGGATTAATTAATGTGCTTTCGGGTGGTTATTATTACGTTTTTCGAGCTGTATTTTTTATCGCTCATGCGTATTTCAACTCGCATTAAATTTTAATGTTTTTTATTGATATAGGGATTAATTAATGTGCTTTCGGGTGGTTATGATTACGTTTTTCGAGCTGTATTTTTTATCGCTCATGCGTATTTCAACTCGCATTTACTTTTAATGTTTTTTATTGATATAGGGATTAATTATTTTGCTTTCGGGTGGTTATGATTACGTTTTTCGAGCTGTATTTTTTTCACTCGCGCTTATTTTAACTAAAATTTACTTTTTATGTGTTTTCGGGTATTATAATTAAATTTTTCGAGCTGTATTTTTGATCGCTCGCGTGCATTTTAACTCGCATTAAATTTTAATGTTTTTTATTGATATAGGGATTAATTAATGTGCTTTCGGGTGGTTATGATTACGTTTTTCGAGCTGTATTTTTTATCGCTCATGCGTATTTCAACTCGCATTTACTTTTAATGTTTTTTATTGATATAGGGATTAATTATTTTGCTTTCGGGTGGTTATGATTACGTTTTTCGAGCTGTATTTTTTTCGCTCGCGCTTATTTTAACTAAAATTTACTTTTTATGTGTTTTATTGATATAGGGATTAATTAATGTGCTTTCGGGTGGTTATGATTACGTTTTTTGAGCTGTATTTTTTATCGCTCATGCGTATTTCAACTTCTATTTACTTTTAATCTTTTTATTTTTATAGAGATCTATCCTTGTGTTTTCGCGGGGTTATGAAAATGTTTAAAAGCTTTTTTATTATCTCTCGTGCGGATTTCAACTCGCCTTTATTTTTGATATTTTTTTATTGATATTGGGATTGATTGTTTTGTTTTTGGTTCTCATTATAACGTTGCTGGAATATACATCGTTTAGGTTTTTTTTTTTTTTTTTTTTTTTATTATTATTATTTTATTAAAGGATTAGTTGTAGTTCCTTTTCTAGCGTCCTGAGTAATTTTTTCAACTAAATCTTTTGTAAAGGATCCGCTTCCTAACTTGGTCTTACAATTATTTAATAATTTAATTGAGGAATCGTTTATTCTATTTTCGGGTGTTCTGATAACATTATTTGAACCAAATTTGTTATCGCTTTTACTCATTTTAAGTTACTGTTTCTATTTCATAAATATTCGATAGAGGGATCGTTTATAGTGTTTTCGGAAATACTAATAGAGTTTATGACATTTATTTATAGCTAGTGCACATTTTAACTTAAATGAAAAGTGATCTAAAAGAAATGCGCATGCGCGATGTAACGTCCAAATCAAAAATGTAATCAGATCCTGCAAAAAAACAATAATTAATTTTTACATCATATTATAACATAATACCTACGGTTTGTAGAAATTCCCAAGCGCATAAAAGAATAAAGTTCAAAACACGTTATGAGAATCCCCTAAAACAAAAAAAAAGAAAGACCACTGCAAATGCAAGTTTAAATGAGAGCAAGCGACAATAAAAACAGCTTAAACAACGTAATCACAAGACCCGAAAAGATAATTACAAACGTCTATAACAATAAAAAATATCAAAAGTAAATGCGAGTTGAAATACGCATGAGCGATAAAAAATACAGCTCGAAAAACCTTATGATAACCACCCGAAAGCAAAATAATTAATCCCTATATAAATAAAAAACATTAAAAGTAAATTCGAGTTAAAATGCGCGGGAGCGATAAATAAATAAAACTAAAAAAACATAATTATAGGACCCGAAAACACAATTTTCAACACCTATATCAATATGAAACATAAAAAATAAATTTTAGTTAAAATAAGCGAGAGCGATAAAAAATACAGCTCGAAAAACTTAATCATAAGCACCCGAAAGAACATTAAGTAATCCCTATATCAATAAAAAATATTAAAAGTAAATATGAATTGAAATACGCATGACCGATAAAAGATACAGCTCAAAAAACGTAATCATAACCACCCGAAAGCACATTAATTAATCCCTATATCAATAAAACACATAAAAAGTAAATTTTAGTTAAAATAAGCGCGAGCGAAAAAAATACAGCTCGAAAAACGTAATCATAACCACCCGAAAGCAAAATAATTAATCCCTATATCAATAAAAAACATTAAAAGTAAATGCGAGTTGAAATACGCATGAGCGATAAAAAATACAGCTCGAAAAACGTAATCATAACCACCCGAAAGCACATTAATTAATCCCTATATCAATAAAAAACATTAAAATTTAATGCGAGTTAAAATGCACGCGAGCGATCAAAAATACAGCTCGAAAAATTTAATTATAATACCCGAAAACACATAAAAAGTAAATTTTAGTTAAAATAAGCGCGAGCGAAAAAAATACAGCTCGAAAAACGTAATCATAACCACCCGAAAGCAAAATAATTAATCCAAATATCAATAAAAAACATTAAAATTTAATGCGAGTTGAAATACGCATGAGCGATAAAAAATACAGCTCGAAAAACCTTATGATAACCACCCGAAAGCAAAATAATTAATCCCTATATAAATAAAAAACATTAAAAGTAAATGCGAGTTGAAATACGCATGAGCGATAAAAAATACAGCTCGAAAAACCTTATGATAACCACCCGAAAGCAAAATAATTAATCCCTATATAAATAAAAAACATTAAAAGTAAATGCGAGTTGAAATACGCATGAGCGATAAAAAATACAGCTCGAAAAACCTTATGATAACCACCCGAAAGCAAAATAATTAATCCCTATATAAATAAAAAACATTAAAAGTAAATTCGAGTTAAAATGCGCGGGAGCGATAAATAAATAAAACTAAAAAAACATAATTATAGGACCCGAAAACACAATTTTCAACACCTATATCAATATGAAACATAAAAAATAAATTTTAGTTAAAATAAGCGAGAGCGATAAAAAATACAGCTCGAAAAACTTAATCATAAGCACCCGAAAGAACATTAAGTAATCCCTATATCAATAAAAAATATTAAAAGTAAATATGAGTTGAAATACGCATGACCGATAAAAGATACAGCTCAAAAAACGTAATCATAACCACCCGAAAGCACATTAATTAATCCCTATATCAATAAAACACATAAAAAGTAAATTTTAGTTAAAATAAGCGCGAGCGAAAAAAATACAGCTCGAAAAACGTAATCATAACCACCCGAAAGCAAAATAATTAATCCCTATATCAATAAAAAACATTAAAAGTAAATGCGAGTTGAAATACGCATGAGCGATAAAAAATACAGCTCGAAAAACGTAATCATAACCACCCGAAAGCACATTAATTAATCCCTATATCAATAAAAAACATTAAAATTTAATGCGAGTTAAAATGCACGCGAGCGATCAAAAATACAGCTCGAAAAATTTAATTATAATACCCGAAAACACATTAATTATTCCAAAAAACTACCCCTCCTATCTAAAAAATCAAATCAACAATTATCTTAAAACTAAATAGACGATAATTAATTTTTTTAAATATTAGCTAGTAAAAAACAGAACTTGATATCAAATATCTAAGAGACCCAAAAAAAATATCATTTATTATATGCCAAAATTATTAAAAAAGTCATAATGTTAATTAAACTAATTATTTTTCAATAAATAAAACGGAATATTTAAGGCTAGAAGTGAAGGAAAAGGTGACATTTGACTTGGAAAAGGTAACATTTGAAATGGAAAAGGTGACATTTGACTTGGAAAAGATGACATTTGAAATGGAAAGGGTTACATTTGACTTGGAAAAGGTTACATTTGACTTGGAAAAAGTTACATTTGACTTGGAAAAGGTTACAATTGACTTGGAAATGCTATATTTAATCACGGTTTCGTTAGTTTAAAGGAAATAAAATGAACCTAAAAGCATAGACGTAAGCTTTTTGTGTTAAAAATGTTTTATATTCATTGTAATATTAACGAGATATCTTCATATTCTTTATCTATCCTTCATAGCATCACATAAGTGAGAGTAGCTCGCTTGCAGAGCCTGGTCTAGAAAACCCTTTCCTTGAGCAAGTTTCTTACCAACATCCAGTCAAATTCGCTCTTCTTGCTGTTTTTTTTTTTTGTTTTTTGTTTTTTTATTCTCTCCTCACACGTTTTCGTTTTGGTTTCCTACTTCATACTTAGCTGCACTTTCAACGAGTTCCTCTGACATACTCGAGAGATGAACTGATGTTCTTGATTGACCTCTTCTGCTGATCTTACATCCAGGTTAATCTTATAGTAGAGTATCTGATTTTGCACCTTCTCGTCTTGCGCTTTGCATTTCACTAATAGTGCATTTCAATTGATTGGAGGTTTTATGCTTGTTAGATCTGTACCAGGACTCACTGGTATTCTTGTGTATCATTATATTTTTTCTCTTGCTCTTGGAGGCATTTTTTTTTTTTTTTTTTTTTTGGCTTAGAAATCCTTTTGTAACTTCCTGCTGACTTATAAAGATTTATAAAATTATAAGTATTATATTTACTGTATTATATTTATTTAATTATATATATTATATTTATAATAACTGCGAAACAGACTCCTTTCAACGAGGATGTCTAGTTTAACTTAAAAAAATAATAAATTAAAGCAGACCTTAAAATGAAATAATTATTCCTTTTCGTGCATAACCCATCCTCCCTCCCTTATAAAAATAGTTAGACTTATGCTATTTTGGACTAATTCTTGCGTCGAGAAAAGAGTTCCGATATTAAAAAGTATCATTTTGAGATTGGTAATCCTAGGTGCCAGTGAATTATTTCGATCCGTATCCTTTTAAAAGGAGAATTCCCGTCATAGACACACCTCTTTTCATTCTGAACTCCCTGCCCACACAAACCCAATTGTCTGTAATTTATCTTCCTTAGGTATCACTGACAACCCTCCGAGGCGATCGAAAAAAGGTGGCCTCGGTACATACTGCCTTAAAATAGTTAGTGAAATGATACCACTGGGTAGTTCTTTCTCAAGACATTTTCATGACTTTTCTTCATACTGCCTATTTACTTATTGTTTTTTTTAATACAGTTGTAAATTACAATAAATAAAATAAAAAAAAGGAGAATTGAGTCAAAAATGGAGATTACAGGTTATGGAGGTTATTGAGTCGTATCCTAGTTACAATATATGTCATTTGTTGAGAATCCTTTCAATATGAATGGCAACTTTTACTTAACATAAAAAATAAATTAAAAAAAATTAAAACAGTCTTTAAAATATGTAAATTAGGCATATCCTTCGAAATAGTAAAATTAGTCCTTTTTATGCGTGTAACTCCATAGTGCAAAATCATTGGGAAAATTCCCAGTTTTTCTTATTACCTTTATACAATGTATAATGTGTATTTTGTTTCCCGTAATAACAACCATGTAAGTAAAATCTGGCGCTAGCAACCCTTGGCATTCATTCATCTGGGCTGTTAAAATCAATTTAAGAATTATTAAAAAAACTTAAAGTAGAAAATTGTTTAAAGTTGATTAAATAATAAGTTTATTCCGTTTCATTAGAATTATTGTTCAAAAGGGTTTGTCCCAAAATAAATAAAGTCTTTATTTTTATTATTATGATTAATCCACCTTTTCTATAAATTCCACATTATTTTACAATTCTAACAACATTACTTTAATCGATACGCGATTTTACTTATCTAGATGTTATTTTTACGTCCTCCGCCAGATTACCATGTCTTCATTTGTCGGTAGACAAATGATCCATGGCTGGAAGGCTTGCTGGTTAATCTCCAGGACAAAAGGTGAAAGATAGGGAGCCACTTTATGCCTCAGGCTTTACGACAGACTCCTCGTTTGGAGCGATCGGGCATCAACCTGATTGGCCAGATATTGAACCTCTTTAACTCCCTCGCCCGTAAATAGCTTTACGATTTATCCTCACACCTGGAGCCTTTCATCAAACCTGAAATGCTTTTGATTAACAAGATTTAGAACGGATAAAAGAGAGGGAATTTGCTGTTTAATGACGTAGAAAGAACCTAGTAGAATATTGGAAATTATTTATCTCGCCATTTGCGCACTAAAAACTGATGCGGGTTCTCAAACAACTATTGTTTTAGGTTAGGTCCTGTTATGTTTTCCATAGAAGTGTTGGTGTGCAGCACGGATAAATTTGCAACACTGAGATAAACTCAGACTCCCATTCAAGGAAATAAAAAACATATTTTATCAAATTAATGATTTATTAATTTATTACGAGTGTCAAAGGATCTGAAAGCTGAAAAATTTAAAATACCAATTGTGGATTTGTGAGTTTTTTGGGCCACGGAAGAACTTTTATTTTGAAATGCAATCCTATAAACTAAAAAGTTAGAAGGTTGTTTTCTGTTTATCTTATATTCATTGGAATGAGAATATTTTTTACTTTAAAGGGTGTGGACTATGTCTGCTGGGATACCTGTATATCATAATTTTTTCATGACAAATTTTTTTCAATTTTATTTGGTTTTAGTTCTCATATATCAACTTTGTGTTTGTAGTTTTTTTTTTTTTTTTTTAACTTTTAATTACTATTCTCTTTTTATATATATAATGAATGAATGAAAAAAGAACTTTATTCTGGGACTAGGTCCCTTAAGAATAACATACAGGTACAAAACAAATAAGTATTATGACTGACCATAGAACACATAGAAATAAAAACAAAAAAGACTTATAACATAATGATTACAATAAATATATACAAGTATTTTAAATGGTAAAAACAGAAAGAAATGAAAAATAACAATTAAAAAGATTACAATAGTATCTAAAAGTAACAGGGTTAACAAACCAAAGAAAAAAAAAACTTTAGAATAATTAAAAATAATAATGAAAACTTTATAACATTTATGACATGAAGTGTGGACATTTCTCACATAGCTCAAATTTTTATACTGAAATTAGTTGGCATCTAGTTGGGAAGCAAGAAGGTGTTTAAAAAGGAGCGATTTGAATGAAGATTGGGAAGGAGCATGACGGATGTTTGTTGGGAGAGTATTCCAGAAAAAAGTGGACCGGGCTAAAAAGGAAAATTCATATTTTTTGGTTCGATGGGAAGGCGTATAGAGGTCAGAAGGACGGGATCTGGTTTCCTGAGTATGGATTGTGGATTTAAATTGCAGGAGACTATAAACGTAGGAGGGGCGATGGGAGCGGA
The DNA here is from genome assembly GCA_023052935.1 of Piezodorus guildinii. NCBI lineage: Eukaryota > Metazoa > Arthropoda > Insecta > Hemiptera > Pentatomidae > Piezodorus > Piezodorus guildinii. Next base: position 128,059,109 of record CM041295.1, on the reverse strand, counting down.
TGACTTGATAGAGAAAGGAACCAAGGAAATATTGCCTTCGAATAGAGGGAAACAGCCAATTTGACTCGTCATAGAGATGTGATACATGCGACCGTCTAGAGGTACCGAAGACAAATCTTATGAAACAGTTCATGACTCGTTTCAATCTGCCCTCAAGCACCTTCGAGAGGCCGCCATATACCGCACAACAATAGTCAAAATGGGGAAAAATAAGAGAGGATACAAGGAGCTTCCGGGAGGATTGTGGGAGAAGGTGACGGGACCGTTGAAATAGTTTTAGTGTACTTATCGATTTTTTGGAAATTTGGGCAATATGGGGTCTCCAGGATAGGTTTTGGTCAAGGATTACGCCAAGGTTTTTGACGGAGGCGCTGAAGGTAATAGGGTGATTATTAAGCAAAAGTGAAGGAAGGGTGATGATAGAACTAAGGAGGAAATTGGAACCGATTAAAATGGCCTGGGTTTTCATAGGATTAAGCTTTAGACTATTCAGGTTTGCCCAGGCACTGATCCTATCTAGGTCTGCCTGAATATTTGCAAAAGCTAATGATAATTCGGAAGGAGGGAAGGATAGATAGATTTGGAGGTCATCAGCGTATAGGTGGTAGGAACAGTGATGGATTGAATTAGGGAGGTCATTGATATAGGTATTGAACAGAAGGGGGGAAATACTCGAACCTTGAGCAACACCTGAGGATAGAGTTAGGAAGGAAGATAAGGGTTCATTAGGAATAGTAACTGCTTGAGAACGTTCGGAAAGAAAAGATTGGAACCATTGGATAGAACTATTAGAAAAGGATAAACATTTTAATTTGGAAAAGAGGATCGAATGGTTAAGGGAGTCAAAGGCCTTGGAGAAGTCTAGGAGTATTAGGACTGTTATTTTTTTTTCATCTATTGCGGTGTGGATATCACTAGTGATTTTGGTAAGGGCTGATTGCGTGGAGAAGCCAGGTCGGAAGCCGGATTGAAGAGGGTCAAGTTGATTAGTCTCTTCAAGAAAGTGGGATACTTGGGATTGTACAATTCGTTCTAGAGGTTTGGAGAGATTAGACAGGATAGAGATAGGGCGATAATCTTTAGGTGATGTCGGATTAGGGATTTTGTTGATGGGATGGACTAGGGCTTTTTTCCATGAAGTAGGGAATACAGAGTTCTGGAGGGAGAAATTATAAATGAAAAGAAGAACTGGTAGGATTTCAGGTAGGCATAATTTTAACAGTTTGACGGGTATTCCGTCAGAGCCGATGGAAGTGGTGTGGGATTTCATTATGGAAGAAATAAGGTCTGTGGGAGAAATATTTGAGAAGTAAAAATTATCGCAATTAAATGATGGTGGGAGTGAACAATTGGAAGAAGAGGCTACAGTAATGTTAGAGGAATCAGTAGAAAAGTATGAATTTAGTTCGTCAGATGGTATTGAGAAACTTGATGAGGTAAAGGATTTACAGAGAGAAAGTTTACGAAGGAGTTGCCATTTGGTTTTAGAATCAGGGGAAGAGGACAGAGCTTCATGAAAATAGTTGGATTTCGCACGCCTTACTGTTGTTTGTGTCAAGTTACGAAGTATCTTAAACGCTTCATAATCCTCTGCAAGTCTTGTACGCCTGAAGCGTCTCCGGGCAGCCTCACGCTTCCTTTGTAAATCTCTGATCTCTTGACACATCCAAGGAGCAGGGCGGCGGCGGAAGGTACAGGTTTTGAGTGGGGCATGTTTGTCGAGGATATTAATGAGGTTGGAAGTGAGGATATTGACCATTGAGTCTATGGAGGAACATGAATATATGTCGTCCCAATTCAGGATTTCTAGGTCAGGTAGTAGGTTTTCGCGGGTGAGGGCATTAATGTTACGGAACGTTATGGTTTTAGGAAGGATTGTAGGAGTTTGAATATTGTAAGATATTTGTATTAAGTCATGGGAGGAGAGGAATGGGACAGGCAATTGTGATGAAGAGAGAAGGTTCTGGGCCGAGTCTATTACATGAAGGTCTAACCAGGTATCTGAACAGCGGGTATGGTGGGTGGATGAGAAAGGAACGATGAAAAGATTGAGGGAAAAGAAGAGATTTTCGAGGTACTGTTTATCATTGGAGTTGGAAAGGAGATTGGTATTGAGATCGCCTGAGATTATAATGTTATTGTAAAGAGGAATGTAATTATAAAGGGTATTTTCAAAAGGAGCATCAAAAGGAACTAGAGGAGGGCGGTATACTGCAGCAAACAGGAGAGGATGGGTGTCACAAATAATTTCAATGAAAAGGAACTCAATATGAGGTTGGTCAGAAGGGGTTGAGACTTCTAGAATACGGAATTTAAGATTATTATGGACGTATAGACCGACACCTCCACCTGTGCGGCCTATTCGGTCGTGGCGTATAAAGGAATAATCGGGTAAGGAAACAGAAGAGGAGGGGATATAAGGTTTTAACCATGTTTCTGAAATAGCTATGACATGATAAAAGTTCCGGCCAAAATATTGTAGGAATTCATCGTAATGGGCTGGTAAGGATTGGGAGTTAACGTGGCAAATGTTTAGGATACTAGACATGGAAATGAGGAGGGAAAAAATACAGATGCCAAGTAGAAGTTACGATTTAAAATTTGAATAATTGTCAAGTTATGCGAAAAATGAAAAATGAATATAATAATAGAAAGTGTCCTGTGAAAAATATCAGAAAACGAAAGTAATTTAAGATTATTGATACAAAGTAGTAAATAAAGATAAAAAAAATTAAAAGTAAAAAAAGATAAATATAAAATCAGATTATTGACGGAGTCCGTGGTGAGAAGCTGGTTGAAACCGGAGGGTTGACGGTGGCCCAGGAGTCAGCAGAAGACATCAAGATCCTGTATCTTGTCAATGTATACCACCGGTTGTCCGTCATCCTTGCGGCAACGCACTCTCCCGGCAGCAAACCAAACGTATTTTAATTTGCCAGGCGACCTTTTTTGTCGGGCGAGCCAGTAAAGATGTCTATTTGCTGGAGACATCTCTTCTCCTAGGTAAATTCGGTGGCAATCGTTACCTTCCCAGCCAATATCCCGAGTAGTGAAGTCTCTCTTCACCTTTCGCTGTTTTACAAGCTCGTCCCTGGTTGTTTGCCTCACAAAGCGGGCAACGACAGGAGGCGGCCTTGGGTCACCAGGCTTTGATCTTCGTCGTTCAACCATGTCTAGGTCCTCCGGAACAATCTTCATGCCCAGGCCGGCCGCCACACTGATCACCAGGGCCGCCGGGGTTTCGCCCGGGCGGACCGGGATACCCCGAATTTCTAAGGACCTACAAAGTAGGCCCTGCTCGGCCTTATTGAGGCGGACCTCAAGATCTCCCACTTTGTTTTTTAAGGATCTGTTTTCCATAGTGAGCTCTTCAACGTACTTCGTCTGACCCTCAAGGTGGCTTTCAATTTTGGAGAGTCTCTCGTTCAATTCGAAACTAAGTTCCCCATATTTATCTAAGGAATCCCGTATGTTTTTGATTTCTTCATGTACTTGTGCTCCTTGATGGGTCACTGCCGCCAGAATATCGGATGAGGTTGGCTCCCCTGCTTGCTGCTGGCTGCTTTTCGTGATCGATAAAGGTTTCTCACTGACCGAGATCGATTTTTTTACGGAATCACAATTAGGGCAAAGCCAAGGTTTTTTATTTGTTTTGAGATTCTCTACATCTTTATCATGTAAACCATAGCATTTCCCATGATAAACAACCCGGCATTTGCTACAGCTTACGTTATTTTTATCGTCACGCGTGATGGCGCTGTCACATCGAGAGCAGAGAACCATTTTTATGTTTAATTGAAAAAGAAATAAGGAATAAAAGTAAATAGTTTAGGCGAGGTTGTTTGTAAATAGTCGAGGTTGTTTATAAATTGTACCTGGTATTGCCGTCTTAATACGTGAAGAGATGAGGATTATATGATGCTCAGCAGGTGAATCACAGAAACCACTAACCTATTCTTCACTGTTTATTAGAAAGGGTATTAAATTATTAATAAGTAAGTCTACAACGGAACTAATGTTTATAGCTCGTAAAAATAATAATGAAAAAAAAAAAAAAAAAAAAAAAAAAAGTGAGCAGAATTAATAACACTTGAGTAATTTGAGCAATGTAAACAGAAAAACGATACAATAGAGCGATGTTCACTGGTTGCTGTCTCTGGCCAGACTGATATACTATAATATACTATTATGTACGTGAATATTAGACTGCTTATTCTTTCTCTATACAGACTAACACTAATATGTGTTGGAGTTTATTTTCATCACCATGATTTTTATTATTCATATAAGTAAATTTATATTTCTGAAATATTTGCATTTATGCCATAGAAACTATATAAATGAATATTTTTAGAAATATCCAAAAAGATTAACCTGAAGACCAACCGTTAAGATGGTCATCTGATTCTAATAATCTGCCTCAGGTAAATTATTTTGTTATAGATTTACATTAATGTAAAATAAGTTTTTAGCATTTTTCAATATTTCAGTTTAATACTACTGATTATAAAATCATGTTTACTTGGTCAATAATGCTTACATTTTCTAAGAAAGGATTAGTTGAGGTGCTTTAAAGCATCACTTTCCACCGAGATTGCCTTATCTATCTTTAAGTGGTATTTTGCTTGCTCAAAATTGAAGAGGAAAAAATTAATTTTCGTCATTTAATGATTTTTTTATTTCCGAAAAGAAAACTCCACTGCCCCGACGGCTAACAAAATTTGCACTATGTACGACTATGATCCCTTAGGAGTAAGCAGTCCGTTAGTGGTTTGCTCGTTTCAGAAACAGAAATCGTTGAAATATCGTCCTTCAGCTGTTGGTCATCATTAAATTCAAGCATAATTGATCAAAAATATTTAATTTTTGATTAAATAACTGAATCATATAATTTATTAATAATAATTATAAGAATCTTAGTTTTGTGTTGAAATCACCAGTTAACGTTACGGACTTATTATACAACCCAATAGTGAACAGTTAGTTAATAAACAAAATTTTGTTGTAGGGTCTTATTAAAATCTTTATTATTAGAGGTATAAAACAATTAGAATAATTTTATATTTTTAAAAAATTTACTTAAAATGAAAAAAAAATTATTATAAGTATTTCACCTATCATCTGGATCCTCATATTGTTTAACACATCGCTAAATATTCAATAAAACAATTAATTATAATGTAAAGTGTTTGAAACAAATATAAAACTAGTCCGAATATTTTTTACCTCAGAAATACTGTAATTTCTCCAGGATAATAAAACTAATTTATATATGGACAATGACAGTAACGGATTAATATGAAACGGATTAATAATAATATTAGTAAATATCTAAATTAATGACTGCGAAATTATATTGTGGAAAGTAAAAGTATTTACAGACTGTGTAAGATAATGCTACATAATAAAACTAAGAGTTTATCGCAGGACCTAAAATGGCGAAATTGTGTAATGTTGATAGGGCGTACAAACAGAGATTTAAGAGCAGAAATATACAATACTAACTTTCTTGACTGACATGATATTAAAAAGAATCAAATGGGGAAAAGAATATATTTTTTTTAATTTACTTATTGGAATTTACAACTGTATAATAGAATACAACTAGTAAATGTGAGTAAAATAAAACAAATTGTGCTTTCAAAGTTATACTATATTTAAAAAAACAGATATAACAACGGTTCCAATTTGTTCGGTTATTTAAATGAACTATTTAAAATACATATAAAAAGTTAAATTTAGTTTCCATGAAATTCCTTTTTATTTTAAAATTGAAGCGTCTGTTTTTATAAAATAATTTTTAAAGAAGAAATAATTAATAATATTGTCACTTTATGGATTTATAACAACGTTCCATTTATTTCAACAACTTACTTCCTATTCGGTACTTTTTTTTGTAAAAATATTTGCTGTAAAATCTTGCGTACTTTATGTAAGATTATCTTGTACGATACTGGGCGGTGGCAACACTGAATCCCATAACCTCACTCATTACAAATAACATATAAATGACATTATTTTAACTTTTACATCATATTTTATTACATATTACCTTTTCTAAAATCTTGAGCTTTCCAACGGTATATTTTACGTCTATATTACAAATCATATTTCAGGAAATATTTTTTGAAGACCTGATAACAAAAAAAATTAATTTTCCCACCTGAATAAAAACTTAATTTCAATGTATTTTACTTTTAAACTTTTAGGAAAGAATGTCCCGAATCATAGTGAATACCGTACAAATTTCGTCACGAGGTTCAAGTTCGTGGAAACCAAGTATCGCGTTATCATTTTATATATATATTGAGATACTATAGCCTGAGATTAAAAAATAAAAATAAAATGTTGTTTTTTATTTTAAAAAAAATCTTGCATCCTGTTCAGATAAATAAGTGGGGAGATGTATTGTTGGTCGGGTTGTGGGTTGATGTGTTTTGATCCCACCGCTCAATTCCAAGTTACCGCTTAGTGGTTCACATCAAAGGCTAACACACTCCAGCTATAATGAGTGAGCACATGGGGCTATAATGTCCCTCATCCTCCATCTATCCGACTTGCTCCGGTCAAACTAGAATAGAATATGGCAAATAATGTTTTATTGTAATCCTGAATTTCGGTGCTCGTAGTATTTTTCTTGCTAAACACAAACCATTATGTTTATGACACTTATTCTTACCATTTTTTTTTAGTTTCACTCACCTATATATGAAATATGTAGTAAGTAAAAGTATTGCGATCGTAAAAATTTTAGATTTCCAGTGTTCCACGTAAATGCACGTTTTAGGATCCCCTGAGTCCAAATGACCAAGTCCCCGTGTGTCCTTATGTGTGTGTGTGTTTGGTAAGTTCAGCGTGAAAATGAAAAGTTCTATGTAACTGAAATTTTATATTTAAGACAACTATACGCGCGAGATGTTACAAAATCTTTTTCATCAAAATAAGCTGACAGGAAGATCTACTTTATACCATGCATTTAGCACCTTTTAACGATTTTCTCAAAAACGCCTTCAACGATTTTGATTAGACTCCCTATATCGATGTAAAATTTCATGAGCTTTAATATGATTTAGGTTTCATTCTGATTTAAATATTCTGACAGGGCTTAAATGCCGATATTTTAAATTTTCTTTCTCTAAAGTACCTTTAATTCTTTAGATTCTATAAAAATAACTATATTATAATGTTAGCATTTATAATTAACATCTAAATATGCAAGTTGAGTGAATTTAATTAACAACCATTTTTTTAATGCAATTTTTTGTTTTTGAACATATGAACAGAAATATACATGTATGATATACCGTTTGAAAGCTAAAGATTTTAGAAAAAGTATCATCTTAAACACAAGCTTTTAAAAATGTATAGGGAGTGATGAAAAGCCGATAAAACTAACTGATTGTCGTAGATAATAATATAATAGATTATTTAATTAAACACATGTTTCTTTAGGGTGTTCAAGAAAGAGCGCGGAGTATGAACGAACAACAGTTAAATTATTTAGATTGTGTTTATACAAAAGTACTAAAATAGCGATTGAAAAATGCGAGGGTGGGGAAAAGAGGTTAAAACTTTGGAGTTGTTGATATTTTTTTATGTCAAACGAAAGATAATACAGAAATATTTTCCAAAAAAAAAACTTTTTTCCTGTATAAGGGCACCGGAATCCCCAAACAGTATGAAATATTCTTTAGGATCGTATCTCATACCCAATAAATGTACATAAAAAACGAGGAGTATGATCACGAACAACGTGACACGAGATAAATCTTTTAACAAAAAAAATATTAGCAACTCAATTTGGGAAAATTTCTTGTCAATGGTCTACCGTTATTAGAACACTATAGCGCAAAATCCCAAAGTTTTTTAGTGATTTTCCAACGCGAACGAAGAGCGATGTCTGAGTGTTTTGTTAGCAAGTCCTCTCAACCAGATCGAAGTGAAGTTTAAACATTTAACAGATGTGCACTTATATTGGTTCTAAAAGACAGAAAGTAGGAAAATGGAGTGTTTAAAGGGGTTGAATGTGTATAACAGTACAAGACAATTCTAAAAAATCATAGCATAAACCTATGCTTAAATGACAAACATTAAAAGAGAAGTAGTAGACCCTAGTCCATTTGAGGTAACTAGCATTTCTTGGTTTCTCTTTTAAAACTCATATTTTTGCTTCCTCACTAGCGAAGTTAAGTGAACCCTTGTAACCTGAATCGGAAAAGCATTATGTCCTCAAAATCGATAATCGCCTCTCGCGTTTTACTTTTTGTACATTGAGTCTCGTGTTTTTATGTATGTCGGACCTAATTCACCTGAACAAATACCCTACACGACGTAAAAAGTCCTTTAACATGGAATCCGACGAGTGTTAGAAATAAAGATTTGACTTACGGTTAATGGGGCTGGGTTGCTGTTATAAAGTAAGGTGGTTTGGATGAAGCTATACTGAAACGATTTGCAGACGGTAATGTTTTAATTGGATATCTTAAATATGTTTCTGATCCCAAAGGCAGACAACCACGAATTATTGTGTTCTAGTTTCGTGGCACAACTCAGAGTTTTAGATAATATATTATAAATTTAGCCCAATTTTCTGGATAATCATTCTGACAGCCGACTAATACTGCGTTAATGTAACTATTTGAGAATAATTACAGAGCCATCTTTATCAAAACAAACCGCTTTAGATGGCCAAAACGTAGCAACAATGCCTCATAATTTCCCGATTCAATATTCAATCAATGGATGATTACACCTTCTGCGTCTTGGGTCTACATAGTTGTTTATCTAGAGTGTTTGAGAAGCCTTTGAGTGGCTGAAACGTTTCGGGTCAAGATAGGCTGTTGAAGGACTAAACGCAATTAAGGTTTGGGACCCTGGGAACTCATTCCAAACGTCCAAGAATTTGTTTATAATTACCTTGATAACCATTTCTGATAAGCAAGAATCGCATCCCCCCATTAGTTTAAAAAACGATCTTTATTTTTTTAAGTATAGGCTTTCTAAGGACCGCATCAGTTTGTTTGATGTTGATGGTTTGTTAGACTTTTAGACCTTAGACCACGTTTCTTTCCTTTTTTCCTCTTGGAAGACAGTAACATTCAATTTAGCCCTTGATTCCGTTATGTTTTCCATCTGTCACTTTCGCTTTTCGTGTACACAAGCCATCCGTATTTTATTTCCTTATTAATGCTTTTCCAGAGGATTTTTTGAGTCTGTCATTCATTGAGATAGGCGTGACAGGCTGTTCTTATTTTTCTGATTGTAACAATATTTCTTCAACGTGAATTTTTTTCTTACTACAGGTGTAAAGTTTTCTCTTCTGGTTCTTAGGATCTTTCTTTCTTTTATTTCGAGCCTTTGTGAGTAATATTTTATGCTGAGAGAGAGAAATTCAGCCTCGGGTCTTAATAATATTAAATAGTGCTTCAGTTTTGCATTACTAGAGAACGATTTTTTATTGTAAATGTATTTTAGTCAGATTGTATTTTGTCCTCTCATTTTGCAAAGTTTTAAGATCACTTCGTCTTTTTTGGAAGATATTTTCTTCCTACGTTTCACCTGAATATTTAAATTTTTAACTCAATTTTCTTCATAGTTACTAATAACTTCTCAACAATCTAATTGATTAAGTACAGTAACTAAAAACAATTAGTCCGGATTTCGGTCAGTAAAAACATTTATACTGACCACCACCCAGACTAACTTCTTCCTATAATTATCAACAGTCAACTATTAATATCCATTATAAAAAATTAATTTTATAAGTGATGAATATTTTGTTTTTCTTATTTACAATCCTACAATGATATAACAGAGATGCTAAAAGCTCGACATACCACCTTAATATCTTATTTATACAGAATAAATACATAAATAGTATTCACTAGAAATTAAAATAAATCGTGTGCTAGGTGTACTTTTTATACAAAATTGTCTTCTTCTTCATACTAATGTTTTTTTGACGTTTCGATCCCCCGATTTCTATTCAGCATTTTCCATATCAAATTCAACGTTTTCCATTTCAAATGCAACATTTATCGGTTTCAATAAAATAATAAACATCTTGTTAACATAATTTTATGTTTTTATGGTTATTTTAATTATCGATTATTTTTTTAAACAATGTGGCGTATTATCTGTTCTTAGGTGCCCTTTGGCATAAAAATACGCACGATTTTAAAAAATAATTATCAATTAATTTTAGCTTTTAAGACATTTTCGATACTAGGGCTGGTATTTAGCATAGAGAGATTCGTTTAATTTTAATCAGATCGCACGCTCAAATATCGATTTATCTTAATTTTTCGTACTTATTAGATACAAGGCTCAGTAGCTGCGTTATTTGGAGTGCGCGTACTCATTATACTATCAATTTTTAGTGCGCTTGATCAAATAGGGATTTATTTTAACTTTTCGGAATTAATTGATGTTCCTTTTCATAATTTAACCATTGCGATTTGTATATTCCCGATCTTAAGTTTATCAAAGCGAATTATCATCCAACTCTATAAGATTAATAAAACAGTTAATCCTGATGTTAATAATGATTCACAGTAATCCAATAACAGAGAAAAGAAGATTAAGTTGAACTTTACAAGACTGATCAATATTAAAATCAATAAAACATTCACAAAGCGAACCTTAAGAAAACAAATATAGATCCTATTATATATTGAATTTATTTATAGAATTTGACTTGGAAATGCAATATATATAATTAATCAGGCATAAGGCATTGATGCATTTAAAGATCATGCATCTACAGTTATATGTGTTACAGTTATACTTAATGATATACTACAGCTCCTCTTCAACTGTAGAAATAAAAATTCATAATACTCGGGTAAATATATTCAGCCTCCCCCTTTAAGTGACGTTACAATCAGGACAAGATCCGGGATTCATGGCAGTATCCGTTATATAGAATAAATTTAAAGAGAGTAGAAAGGACATTTCTCATTCTCGAGAGGTGGATTTAAATTAAACTGGAGGAAGCACTCAAAGAAATGGCTGAGATGAGTTGTTCACTCCGAGTGGGAGAACTCTTACAATTTCCAAGTCTTTGTATCCCCAAGGACCCCCTCCCCCCTTCCCCCCTCCGAAGGAATATAATGACGGCTGTCTTCTAATGAAATAATAAAAAAAAAATCCATTCAATACCGACGAAGCTGTAATCATAAAATTATTCGTAAAGTTAGTTAAAATTTACAACGTGGAAGAATATTGTGGCCGGCACCTTTGTAAAAAAGGACTCGTGCAGGCTACCTCGAAATCTTTTTCTGACGATCCTTTTAATATCCAAATTTCTGAACTTTTAACGACTTCACGCCTTACATACTTACTTCTTGTTCAGTTCACTTCTCGACTTTGTATTTAATATTCAGAAACTTTAATTTGAGGGATGGGAACAGAGACTTTGAACTGCAAATAACATCACCTTTGAATGTTACAAAACTACTTTTATTAAAAATGTTTACTTGCAGTTCCACGGTGCTCAATGTATACTTCTAAAATCAGTTTACAAACTTCTTATATTTTCCTTACACACACAAATTAACATAGGGATAATATAATTATCATTTATATGATCTTCAGTCACGCATAAGAACACCTACAGGACGGCCGATAAATGTTAATTTGACACTGCTAATAATTAGGACAACACTGCTGATGAAGCGGAGAAAGAATATATTTATATATATATATATATATATATATATATAATATATATATATATATATATATATATATATATATATATATATATATAAATATAAATAGAAAATAGAAATAGAAAAAAAACTTTATTCTGGGACAAGGTCCCTTGAGAATAACAATTATGAACAAAATAATAAATTATAACTGGCCAAAAACAATGTACAACTACAATTAAATAATATGTAACAAGTTTTAATTTTCCCGCTCGGTTTCGTCCGCCCGGTGTTTTAAACTTGAGCCTACACATGGAAAGTACAGTGTCGCCGCCTAGGAAGTACCGTGGAGGTACCGGAATTCCGCGATCTTAGGCCATTCCGGTAGAAAGTCTCGTAACGTATCCATGTATGGAAGTACCGAGTTAGCAGGGAGCAGTATAAGGATATTTTTATTTAATTTTTTTCCGTCATATATATATTTAAAATATACCCAGCGGTAAGCATCCTCTGTTAACTTTACTTTGAAGATTATTTGATATTATTTCCTTTTTTATTTTTAAAACTGATTATTATTTAATTAATTTTAGTTGGTGTTACGAAGAATATGTTTTGCCGTATGCTTGTATGCCACAAAGGAAATAAAGTAGAAGATCGTTAATAATTTTATTTTCTAAGAACCTGGACCTTAACCGTTAACCATACCACAAAAATATGGCGCCCGAGACCAGGACAAGGACATTTTTTAAGTTAAGTGCTGACTTTAATGGTTATTTTTTTTGTTAAAAGGAAATGAATAATACATTGGAAGAATTAAGTGACACTATTTGCATTGCAGTAATTCGCAAGCATGGTATTAGGTATAGTCAATTGCATCAACAAAGTTAAGACTTTTATGATTATCGTATCGAAGGAAAACATTTTATTTTTTTTTTTATTTTAAAAATTGTAATATATTCCGTAAAACTTTATTGTATCGACAAAATATTTCTATATTGTTCTAATTAAGAAGAAAAACATTTTATTTTTATTTTTATTTTAAAAATTGTAATATATTCCGTAAAACTTTATTGTATCGACAAAATATTTCTATATAGTTCTAATTAGGAAGAAAAACATTTAATTTTTTATGGTAATATATCTTCCGTAAAAGTTTCTTGTGTTATTTAATACAAAATATTTCTATATTGATTAAAATTTTTTATTTAAAAGTAACGTTTATTAAACTGTTTTTAGTAAATTTAGACTGTTTTATTTTAATTAAAATCTCAAATTATAAGGTTTCAAATTAGGATTTTATTTACTTGTATTTAATTAAGATTTAATAATTATGAATTTTGTGGTTGATAAGAATTATTATTATAATAACAATATTTTATTTTTTTTTGTAAATAACTTTAGATAACAGAGAAAATAATTTTTTGTACAAAATAATTTTTTGTTTTTTATAAGGTATCTTATTAATCAAAATTTAGATTAATTAGAGTTTGAGAATAACTGTTATTTGTCTCATTAATTTATTTCTTAAACTTTTGTTTTGATAGGTTCATATAAGTTTTAAGACTTTGTTTTCCTGTTATTCAACTTGTACCTTGAATTTGTAAAGGACGCTTACCGAGTTTAATTTAATTTAAATTATATTTTGTTTAATCTTTTTTACAGGTTTTTATTTTAATTGCCTTAAAGTAGGAATTTATTTTATTTTATCTTAAAGGAAAATTTTCTCCTGGTTCTATTATCGGTTTCCAGAGTGCTAGTTTATTTCTGTTTTTTAAATTTTTTTACGTTTTGTTTGCTTTGCCATAATGGGTAATCCCGACGTCTTGATATCGGAACGGGAGGATATATTTGCTGCAGTTCAGAAATTTTTACTAAATCAAACTCCTTGAGTGTTGATACAGTAGTTGATTTTAAACCAGTTTATGATAGGCTGGTCAATTACGAGTCGCGTTTTGAAAAGATCCAGTCCAAAATCCGTGAATACAACTCAACCGTGACGGGTACTAAGGACAAGGTCGAAACCTCAGCTGTACAAAATTCATTTTTCGATTTAGTCGACACCACTAAAGCGAATTATTATAAATTAATTAAAACGTGTACTCCCACGGAAAAGAAACCTGATGTTTTTTCTACCCCTACTTACTCTGTTCCTCAGGAGCTACCAAGAATTGATTTACCGACATTCTCGGGGAAATTGGAAGACTGGAATGAGTTCTATTCTCTTTTTGATTCTATGGTTCATAGAGAGAAATCTTTATCGACCATAAGAAAATTCCATTATCTAAGAAGTAGTTTACGCGGGGAAGCTTTGTCCCTTATCTCGGGGTTCGCATTAGAGGAAAGTAATTATTCCCTAGCCTATGATGCGGTAGTTGCTCGTTATCAAAATAAAAGACGGCTAGCCCGATTTTACATTAAAAGAGTGTTGGATTTCACCCCTCTAAACAATTCGTCCGCAAATAATTTGCAAAGATTTTTATCCGAACATGAAAATAATTTTTCCGCCCTATCGGCTTTAGGCATCGAAGATATGGGGGACTTCATTAAACTTCATTTAGCCCTCACCAATTTAGACCCAGGGACCAGAAGATCGTTCGAAGAGCGGATAAAGTCGACTGAGATTCCCTCTTATAGGGACTTAATAAATTTCGTCACGGAACGATCTAGAATCTCCGAGATGATGGCTCAAGAAGGCCGAGCGGAAAAACCGAATGGAAAAGAGAAATCCCGATTTACGAATCCCACTACAAATAGGCAGTATAAGAAAGAATCCTCGGGAATATATAGTATTTTACCTTCGGGTTCCTCGGTGCCAACAGATTCTGACGCTTCTGCCGACAAATCAAATTGTAATCCCGAATTCGAACGAATGAAAACCGAGTCAGTTGGTTGTATGGAAAGGTTATCCCCATCGACCAAAGTACGATCCAGAAATAGTTCTGAATCAATCGTTGACAATAAAAACATCTCAAAAGACTTACAGCCAGCTCTAACAGCTAAGAAATTAAATTGCTGGAATTGTGGTGGACCACATGTATATTCCAGATGTTCGCTACCTCGTAAGTTGTTCTGCTATCGTTGTGGTAACCCAGGAGTTTCCATTCACGCCTGCCCTAAATGTACTCCGGGAAATGGGCGAGGGAATCGGAAGTGAGGGTCATTCCTATTCCTACAGTTTTAGCTGACCCACTAAATACCGTTCCGTATCGTATACCTTTTTGTACCGCTAAATCTGATCTCGTTTCCTCAAATGTCGCCTCGAATTCTTTAGAAAATTTTACCGTACCTCTTTATCCCGTATCGTTCCCTAAACAGCTTTACATGGTTTTCCAAATAGGAAAACAGTGCCGAAGAGAGTTGAATTACTTGGCCCTATTTGACCCTGGTTCAACCACCTCATTCGTTGGACCAGAAGGGATCAAAATTCTCCTTCAACTGGGTTATGTCGTTGAGGAAATTCCCGAGTTTAATATTTGTGTCGCTAATGGAAGTACCAGTATTGTGGATAAAATATTCTCTATTCCAATTACAGTTGGAGGTAGGTCGTACAACATAATACTGTATGCTTTAACATCACTTCCATTTATGTTTTTGTTTAGATTAGATTTTATAGTTAATTCTAATATGTGCATGAATTTTCGTGAAGCAACCTGGTGGTTTCAAGACGATCCTAGCCATAAGTTTTCGTTCCGTCAGGATGTTCCAATAGAGGGAAGGGAAACATCAATTTGTGGTATTAATTCACTCAGTTCCTCAGAAAAGTTAGATCTGGATAAGATAGTTAGTGAAGGTTTGCTAACTCTCCAAGATTCTCCGGGATTAACAACCCGTATAAGACATAAGATAGATGTTATGGGTGCTCAACCTATTAAGCAACGCTCCTACCACTACTCGCCTAAAGTTCTTGAGGCAATGTACCAGGAACTTGATCGGATGTTAGAAGAAGGCTTAGTTGAGCCTTGCCAATCTCCATGGTCATCTCCGGTAGTCATGGTTCGCAAGGGATCGGGTTACCGGTTCTGTATCGATTTTCGCAAGGTAAACGAAGTTACTTGTAAAGATTCATATCCCATGCCAAATATGACTTCTCTTTTAGACGGACTTAGACAAGCGAGATATCTGTCCAAAATTGACCTTAAGCAGGCATTTCTGCAAGTACCACTAGCTGACGAATCTAGTAAAGAGATTACAGCGTTTACAGTTCCGGGCAGAGGGTTATTTAGGTTTAAAGTTATGCCTTTTGGGCTAACCAATTCACCTGCTACCTTTCAGAGGTTAGCCGATGCCATATTTGGACCCGAACTATACCCGTACGTTGTAGTTTTCCTAGACGATATTTTGGTTTGCACGCCAACTTTTAAATTGCATTTAGACATGCTTCAGAAAGTGTTTCGTCGACTTAAAGCTTCAGGGTTGCGTATTAATCCCGATAAATGCAAATTTGGTTGTAAAGAAGTTAGATACTTAGGGTATTTAGTTAATAGCGAAGGCCTGAGCGTTGATCCAGACAAAGTAAGTTCCATTACTTCGATCCCTCCACCCACCAATGTTGGGCAACTTAGAAGGTTCCTTGGAATGGCAGGGTGGTATCGCCGTTTTATAAAAGATTTTTCCGCGGTTGTCTCTCCCCTTACATCCTTGCTCAAACGCAAAGCTAAATGGATATGGTCAGGAGAGCAAGAAGCCTCTTTCAATGCTCTCAAGTCAGCACTGACTGAAGCACCAATATTAGCAAGGCCCGATTTCGAGCAGCCTTTTCAACTACAGACCGATGCCAGTGATACAGGTCTTGGAGCTGTCTTAACACAGATGCAAGATGGCGAAGAAAGGGTTATCGCTTTTTGCTCACGTACCCTCAGTCCAGCTGAAAGAAATTATACCGTCACCGAAAAGGAATGCCTGGCAGTCCTGTTTGGTATCGAAAAGAATCGGCATTACTTGGAGGGATATTCCTTTACCGTTATTACGGACCATGCCAGTCTTAAGTGGCTTCTAAATTTGAAGAACCCTTCGGGTCGTTTGGCTAGATGGGCTCTTCGGTTACAACCGTATAATTACAAAGTGGAATACCGTAAGGGCAAACTGAATACAGTGGCCGATGCATTATCCAGAATTGCCGCAATAACTGTTTTATCTACTGGTTTCGATCATGGCTCCTCTTCCAATGATATTTCGTCTTCGGGAACCCCTATATCGTCTGATGAATGGTACGATCAGAAATTTTACAGAGTCCAAAAGTTCCCAGAATTTCACCCTGGCTGGTTGATAAAGGACGGGCAGTTACTGTATCATCGGAAGAACTCTTTGAAAGGAGAGTTGGAGGACCCCAGTGAGGAGTGGAAAGTGGTTGTTCCAAGACACCTGCGGAGATCTATAATATATGATAATCATGATCTTCCTCAGTCTGGCCACTTAGGAATTGATAAGACGTTCGCGCGGGTTAGCAGACTATATTATTGGCCGGGTCTTTATTCGGATATAAGCCAATATGTGAGACAGTGTGAGTTGTGTCAAAAGGTAAAACCCAGAAATACACCACCTCGTGGATTGATGTACCCTCGCTATAACAAGCAGCCGTGGGAAATCGTTTCTGTCGACATTATGGGTCCCTATCCTAGAAGCACTAAAGGCAACGTTTATCTCCTAGTTTTCGTCGATTTATTTAGCCGATGGGTGGAATTGTGTCCCATTAGGAAAGCTACCTCTTCGGTTATAGTGTCGAAATTAAAGTCCCGAATATTACAGAGGTATGGTGCACCTAGGAAATTAATTTCCGACAATGCAAAGAACTTTGTGAGTAATCTTGTTGATGAAGTAGCTAAGGAGTTCGGAATCAAGAGGGAGACTACTCCTCTTTATCACTCACAGGCAAATCCCACAGAACGGTCTAACCGTAATATAAAGCAACTTATCGTCACGTATCTTGGGAAAAAACACCAACGCTGGGACGAGAAGTTAGGAGAGATCCAATTTGCATTGAATTCCGCAGTTCAGGACTCGACCAAGTTCAGCCCTGCTTTCTTAAATTTCGGTAGAGAGCTAAGGCCTTTACACCAAGTTCTCGAGGGAGATATTCTAGCAGCTCGCGAAGAAGAACAGACTCGTTGGGCGGCAAAAGTGGCCAAATTGCCTGAAGTTCATCATGTCGCTGAGGAAAATTCTCTTAAAGCAAGCATAAATCAGAGTAGTCGTTATAATTTGAGACGCCGGAAAGATCGTTTCCATCCGGGAGATCAGGTTTTAAAAATGACTTTTCAGTTATCTTCAGCAGCAGATAAACTCGCAGCTAAACTTAACCCCAAGTATGAAGGCCCTTATACAGTTGTCTCAGTTACGGGTGGCGGGTCGTGTAAGTTAAGGGATCAGAATGGAAAGTTCGTAGGTTTATGGCATCCATCGAAGCTTAAGTTATTCCAAACCACCTGACGGACTTACCCGCTGGAGGGGAGTGTGTAACAAGTTTTAATTTTCCCGCTCGGTTTCGTCCGCCCGGTGTTTTAAACTTGAGCCTACACATGGAAAGTACAGTGTCGCCGCCTAGGAAGTACCGTGGAGGTACCGGAATTCCGCGATCTTAGGCCATTCCGGTAGAAAGTATCCATGTATGGAAGTACCGAGTTAGCAGGGAGCAGTATAAGGATATTTTTATTTAATTTTTTTCCGTCATATATATATTTAAAATATACCCAGCGGTAAGCATCCTCTGTTAACTTTACTTTGAAGATTATTTGATATTATTTCCTTTTTTATTTTTAAAACTGATTATTATTTAATTAATTTTAGTTGGTGTTACGAAGAATATGTTTTGCCGTATGCTTGTATGCCACAAAGGAAATAAAGTAGAAGATCGTTAATAATTTTATTTTCTAAGAACCTGGACCTTAACCGTTAACCATGTCACAAATATAATAATGAAAAAATGAAAAAAGGGTCAGAGTACCATCTCTATTTACAGTTTAAAGAAATAAATAAATAAGAATAAACATAAAACATAACTTTTACATCTCATTAAAGTAAGTGCATTAAAATCAAATTTACCTTACATAAGTTGGCATAAAAAAAATTAGCTAACATCTGTCTGAAGAGAAAGGAAGTATTGAAAGAGGAGGGATTTAAAAGATGATAGGGAAGGAGCATGACGGATGTTTGAAGGGAGAGTATTCCATAAGGCAGTGGAACGGGCTAAAAATGAGCAGTCATATTTTTTGGTTCTATGGAAAGGAGTGTGGAGGTCAGACAGACGGGATCTTGTTTCCTGGTGATGGGTTGAGGATTTAAATACCAGAAGGCTGTAGACATAAAATGGATGGTGGGAGTTTATGATTTGATAAAGGAATGATCCAAGGAAATATTGTCTTCGAAAGGTTGGGGTTAACCACTTTAACTCGCTGTAGAGGTGGGATATATGGGACCGTCTCGAGGTACCGAACACAAATCTTAAGAAGCAATTCATAATCCTTCTCAATCTGCCCTCGAGCACCTTCGAGAGGCCGCCACATGCCACACAACCATAGTCAAAGTGGGGAAAAATGAGTGATGAAACTAGGAGTTTACGGGTAGATTGTGGTAGGAGATGTCGGGATCGGTGGAATAATTTCAAGGTACTAATTGATCGACGGGAAATTTGGGCAATTTGGGGTTTCCAGGATTGGTTTTTGTCGATGACGATGCCAAGGTTTTTAACAGAGGAACTAAAAACAATAGGATGATCATTAAGCAAAAGCGGAGGAAGGGTGGTGATAGATCGGAGGAGGGATTTGGAACCAATAAGGATGGCCTGAGTTTTTGTAGGATTAAGCCTCAAGTTATTCAGGTTTGCCCAGGCACTGATTCCATCTAGGTCCTCCTGAATACTGGCAAATGCTACAGATAACTCGGAGGGTGGGAAGGATAAATAGATTTGGAGGTCGTCAGCATATAGGTGGTAGGAACAGCGGTGGATTGAATTGGGAAGGTCATTGATGTAAGTATTGAACAGAAGGGGTGAAATACTCGAGCCTTGGGCAACGCCTGAGGTTAGGTCAAGGAAATCAGATAGGGGTTGATTAGGAATGACAACCGCTTGAGTGCGGTTGGAAAGAAAGGATTGAAACCATCGAACTGAACTGTTGGAAAAGGATAATGATTTTAATTTAGAGAAAAGGATCGAATGGTTGAGGGAATCAAAGGCTTTGGTAAAATCTAAAAGTATAAGGACAGTTAATCTTTTTTCATCTATAGCGGTATAAATATCGTTTGTGATTTTGGTCAGAGCGGATTGCGTGGAGTAGCCAGGTCGGAAGCCGGATTGGTAAGGATTAAGTTTGTTGGTTTTTTCAAGAAAACTGGATACCTGGGATTGTACAATCAGGTTTAGAAAGGTTCGATAGGATGGATATAGGTCGGTAGTCTTTAGGGGAAGATGGGTTAGAGATTTTGTTTATAGGATGGACCAAAGCTTGTTTCCAGGAAGCAGGGAAAACTGAATTTTGGAGGGAAAAATTGTAGATGAAAAGAAGGACTGGCAGGATTTCTGGAAGGCATAATTTTAGCAATTTTACCGGAATTCCATCGAAACCTAAGGAATTAGCACGGGATTTCATTATGGAAGATATGAGGTCTGTTGGTGAAATGTAGGAGAAATAAAAGTTGTCGGAATTGAATGATGATGAAAGGGATAAGTTAGGAGAGAAGGCTGGTGAAATGTTGGAGGAGCCGGGTAAGAAGTATGAATTTAGTTCATTGGGTGATACCGGGAAGACTGAACAGGTAAAGGATTTACAGAGAGAGAGTTTACGAAGAAGTTGCCATCTGGATTTAGGATCAGGAGCGGAGGACAGGGCTTCTTGAAAATAGTTGGACTTCGCTCGCCTTACTGTTGTTTGTGTCAAGTTTCGGAGGGCCTTGAACGCTTCATAGTCCTCTGCTTGCCTTGTACGTCTGAAGCGCCTACGGGTAGCCTCACGTTTTCTTTGTAGTTCTCTTATTTCTTGACACATCCATGGAGCAGTTCTGCGACGGAAGGTACGGGTTTTTAGGGGAGCATGTTTGTCAAGGAGGGTGGTCAGGTTGAAAGTGAGGATGTCGACCATGGCGTCAATGGAGGAACATGAATATATATCGTCCCATTTCATGCTTTCAAGGTCGGGTAGGATGTCTTTACGAGTGAGGGAATTAATGTTACGGAAAGTTATGATTTTTGGAAGGATTTCTGGTGTAGGGATATTATATGATATCTGGATTAAGTCATGGGAGGATAGAAATGGGACTGGCAATTGAGATTGGGAGAGAAGGTTCTGCGCAGAATCAATAATATGAACATCTAACCAAGTGTCAGAACATCGTGTATGATGTGTCGGGGAAAAAGGAACAAGATAAAGGTTGAGAGAAAAGAGAAGATTTTCTAGGTACTGTTTGTCATTGGAATCGGAAAGGATATTGGTATTAAGGTCGCCGGAAATTATGATATTATTGTAGAGAGGAATATAATTGTAGAGGGTTGTTTCGAATGGAGCGTCAAAAGGAACGAGAGGAGGGCGGTACACAACTGCGATTAGGATAGGATGGGTGTTGCATGTAATTTCCAAAAAAAGGAATTCAATATGTGGTTGGTCGGATGGGGTTGAGACTTCTAATATGCGAGATTTTAGGCTATTATGGATGTAAAGACCGACGCCTCCGCCTGTACGGCCTATTCGGTCATGACTTATAAAGGAATATTCAGGTAGAGAGACAGCGGTGGAGGGGATATAGGGTTTAAACCAGGTTTCGGAGACTGCGATGATATGATAAAAATTGCGGGTAAAATAATGGAGGAATTCGTCATAATGAGCCGGCAAGGATTGGGAATTCACATGACAGACGTTGAGGATACTAGACATAGGGATGGAGGGAGAAAGAATACAGACAATAGGAAAACGATGTAGCTAAGATAATGAATGATGATATTGATGAACAATAATGAATTTAAAAATATCTGAAAGATAAATGCCAACGAAACTACATATACATACATACACACATAAATATACACATACACATATACTCGTACACATACACCTAAATAATAGTATTTAAATAAAATATAGTGAACCTGACATATACAATGTAAATTTCCAAAAAGAATACAAATATATATAATAAAAATGAAGATAACTATAATAAAAATTGTATAAGAAACAATGTTCATAAGAATGAAAATAACTTTGATGACATTATAAATATCTGTGATAACAAAAGAATAAACTTTGATAAAAATAATATAATTTTTTATGGAAATGAAATAAACTTTGATATAAATAAAACAAAATAGTTTTTGATAAAAGTAAAAATGAAATATGACAAAATATACAAACATCTTATAGAAAAATAACATTAAGTTTCGTAAGAATAGAATGAGAAAAACTTTGATAAAAAATATAGTAGCTGAATAACTATCTGTGATAAAAATAAGATAAGTTTCGATAAATGTAAAATAGACTTTGAAAGAGAAAACAAAACAAAGAATCTTTGATGAAAATAAAATAGCCTTTGATAGAAATAAAATATACTTTGACAAAAAATAAAGCACCTTAAATAGAAATAAAAATAACTTTAGTACTAATAGAATAAAAATAACTTTGATGAAAACGGAAATAACTATATGTATATATAACGTTCTGATGTGTAAAAGTAAATAAATAAAAAAAAAATATCAAAAGCTCCTTTTGTGAAACGGCCAAATATATATCTTACAAATATTGAACCAAAAGAAAACTGGTTGATAAAATCATTGATAAAGATGATAATATCAGAATATTTTTAGATCGAATATTTTGCTTCCTACACTTCTCTACATGTGTATCATGATTTTTATATTGTATTTACTTGTTGTATTCCTTTATAAACTTGTAAATAGCAATAAATATATTTATTTTTAAAAAATTAATAATTGTGCTTTCATAAAAAAGGAAGATCTAAAAGCTTCATTGTCCTGTGTGTTCCTGAAGTCTCATAAAACACTCAAAATAGTATATTTTTAAATAGTGAAATTACGTTAACAATATTTGTGAATATTTACTAGAAGTATTTACCTCAGGAGCCATGCTTAATTAATTTGCCACGAATATCAATGGGTTTTAATCCTCATTGAAATTTCCTCATAGGACTAGCTTCTGAATTCGCACAATTTCGTCCTTTTCCTCATACAAAACACAGTAAATAAAACAGATATATTAGCATTCATCTGTAATTATAATTTTAACTCTATTTTCCCTGTACCACAAATTTGTAAATAAGCCACTTTGACATCCCGCAGACGATGTACACCGCCGCACAGTGGAAAATATGACCGATTTAGATGGACGAAATTCTGAAACTTGTCCATATTTAACCTTTGGGATCCCAGATCACGGAAAAAAATATGAAAAAAAATTATAAGAAAAAATAATAAAAACTAATTAATTTTTTGACACGATTGGCGAGCTCACACTGGTCAAAAATTAAATTTGCTAAAATCTAAAACTTCCCTATATTTTACAATGGGAAAAATAATACAAAAAATCTAATTATGGCTCGGAGTTGCTAAAACCTGCTAATATATGCATTTCATATCATTTAGGAAACTCTTCCATTTATAGATTGTAAAACTTTTGATTCGGGGATACCCGTGTCGGAAAAAAACGCAAAAAATCGCTAAAATTCTTTGTAATATTTAAAGACTAGAAGGGTTGATAAAACAAATCCTACAAACAAATCCTTGTTGTAACCTAGGGGTTATATAGTTTTTTGTTATTGATTAGGGGCTTACATTTACAAATTGCTAAATTAAGTCTACAGGTAGATTGCAGTGTATATTCAATAACGAGTTTGGAATTATAATGTCTTACCTGTCTCAGCAATGTCCATTGCTAATTTTTTTTTATTTATTTATTGAGATATATTACAATTTGTTACAAAATGAACAATAGTAATAGTGATGTGAATCCACATTCATACAATATATACAGAAAATAATAATAGTCAAAATGATAATAATAGTCAAATTGTTAAATTAAAGCAAAAATCCGTCGAGCTAAACACACCTTGAACACAATCAATGGCCGTCGAATAAAGATAATCCCACTGCCGGTTATTGGGCAGTTGTGCGAACAGGAATGATTCATTCATTAACTATTTATTGGAAAACATAGTATGGCGGGAAATATTAATATTAAGAGTTTTACCAACTAATAATAAAAAGGTGAAGCTCTAGAAAATTCCAAAGTTTTGTCCACCTAAATTGGTGATTTTGCCCAGTGCGGCGCGTCGGTCAAAGGTTAGAGACCATAAATCATAAATAACCTCTATGGATACCTAAATAAAATATAGATATATTATTATTATTTGTATTTATAAAAAAAAATTCTAATCAGGTGTAAGATAGTTTTGTTACTTTATTAAATAACCAGAAATAATTTTATTAAATCTAATTATTACTTGCAGGAAAAGACCCGGTCTGAGGTTCCTTTAGCAAATTGTTAATATTGTATAAAGTTATGATTGTGTGTATAAAGTTAATGTATTTATTACTTCTTTATTTGTATTTATCTCAATTATGGGTTGCTGTTTTTTTGTTTTTTGTTCAAATATTATATGTTATGTAATTTGACTTTATCATTGTATACTGTATATATTGTGTGAATGTGATCTCATATCACTATTACTAATGTTCATATAGAAACAAGTTTTAATACATCTCAATAAATAAATAAAATTAAAAAAAAATAAATAAAAATTATTACTAGGACCTCTAACGTGATCAAAATAAATAGGAATGAAGAATGTGATTATTGTGCCTGAGGCTTTATTCACGGTCAAGTAATTCCCTGAGAGGAATAGAGAAGACACATTTTATTCTTAGTTTGATTCATTTATTTCTCTACTTGGACCATTCCAAGTTCATTTCACAGGTAATTTTCATTAAAGAACGGGTAAAAAAAAAATGTATTTTCTGTTTAATTGCATAGTGAAACCCACATAATACACAAAGAGAAAAATTCCGAGCGCCAAAGTGCCACACAGCCAAAACATTCACACAGAATAATTTATGTAAAGCACATGTGGTCTCAAACGTTTGACCGGCACACAGTGGGCAATATGACCGGTTTAGGAGGACAAAATTCTAAAACTTGTCTATATTTAACCTTTGGGGTCCCAGATTACGGGAAAAAAATGTTTTAAAAAATTATAAGAAAAAATTATAAAAACCAATTAATTTTTTGACACAATTGGTAAGCGCACAGTGGTCAAACATCAAATTTATTAGCTAAAATCTAAATCTTCCTTATATTTTACGTTCGAAGTCCCAGAATACGTGAAAAATAATACAAAAAATTTAACTATGGCTCGGAGTTGCTAAAATCTACTAAAAGATGTATTTTATATGATTTAGGAAATTCTTGAAATTATAGATTGTAAAACTTTTGATTCGGAGTGTTGTGTCTGATAAAAACGCAATAATTCTTTGTAATTCTAAAGACTAGAAGGGTTGGTAAAACAAATCCTACAAACAAATCCTTGTGGTAACTTGGGGTTATATAGTTTTTCGTTATTGAATAAGGGCGTACATTTACAAATTGCTAAATTAACTCTACAGGTGAGATTGCAATTTATATTCAATAACCAGCTTGGAAATATAATGTCTTACCTGTCTCAGCAATGTCCATTGTTAAATAAAAGCAAAAAGACTGCTCTAAATACACCTTGAACACAATAAATTACCATCGAATAAAGATAATCCCACTGCCGGTTATTAGGCACTTGTGTGATCAGGAATGACTCATTCATTTTTTATTTATTTGTAAACACGGTATGGCGGGAAATATTAGTATTAATGGTCTTGCCAACTAATAATAAAAAGGTGAAGCACTGGAAAATTCTAAACTTTTGACTTGACTTTTGTCCACATAGATTGGTGATTTTGCCCACTGTGTGGCAGTGTACTAGCAGGTATAGAGCATTGCAAGACTTTTACTTTTTTGGGATTTGCATCGAATTCGGTTTATTTTTTTTTTTTTTTTGGACGAAGCGCTGGAATTCTACTATGCTATAGCTTTTTTCGATGGTCTAGAACTATCTTTGTTATTTCACCTAATATTTTATTCAATTTAAATTGATGGTAGATCCCCTAATATTATCAAAGTTTCATTATATATATCTCAGTCATAGTCCTACTTGCTGTAAACATTTCGATCTTGAGAACATTGTCTTTTTTTTATATGAATTTTCAAAAATTCGTTTTTTACGAGGTTTACACAAAAATACCTCAAAAGGGACTGAGTCAAAAATTATGAAACTATTACAGATTATACGTCTATATAATAAGTATAAGTGATATAAATTTGCTTACTGAGGCTAATCTGGTGTGAGTGTTGTCTTAGTAATCGTATGTCTTACAAGTAGTCGTATTTGTACTTCACTGTTATTCTTAGTTGACTGGAGATCCCGGAATAAAATTTAGATTTCTTTCTTATGGACTAAATAGAAACTGATGAAACTCGTACGAATTATACCGCTATATGATAAGTACTATAAGATACAATTTAGTGGCTACTGTATCCAAGGTTTTTTTATTCAGGAAAAAATAGAAAATAACTGATAAAAAAAAAAACAGGAATTAAAGATGAAGCAAAGATTGAAACAAGTGGGTTAGTGGAATGGAAGAATTGATACCTGATTCGGACCAAATCAGCAACATATGGTCTGACAGTGCTCAAATTGATTATTTAAAATATCAAGCAGGAACATGGAAGCTTAGTAACTACGAAGGAATGTTATGGTTAACTAAAGTAGAAATATTCCAAGAAGGACACCGTTGAGGAAACCCATACCCAATTATATATAAAGTTGGAATAGAATCATTTAAGCCTACCTCCAGTAAGCAGTTAAAGGATAAACCTCACACGTGTGGGATCATCACCAGGATGGGTGTTATCCCTAGGGATGCAAATGTAGGATATTGTGGGGATCTCCCTAGGGGATATCCTGGCTAGTATAAAGTACACCTTGCCCAAACATGAGTTCAGTTCTCCAGTATTTGCTCGCAGGGCTTAGATATTCGATTCCGTGGCTCTACACATCTATATAACGTGAAAGTCACCATCTAGTTTATTTTTTTAATACTTTTTTTTCATCAATAGTAATTTTATCGGGAACGAAAAAAGATGAATTTTTTTCCATTACCTCTTCCTTCATTATATATATAAAATTTAAGGCAACTATATCCTTGAGATGTTACACCAACTATTTCACCAAAATCGGCTGACCGGAAGGGCTACTTTATACCATGCCCATATTTGTTTATATACTTATTTATATTTTTACCCTTTTTACAATTTTCTCAAAAACTTCTTTAATGATTTTGATTAAATTTGCTAAATCGATTCAAAATTTAAGAGGCATCTGACATTGCAACACTAATTAAGGACTCTCAACCATTTATATTCATGTAATGATCTTCGCTAATGATTTGTCTAAAAATATCTTTTGATGTATATATATTGATATAGGTCATGATGCTAATGAGGAAATATGCAGAAGGTATGATATAATCGATTTTACATATTTGATTTGGCCCTTATGACCGACTGGTATCGCCGTTTTATATCGTTTGATGATTATCTCAAAAACAGCTCCATACGATTTTTATTACACTCGCTCTATTGATGCAAAATTAATTTGGTACGTTTGCATGTAGGTTCATTCTCATTGTAATTCTGTAACAGCAAAAGTAAAATTCTGTAAAAGTAATTTTGATAATGTATATTTGTTGAATTTGATATATTAACTATTCCTTGTTATTACAATAGAATTGATATAGCATAGTTAAATATGAAATACAAAATAATTTGATAACCAACTGAAAAAAAACAGAAATATTTTTGCCGATTATTTTGTTTTCCTCCTAATAAGCAAAGAGATCCATATGTATACCATGCCATCGTATGGTATGTACTAGCATTTATGCCATTTTTAGGAATCAAATCTTTTTTTTTTCCTGATATATGTCATATAATAAAAATGTATAGTGTAATTATTGTAAAAAATGTAACAAGCTAATAATTCATGATATAGACTTATATTAAATCTATTTCATATTGAAATTTTATATATTATTTCACTCATAGCAGAGAAAATGAGAAAATCCTAGGTATTTTACATTAAAAACAAAATTAAAATATGATATAAATTAACAAAATCGTATAATCTTACAATTACATTCTATACTATAATTATTATTAACACAATATAATTTCATTGTTAACTTTCTATAAGGCGCTAAAGATTAAAGCTTATGTCGTATAATATTATGTTAAAGGGAATTATACCAGATTAATTAAAGAATTTATTATAATTATATTATAAAAAAAAATAGGATATTTATAATAAGTTTAAAATTACAGAGAATGATGAATAATCTTTATCAGAAAGATTTGAAATTTAAAAAATGTGTTTTATTAATAAATTGTAGGGGCGTCGCTATTTTAATCTTCTCTTTTATTAGCTATCGTAATAATGATCATCTTAAAGACAGATGTTTGGCCCAACCAAATTCATTTTTCATCGTCTTAGTCTCCTCTTCATTTTTTTAATTTCTTCATCACAAAAATGTTTCAATATTACAATATTTACATGAAAAATGACTTGCTTAAAATGACGCTGAATGAAACTTAATTTCAATACTTAAGGGGCGAGTTTTGTCGAGCTTTGTAATATGAAATATTATTTGTGATTCAGTAAAATATTTTAGATTTATACCATTTTTTTATTCAATTAATTATCACATTCTAACTCGGAGAAACTCGGATTTTTCTGGAGAAAGCGTGTTATTTATACCATGCATTTTGCACCTTTTTTCGATTTTCTCAAAAACGGTTCCGACGATTTTAATTAAACTCGCTATATCGATGTAAAATTTAATAGGCTTTAACGCTATTTAGATTTCATTATGATTAAAATAGTATAATAGGGCTTAAATCCTGTAATTTTAATTTTCTTCCTCTAAAGTACCTTTATTTTTGTAGATTCTATAAAAATAGCCATATCATTTTGTCACCATTGATAAATAACAGTTAAATATGTAAGTTGTGCAAATTTAAAAAACAACTAAAGGGGAAAACTGAAAAAAATAGTTTTTTAAAACAATGTTTTGTTTTTGAACATATGAACAGAAATATACATGTGTGATATACCGTTTGAAAGCTACTGTAACATACAGTTGTAAATTTCAATAAATGAATTTAAAAAAAATAAAAAAGATTACAATAACATACCACTTCCATGTGGAGTCTGTGTTTATTAACAAAATTAATCCTTAATCTATCAACTATAAATAATCAATAACAAAATAAGAAAAAAAACACTTCCCATGTTATTTATGTACTAAAATTAATTCACAAATAATCAAATTCACAATTAGTTAAATTTAATTTAACAAATTCACTAATAGTTAAATTCTCTCGTTAGTAACATTCTATAAGGAAAAGCCGATCTGGAGAAATTAACTAACGCCAGCCAATCTTTTCCATTTATCAACTCTAAAATTTGATCCCAGGGTAAATTTTTATAATTAAAATATTTTTTTCTAAACTCAGTAAGTATCGGACAGGCAGCCAAAAAGTGAAAAAGATCTTCTGTTTCATTTGTATTGCACAAACTACATTTATTATTTGTTTTCATGAAATGTTTGTAATTCAGGTATAATACATCAGCCCTGATTTTAATTACCCATCTAATCACCTCCAGTGAACATTTGTCAGTAATGTAATTTACTGTGGTTAAATGTGGATAAAAGGGAGAAGTTTTAGAATTTTTAACTTTAATAATATTTTGAGTATAAATATCTTTTTGCATTTGAACCCTTAATGCTGCTAGACTATTTTTCCATAACTTAATATCATCACAGTTAAATAGATTTAAGTTAAAATTTAATCCATGCGATTCTTTCAGATAAAGTATGTTTTTGAACCATGCTATTTTTTTTCTTAATTATATGTAATGCTAATATCTTTGGATATCTATGTGGTGGTAAATTCAAAATTTTAATAATATAATCGAAATGCATCTTTAGGGTGAACATAGAAATTGAATCTATTGTTGTTTCAAAATGAAGAAAATGATGCCATGGAAAAACTACAAAGATTTTTTCTTAAAAAACTATTTAAATTGCCAAAATATACTCCCACTCATTTTCTTCATTTTGAAGCTTTGCCGTATAGATGTGCAATAAGGCTGGGTTTAGCGAAATTCCTTTGGAAATCGGTTTTGGAATAACCCAAAAACTAAACGTCTCCTGAAAAACTATAAGTATTAATTTTAATGACAATCAAATTCCTAACTGCTTAAAAGCAATGTTATCTTAAGATGACCAGTATCAGGAAAGGTAATATGTTATAATTTGTAACAGATATATTTAAGCATATTGAGCGTCGCGTCCATATTTCGTGTGTAGGGTCCCCATACATGTTCAATCTTCATTAGTTTTTTAAAAATAATTTAAGATGACTAAAAAAAACGTTTCGTTTCAAGAAAATAGGAAGATTAATTTTCCAACCCTAAAAAAACACGGTTATTCTGGAGGAAGACTTCACACACAGTGGGGAAAATATGCAGTTAGGTTATGCTGATATACAACGCTTATGTTTAGAAGATAAAACGAAGTCATTGAATAATTTTGAATTGGATACATGGAAGTGGTATGTTATTGTAACCTTTTTTATTTTTTTTTAAATTCATTTATTGAAATTCACAACTGTATGTTCATACATCAAGTAAATAGGCTACAATGATAATACACATGAAAAAAACATGAAGAGAAACTGCCCATTGGCAGCACTCTAGTAGTGAATCTACACAAGAAGGTCTCGAGGCCATCTTCTTTTCAGACGCCTCGGCGGATTGTCAGGAATTGAAGTGGAAGCAAGGATTGAAACTAGTGGATTAGAGTGGGAGTGGAGTTTTTCATGGAAGGAGTGATACCTGGTACAGGCCAAATCAGCAACATATGGAACATTAAGGTCTTTGTGGATGATTTTGTTGGTGAAAAAGTAAGGAGCGGTAAGGATTTTGGATTGTAAGGATTGGATTCGGGAAGAGTTTGATGGTTTAGTAGAGCCCCAAAGCTCAACTCCGTAAGTCCAGATAGACCTTATGATTGTCATGTAAATTAGTCTTTGTAGTAAAGAGAAAGGTTAGAGCGTCTGTCAAGTAAATCTTGAAGTAACCGAAATCGGCGAGCAGTCTCTTGTCTTGTATGCGGATTCCATGTAAGACGTTTGTCAAGCAGGAGGCCTAAATAACGGATCTGTTCAACAGGGACAAGCGGAATATCATTAAAGGACACTGTAGGGCAGGATGTCATAGGTTTACGACGAAGGGTAAAGGTAATCTGGTGGGATTTATTGGAGTTGATTTTAATTCTCCAACTCTGACACCATACCTCAAGGTCTCTGATGTGGGATTGGAGGTTTTGAGAGGCAATACTAGGATCGTTATTAACTGATAGCACGCAAGTGTCATCGGCATAGGTAGAAAGGAATGTGTTAGGATGGGTTGGGATATCAGCTGTATAGACTGTGTAGAGAATGGGTCCTAGGATACTGCCTTGAGGAACATCAGAAGACTGAGTAAAAGTGGATGAATAGGAACTATTGTGGTTGATTTTAAAGGTTCTATCAGAGAGGTAGGACTAGGATGAGAAAGTATGTTGGATGGAGGAATTTTATTATTGTAATCTAGAGTGAAAAAAATTGCTATCTGATGTGAAATAATATTCCTTTATTTATCATACACAGAGTAACTCATTGCTATTTCAGGTTTATTGTTAGTATAACCCCACTGAACGTAGTCATTATCAACATTTTTTATTAATTGGTGCCAATTTTACAACTATATTGTTTTATTTATCACATTAAACTCGCCAAATAGCAAACAAAAACACGAAAGAAACACGTTAATACATTATTAGACTAATTTAAGCTATCAAAAAACATTTCGCCATTAGAACATTAGGGTTAATTCACTTCATATTGTAATGGATTTATGACGATATAAAATCATTATGTTTTAATGAAAGCTAAAATATATCGATATGTTAACTTCTTCGAGAATGTTTTATGTAAATATGACAGAATAAAATCTGGGTCTGGCAAGAAATAATAACTTTCGTAGTACATAAAAATAGTGGAAAGAGTAGCTGATTATGTATTGTTGCTACTCTTTACCACAAACGTGTAGAATAAAAAAAAAAATAAATCTTAGCAAGGAAAGCCGCGGGATACAGCTAGTAATAATATAAAAGTGAGTTGGCCTTTAACGACTTCCAATAATATAACTAAAACTATTTAAATATTTTCTTTCACTTGCAGAATAGTGTAAGTACGAAGTGAAAGTATACATTTTAAATACTTTCACTTCGTAAAAATTTTCTAATTTGAGTTTTCGCTGAAAATACACATTTCAGAGTCCTTTGAGTGCCAAGTAATTTAGCAACTGAATAATAACACGCATTTCCCGCCTTTAAGCGGGACTTTATTTCTTCCTGGATTTCATTTTTTTCTTATTATCATTGAACTTAAATACTTAAATTTCTCAACGTGTTCAAAAGTATGTCCTGATATACCAATCATAAGCCTTTTTAAAATCGATATAAAGTTGATGAACAACACCGTAGTATTCCAACTTTTTCTCTAATATTTGACGTAAGGAAAAATTTTATTGTAGTTTTTTATGCAGATCTTCCAAAACGATTCAGTCATCTACCTATCTAAAACCCAGAATTACTGTGCATTAATTTTTCGAAAATGTAACATGTTTGCTTGTACATAGGGGATGATGCTCAGAAGTAAACGCAAAGGGTGCCACCTGCTTGACTTGTTATTATCGAAACAACCTAACAACCTAAAACAAATTATCGAATATATCTAAATGAAAGAGCAGTTTTTATTCCTATTCGAGACTATATGGCTCATCAACAAACTAGAAAAGGGAGGTTGAATGGACTGGGAAATGAACTGTAACGATAGTGAATATAATAGGGCGGAGACTAGGTATATAAAGACCTTGTGGAACTCCAGTATACAGGGGTAAGGCGGATGAATAAGCGGAATTAAGGTTGCCTCTGAATATTATCCCGTAGAGTTGCACCACGTTTCGATAAACAGCCGGAGCATGCTGACATTAGCAAGATTGAACATGGTTATATTGACTTGATCCATTATCAGTATTTTTTATAACGAATTTAACGCTTTTATGCTCTTACAAGATTTTATTATTGACTATTTAAATATTTAATTGTTTTAATTAATCAATTTATATATTACTAGTAGACCCACCCCTTCTTCGCACGTGTACAATGTGAATGAGGTGTCATTTATGTTAAAATAATCTCGGTCTGACCAATTTAGAGTTTATCGCTTTGAGAGTTTTAGTCGATCGTTACGAAAAGTGCAATAAGCAAGGAAATATGTTTATTTTATAATGTCTATTCATTATTATATTTAATTATGGGCAGAAATGAAAAACATAAATAAAAAATAATTAAGTTTATTCATTTGTTAAATATAACGGACAATTTAAGTTCCCCCGTGTAAAGATAACTTGATTGATACTTATGTATTCAAAAACTACAGAAAAAACAACGGATAATTTTTTTTTTTATTGATTAATTTTTTTCTGTTTATTACTATTTAATATTTCAAATGATCTACTTAAATAATATTTTAAAAGTTAAATAATGTTTCCATTGGAATCCCATTTAGTTTATAGAGAATCTTCTGTTAGTTTATAGATTTATAACAACTTACCATTAATGTTAACAGCTTAGTTACTATTCGGTACGTAATATTGTTTCTAAAATCTTGCGTACTAAATGGAAGATATAACTTGCACGATCCTGTACATTTAACTATTATAACCTTCCTACTTACTAATAACATATGATCATAAGTTTATGGGCTTACAACAACTTTATATTAACTCATACAATTTATTTGATTGCATATTAACGTTTTTTAAATCTTGCCCTTTCCAACGGTATATTATACGTTTATATTACTACTTATATTTCAAAAATAGTTTTTGATGACTAATTTTTTTTTACCGAAAATACATCCTTGCCATAAAAGTGACCTGATGGTTGTCAGGTTAGCTAAACAAGAAAAATCTTAGAAGAAATGATTAATAGTGACTAAATAGAACACGTTATAATGCGCTAGCCTGTCGAGCGTTTTGAAAAACACATGTACGTCTTGATGCATTCGCTTTGTAGTAAAATGATTGAAAATGTTTTATAAGTAATGTAATTTTAAATTTTAGGGTTAAATAAAATAACTTTCTTTACATTTTCAATAATCGAAAATATAAATTTGTTTAAACGCAATATTTCAGAAAAAAAAAGGAGTTTTTAATATTTTTCATTTTGATCCACCACTTCTAAAAATTCAAAAAAAATCCTGAGTATAGAAAAGTAGATAAAACATTTTCTGAAAAAAAAAATCATCCTGAAAATCCAGGAAAAAAAAACCATGGTTAATTAATATCGAATTTCACAATTAAAAAATAATAAAATCCAAAAAATAGTAGTTTTTTTTTTTTTTAAATCTTGAACACCGTTTCAGTCGAAGAGCTAAAAATTTAGCTAACTTATTTTTTATAACTCCAAAACTATCCCCCAAGGATAAATCAAATAAGCCGCAGGGTCAGATTTCCTATTCTTACCAGGCTATATATACCCTTTTTGACCCCTTTGATCTCTGCAGTTAAACTGGTTGTCAAGTTGTAAAATCTCATACCTGTTGAAAAAAATTTTTTCATATGAAATGATCAACTCCGGTAATTTTTCAGATTTCAGAACAAAACTCAAACTTGAAATACGATAAAAGTATTATCTAAATTTTTTGTCCTTAAAACAAATTACCTAAGAAGCAAGGAAAATTGTTAAACAAAGTAACGAATTTTTACATTAGCTGAAACTTTCAGCAAGCTGTAAAAAGAACTGTTAGAAAGCAGTCATTTATATTTTACACCATCCCTTAGAAATTAAGACCTTGTGAACATTGTCATTTAGGTAATATAAATTTTCAAAACCAGGTTGTTGTCTATTTCGATAATAATTAAAGTATATCTTGGTAGGGTCTGAGTAAAGAATGACCGAAGTTAGACAGATTAAACCTCTAAATCAGAAGAACTATAGGAAAAAGTTTAGTGACTGTGACTCAATAGGTTCTTTTAGTAATTTGGTTTGGCTTAAAGTGGGTTGGCAATTGTAAAATTGGATCAGCCCATATAGAAATCCACTGTTTATTCAATTCTTTGTTCCCATGATAATTAAATATTTTATGATTTTAGTCTTTAAAGTGCTTACATAGTAAATTTAACCAAATGCTTTTAAAAATGAAACATAATTTTGTATCTCGGTCAGCCTTCAATAAATGTATTAAATGCACTATAACTATAAATTAACTAATGAACCTCAATCATCATATAATAAGTTATTTAAATATTCCATTTAAATTCTTTATAATAATAAAACGGTAAAGAAATTTCAGCTTAGCAAAAACAATCTTCAATGAGATCGAACCAATTCCAAATCTGCTCTTTGTTACTAAGTTGGGTCTAAGTTCCCTGAACTTTGTCAGTAAACTTCTGCAGAACAAATCACTAAACTTGAACACAGAGATCTCATAAAAACTGTCGTGTATTTTATTGGAGATCTTACTTTTTCCAACGTTTAAGAATGCCATCGACATACGGATGTTAACAAATACAGTGTCATAAAATAAAACATTATTTTTTTATTTGAAGTATATTTAAAAAAAAATATTTTCAATTTAACAAAAAGGTAAAAAAAAGAAGAGAGAAGTAAAACTGGATTTAAATTTCCATTTATGATAATAAAATTATTTCTCCTTCTTTAAAACCATACAATTTGAAGATAATTGTATTATACATTCCTTACTCACACAACATCCCTATATATCACCTTCGTTACAATCTATATCTGATAATTCTCTGGATTTTATGGGACATAAATGCCCTCGAGATATATAATAGAATACTTTTGAGGCTATTAGTAAGGAATTGATTCATTACTATTTATAATGGGGATCACTTGTAGCTGGGTGGCTAGCACAACAGCCTCCCATGCTAAAGGTAACGGGTTCAAACCCGCAGGTGGTCCTAGGATTTTTTAATTTGAGTAAAAAATCCTTAGTTACGCCGTCCTTCAGAGGAAACGTTAAAAGGTGGTCCCGAGCCTGTGCGATGTCAGGTACTCGTTAAAGATCCCTATCCTAATAAAACTTGGGTAGGCAAAATTTAGGACTCCCACTGTAGCATCGTCCGATTATCCATAGTAGCATTAAGTGACGTTAAATAAATAAATAAACAATAAAACTATTTATAATTGACATAATATTATGTATAAGTTGATCAGTTGATTTAATAAAAATATTGTCTATAAAAGAAAGAATTTAAATCTAAATTAACAAAAAATTACATAGTTCCATTGCTTGAACTATATCGATTTTCGGTTCCAGTGATAAAATTAAATGAGATGCGCTGGGATACCCTGGAGCTTCTCGTGGCTCGGAGTTCCCTATGGTTTTATGTAAATATTGTACATAAGTATGAAAGTATCCAGGACTTCTAGACAATCGTCTTTGTTGGAATCCTCATTCAAGACTGAAGTGACAAGAAACTGTTCGATGCTTTCGGTTGCTTCAACACTTACTGGACAGACGCTGTAACCTTCCACTTAATTACAAAAGGCTCTTCTATATCACCATTATAAGGCCTATCTGGACTTGCCGAGTTGACCTTTCGGCCTCTACTAAACCGTGTTCAATCCTTACAATCCAAAATACTCAATGCTCCTTACTTTATCACCTACAAACTGATCCATAAAGACCTTAATGTCCCATATGTTGCTGATTTGGCACGTACGAGGTATCAATCCTTCCATGACAAACTTCACTCCCACTTTAACCCACTAGTTTCAATCCTTGCTTCCTCTTCCATTTCTGACAATCCTCCAAGGCGTCTGAAAAGAAGATGCCTCGAGACTTTAATCAATATATAAACTATATTTAGTGAAATCATTGGTTTTCCCTTTCCAAAGGTATCGTGATTACCGATCCCAGTAGGTGGCATGCAGGGTAAGATTAAATTAGACAAGTTTCACTAAATGACATTATTATTATTATTGACTTATACATATAAAATCTATTTAAACTATGCCTGAGAATACAGAAGGATTTTTTCACCTAGCGAAACAATATTACAATACAAAATTACCTTTTGAAACTTAGTCGGCTGACGGAGATGGAAATTGTCTCTAACGTCTAGGCTCTCAGGGATCTCCCGCTGCTCTCTCCTCGATCTCTGATTCTTCTCCTCTCGTGGTTGAGACGACTGATTTTCTCCAATTATAAAATCGCGGCCTCATCACTTTACCCTCTCTTCTTTCCAAAAATACTCTTATTTGCAAAAAGCCGATTTGATATCAGACATAAGAAGTGCCATTGGGGTCTAGGAAGTTTCCTGAGGTATCACTGGGGGGCCCCACAAAGGTAAACGCCTTTTGATGTTTACCAACAAAGGTTTATAATTATTTAATTATATAATATTAAAATTATTTAATAATGAATACCCCTCAGTATCCTCAATACATAACAGTTGTAAATTTCAATAAATAAAAAAACGGTTTGAGATCCCCTTTAAGTTAATGCCTATATGCCGGATTTTTCCCAAAGGTGCTCCATACAATAATGGAAGTAAATACCTAGACCCCTGGCAAACTTTCCCTTTTAGGGAACTAGATTGCATGGCGGGAATCGTTTAAGGTTAGACTCAAAGGAAGGGCAGGGTAAGCCACAAACGGAATCTATGAGAAGGCTAAGAGGAAGTAGGAAGGATGAATTGGGAAGGGAGGGGGCTAGTTTAATCGCTCCTTCATTAAGGCCCTTCGCTTCCTATCTGTCTCAGGATGTCGAAGAATAAATATCTACCCCCTCAGCGGCACATCCGCCTCCTCCCCCCACCAACAAATCTCAGAGGGAAGAGATGTCAGTATATGAGAAGTTTTCTTTGAAAGTTGTGCTCGTCCATTTCCGGGCAAGAAGTTATCCAATGATAACATTGAATGAAATAACTATTACCCTACTTGTGTATTAGAAAATTTAATCATATTATCATTATAAATTTATATGAATGATGAGATGATTCGGTTGGCGGTCATAAAAGAATATAAAATATAAAAAACTGTTTATTATCAAACATTTCGACCCACGTTGTGGGTTTTCATCAGGCTAAAAAACAAGATAAAGTGTATCAAACACAAAATCAAGTGATAACAACAGGAAATAACATAAAAACGAGTAAGTGTGGAGACGTTAGTTCAGGTGCAGTGAAAAGAAAACACAATTAAGTATAAACTTAATTAACTAATGCGAGTTTCGGCCTAAATTATAGGCTCTCACAGCGTTTAAAGTAATTAATTGCGTAATTAAGTGTATACTTAATCGTGTTTTCTTTTGACTGCATTCTGAAATAACTAACCATTCTCACATCACGATAAAAATGAGTAAGATTGAAAACACGAGAATACTAAAAAAAGTAAATTAAACAAATAATTGCTACTATCAACATAAGTAAATAGAGAAATGAAACATAAATATACAATAAAAGTATGTAACTACAGAACTGTAATAGAACCGATGGCACTGTACGCAAGTGAAACACTTGCACTAAACCGCAAAGGACAAATCGAAGAACTATAGAAAGAGGTGAGGAAGATCATCAGAAAGATACTAGGACCAAGAAAAACAGAAGATGGATACAGATTGCAAAGCAAGAAAACAACAGAAAAACACGCCGACATCGAGACAGACATCAGGAAAAGAAGACTGAAATTCTATGGGCACATACAAAGACTACCTGAAACAAGACTGACACGACGAACGCACAAAGCAACAGCAACATTCAAAAGTACAACGAACTGGGACAAACAGATACGAGAAGACATAAGAAGAACAGATATAAGACAAGAGGAAATTCAAGACAGAAACATATTTAGAGACAAAGTAAACAAATGGGAAGTAACTCTGGAGCAAAAAAATCAAAAACCATACAGACTCAAATGGTCTGCAGAAAGAAAAGAAAAGTTGAGCCAAAGAATGAGACAATACTGGCAAGACAAAAGGAACAATAAATAGTCATAAGTGCTTAGCGCCTTCCTTTTAGGGGGATATCGCACTAATAATAATAATAAAAGTATGTAAGGTCATGCAAATTTAATGGACTTTAATTTCTCCTAGGTTTACATCTGATTAAAATAATTCGACATATATTAAATGCAATATTTTAGAATTATCTTTCTCCAAACCTCCTTTAATTTTGTTGATTAGCTATAATTGACCTATCTTACAAACGAGTAATGCTCCACGTGGTTTCGCTGGACGTTTACTCTTCTGGCGGTCATTAGTAAGGGTTTCTAATCCGCAAGACATGTACTTTCGTCATTTTTGAGACATTACAGCTCAGTTAAAACAAAAACTAATCGTATGTTTGATGGGCTAGAAAACCGGTTGTAATTGATCACGTCATCAAATTAATTAGCTGCTTAGAAAGAGTTTTAGGACCGCAAGAAATGCATTTTTGTAATAAGTATGGTTGAAAGAAATTTTAAAAAATATCTTTAGATGTATGTTCGGTGAGGTAGTCATCTGGCTGGCTCCTGGACTGTAATGCGTTGGAAAGCTTAAAAAAATGTTATATTATATACAGAGCTGTAAGGGGTGGTGCAGAGGAACGAAAATCACATAAAATTCAGTCATTGTTGTAAATAATAATTTCTATTGTTATATTCTTAAACCTAAAATGTGCTATTATATAAAAATAAATCTGTGTCTATCGTTCACAAAATACACTCTCTTTGTTTTCGTCAACTTTAAGTTTATTTAAATCTTAATTTGATAAAGAGTGGTAAGAGAAGTTTTGTTTTGAGCACACCAGATTTTTTAATGCAGTTTATTTAAAAACCATTAACCATTGACGACTTGAAAATATTTTATACCGCAAGGAAACAAAGAAAGGCTTAAGGCAATATCCGGTCAGATGTGATCAACTAGTATCTACGACAGCATAACATTTCTTTATAATATTTTAATAAACAAAACAAAAACAATTTCAGTTATTGATGTTATATTAGTTCAAATCCATATTTCGAAAATAATGATGTTGGAAATTTACTGAGATGCCGATTCTGTTCTCTGTACAAATTTAATGGAGTGACACCAGGGATTATTAGGCCTTGATTTGATGGAACATATCGAGATGGTGTTCCATCCTATATAGATTTGTATAATTAACAGGATCCAGCCTGGAGAGGGAACAGTAATTTTCGCTAGAATTATCCATGACACCTTTATTTTTATTAATATACTTGATAATATTGATAACATATAACGTTGATTTAACCAAAGTTGGAAGGACGAGTCGATAATACTTACAAAATTAAAGATTTTCAAATAAGGCATAATAAAAAAAAATCTGGAGTGGGCAAAACACGACTTTCACTTATCTCCGTTTTTAAAATCGATTAAAGAATTTTCAAATAAAGTTAGAGAACTATTAAAAAAATAATTAAATTGAATTTCTATAGAAACATGTTTTATTAAGAAATCGATTATTTATCTAAAACTAACTGATTAGTTTTATCGGCTTTTCATCACTCTTTATTAACATTTACAAGCTTGTGTATTAGATAATATTATTTCTAAAATCTTTAGCTTTCCAACAGTATATTATACATGTATATCACTGTTCTCATGTTCAAAATAAAAAAAAAAAATATTAAAAAAATATTTTTTCAGTTTTCTCCTTGGATATCAAATTCGTCCAACTTATATATTTACCTGTTTTTTATCAATTGTAACAAGATGATATTGTCATTTTTATAGAATTTACAAAATGAGGTACAAATAAAGGTAGTTTAGAGGAAGAAATTTTAAAACATATAGGTATTTAAGCCCCATCAGACTATTTCTATCAAAATGAAACCTACATAATATTAAAGCCCATTACATTTTACATCGATATAGCGAGTTTAATCAAAATTCTTGGAAAATCGTAAAAAGGTACAAAATGCATGGTATAAAGTGCCTCTTCTAGTTAAGTGATTTTGATGCAAAAGTTTCCGTAACATCTCGGGCGTATAGTTGTCTTAAATATGAAATTTCAATTTCATAGGACTTTTTTTTCACCCGGGAGTTACCACACAGAGACCTTTTTGCTGGACTTGGTCATTTGGATCCAGGGGACCATAAAACATGTATTTCCGGTGAAAACTTGAATTTGAAAATTTTCACGATCGCAATACTTTTCCTTACTATAAATTTCATATATAAGTAAGTGGAAGTAAAAAATCAATTTAGAAGTAATGAATCAAGAACTGCATAAAATTCGAGTTGAAAAAAGTTGAACATTTGATTTCGATTGAAACGTGCGTCCACATTACTATTCCTATGCTTAAAACATAAATCCTAAAAAAAAGTTTGCTCTTTTCTCCTATAGTTGGTTATTATATTCGTTCAACTTATACATTTACAAGATTTTTATCAATATTTTTTGTTTAAATATTTATTGAGATATATTACAATTTGCTACAAAATAAAGAGCACTATTAGTGATATGAGACCACATTCATACAATAAATACAGAAAATAATGATAAGGTCAAATTAAATAAAACAGAAAATAAATAAAATTCATATATATACAAAAAAATCATAATAAATAAAAACAAAACAACAACCTATAATTGAGATAAATACAAATTTGCAAATAAATAAACAATTTATCAATAATAAAAAGATGAAATTATTATTTTTTTCGAATCTACCAAATTAAAAACACATTAAAACAATTTAAAATATCGGCATTTAAGCCCTGTCAGACTATTTCGGACCGATTCTCGTATCGAGAAGAGAGTTGCGATATTAAAAAAGAGTCTTTTTTACTGTGGTAATCCTAGTTACCACTGAAATATTTCGATTCGTATTCTTTTTAAAAGGAGAATCAAGTCAAAAATTGAGGTTTTATTCTATTTTGAATCGTATCCTAGTTACCATAAACGTCGATTGTTAAGAATCCTTCTAATGATGGCGACTTAAACATGAACTAAATTATGAAAAAAATAATTAAACAGTACTTAAAATCAATCAATCAGATATTTTTTCATTCATATCCTCCGTCCACTCTCTCAACACTCGTTGGCGGCCTTCAGACCTGTATATAAAGCCCCATCGAACCGCAGCTCTCGACAGAGGTTCCTCATCCGCTTCTCGTCAGTATGGAATTCCATTCCTTCATATATTCGTCACTCTGATACTCTCCTTACCTTTAAATCCCGTCTATTCAATCACTTCCTTTCTATCCGATTCCTAAAGAGCTCTAAATAGATTCGAAAACTTCAGTAAAACATAGAAACTATAATTTAAATATTATATTTGTGTTGCATTTGCACATTTATATATTATTTCATCAACATTCCACCAATATTGTAAAGTTCTTTTGATTAAAATTTGTATTTAAGAGTTGTATATAGATGGACATATTTTTATACATGAACATATGTTATTAATTAATAGAAGCTACCTTTTAATTTATTATGATAGTTCATTTTTTATTTGTTTCTATTATTTGTTGTTTGTTTCATTGTACTCTAAGACACTAATGTTTCTTTTGTAATATTATTCTAAAGGGACTTGTCCCAGAATAAATACATAATTTATTATTATTATTGTATACGCTGGGCTATCCGTGAAAGAATAGTACTTCCAAGTGACAACTCAAAATTGAGGGTGGTTCTATGGAAATAAATAAGTGGACTGTATAGATTTAAAATAAATAAAAATAATGAAAGCAAACGACGAATCACAATACATTTAATACACTGAAATACATATAAGGATGATAAGAAACAAATTAACCTAATAAATTTATATAAGAA
The DNA here is from genome assembly GCA_023052935.1 of Piezodorus guildinii. Classification (NCBI taxonomy): domain Eukaryota; kingdom Metazoa; phylum Arthropoda; class Insecta; order Hemiptera; family Pentatomidae; genus Piezodorus; species Piezodorus guildinii. Next base: position 128,016,453 of record CM041295.1, on the reverse strand, counting down.
AAATTAACCTAATTATAATTAAACAGCTGTAAGAAAATGTAGGAAACAAAATAAACCTAATTAAAATATTGTAAAAATAGAAGAAACATACTTAACTTAATTAATGCTTAAAGATGTAAAAAAAAAAAATAGTTATCAAATTAAACAGTTTCTTGAATAAGAATTAAGAAATTAAATGTTCCATTAATGGATAAAGATAGGTTATATTCACGTAAAGATGTCCAGTTGAGTGTTGAAGAAAACGACCGCAGGGCGGCTTGAACGAAGTCGTCTTGAGTATTGAAGAAAATTACCGCAGGGCGGCTTGGACGAAGTTCTCTTGGGTGTTGAAAATGACCGCAGGGCGGCTCTTTCAAGTTCCAAGGGGAACGATGAGAAGATGAACAAATTCGTTTCCAAACGTTCAAACGTTGAGAGGAATCTTGGGTCTATATACGGCACATCTTCACCGCTCAGACGCTAGCTTAAGACTCCACTTGCACGAGGCAGTAAAAAAACAATTGAAGTACGATCGTCTTCTGTCTTTCTCTTCTACTGCTCTCGTTTAAAAACTTTTAGGAGGAAATTCCAATTTGGATCTGCTGCTCAACTTCGCTGAGTTGCTACAGTACACAGCATACCGCATCAATCCCGAAGACAATCTTAAAGAAGAAACAAGATAGAGAGAGATTCCGCCAAATAGGAAATACATATATTTTACTAATTTTGAAATCGGTCATGGACATCTGAGAATCCCGACTAGCCTCAATATATATGGTGATGCAGGATTCCCAGTGAGTCCAAGATTATGGTCTCCGCCATGCTTTGCATCTCATTTTTTCCGAGTCCATATTTCTCTAAAAATAATCCAGTGGCTACTGGGATGGTCCCTCTGCTTCCGAACCAAAGTCCCACGACTTTAAATTCCCTTTCACCGAACTCCTCACGAAATTTTTCCCTCAGGTATGGAATACATTTTGTATAAATGTTCTCTTTCTCTTCTTGAATCCTCTTGCCTTGTTCCTGGTCATTTGTTTCATATCTGATAGTGGGGTCCACTATCAGTGCTTCATTTTTTGTGGCATTAAATGCCAAGATATCCACAAATCTTGTCGACCCATCTGTATCAAGGCAAAAGACTTCCTGAAAACATTTATACTTTCTCACTTCCAAAAGTTCTGATATTTCTTTCTTTATGCGGTTGTGCCGGCGGGTAACGAGAAGCATGTTATGTGGACATTTTCCCAACACATGTGAAGGGGTTTCTAACTCTCGACCGCATCTGCGGCAGAGGGGTCCAACAGCCTCGTTACCCTGGCATCTCGATCCAGGGACTCCACGAAGTGGTGCGTAGTTTATGTTCAATTTGAGTGCGTTTGTCCACTCTGATCCTGTTAACATTTGTCGATCGAACATAAACCTGTTTACGCTCGGGTTGGCTTTAAAATGTACCACGTCTACACCCTGCCACTTGCACTGGCTCCACTCCTCAAAAGACTTTTCCCTCAAGAACTGCCTCACTCTCTTTACCGTGAGAGGGGCCTCTATAGCATTTCCCTCAATTCGCAGTAGTTCGGTGCACTCGCGGATCTCCTCCGTTAAGTTGAAGGTATTTTGAAACAGGGCGTCTGTTACTCCGGCCAATCTTTGAGAAATCGCCCAATGCTGAAGAGGAGCTTCCCATTGACAACGCAGAAGCCCAAGACCCCTATATCGTCGCGGCGAGTACAGCATAGAAGAGCAGGAGTTGGCTGGCAATCCTATGATAGCCTTTATACATCTTCGAATTATGACGTCGATTGCCTCTAACAAAGATGGGCGCAGTTTTGTTAGTGGTGCAGTCTGCAGCGGGTATATCACGGAAGGAAAAACATATCTATTTACAATGTTTATTTTTTGGTCAGGCTTTAGGAGATTAGAATTTACAAGCTTTTCCATATCTCGATTCAGCCTACCGACGGATTCCTCATCAAATTCTAATTCCCCCGAAAATCTACAACCCAGGTATTTGATGAAATCTTTATCTTGAATAGAATGGATTTCCTCTCCCGTATCCAAACAAAACTTTGACCCAACCAACTTTCCATTTTTCAAGATTATACCTGTGCTTTTGTTTGCATTAACAGATAATCCTATCTCTCCAAGTATTCTACGGACGCAGTTGATGGCTCTCTCTCCAGATTCCACATTGTGACAGGTCACGGCTTGATCATCCGCAAAACCTGTGAGTAAAACAGAGTCGTGGTTTGGAAGTAATTTGTATCCATACTCATTAGCTACCTTTGGATCACAGAGCTCGGTGTATAGAGAATCTATACTTAGATTAAACAGCGCCGGTGAAAGTGGCCCACCCTGAGGTACTCCTCTCAAAACATGGATACCGTTTGTTTTATTGATCCCAAGATTGATCTTTATCGTGTTTTTACACAATAGGCCTTCAATCGCTTTTCTTAAGTCGCTCGAAACTCCTCTCGACTCCAAAGATCTCAAGATATGGCCGTGTCCGATGTTATCAAATGCTCCAGTCACATCTAAGAACGCGACTGCCGCGTCTTCTTGTTTATTTTTTGCATCCCTGAGAATAGCATCAATTATTCTGGCATTGACATGACACCCCGGTTGGCCAATAATGAAACCTCTCTGGCTTGGGTGAAATGAAATTTGCTTTCGAAGCTCGAAGTCGAGAACCTTTTCAACGATACGCCTCACGATGGGATAAATTGTAATCGGTCTCCAAGAGGATATTTCCTTGCTATCCCCTTTTCCTTTATAAATTAGAACTGTTCGTCCACAGCGGAGAATTTCGGGGACGTGTCCGAATTTCAGGATTATTGCTACTATTGTCTTCATTATATGTGCGATTCCTATTTTTTTAATTGTTCTTATAAGAACTCCATCTGGACCGGCTGATGTGTCCAAAGATATATTTTTTATTACCCTGTGCACTGTTTTCAAATCAATTGATTGCACGTTAGGAATACCTGGTGATGAAGGGTAGTCTTCTTTTTCGTTATCATTTTTTATCTCAAAAAGTGATTTGAAATGATCCTCAACCTTCTCAATGGCGATGGGACACTGCTTTGGGCGATTTTCATTCATTACACTCTGAACCACTTTCTTCCTGCAGTTGTAGTATTTGTACTGGGCCAGGTCGTATTCGTATTGTTCACGCCTCCTTTCCCTTGCGGCCTTGTTGGATCTTTGAGGATTGCTAGCCTTTCGTTCACCCTTCCCCCCCCATCGCAAGCTTTTTCGTTTTACGCATTTGGTAAAAACGTACTGCTGGATGTTTTGGACCTGGGAGAGTTTTATTCGCTTCTCTTAGAAAACAATGAAAGTCCCTCATGTTTTTATCAAAATTTTCAGAATTGAAAGGAGCCTTAAGCAGATCTTTAAATGTGTCCGCCCACTTTTTAACATCTAACCCAATGTTGTTCTCAGTTGAGCTTTCGACCTTTTCACCTTCATTCTTCCTTTCTATCCTTCCCAACTTAATCCTATTCGCTTCTATCGGGTGCTTCTTTGATGTATGAATTACAAGCCCACGACTACTCTTAAATGATTGATGGCAAATCGAACAAATGTGGCAAGAGTTATCTTTTGTTAAACATTGCTGTTTAGGATCCAAATCTTCATCATTTTTATGTGAGCCCTTTTGAATACAATTTTCTGAGCTACGATTACCGTCATTGTCTTTTTCATGTGACTCCATAATCACTGTCGGGTCTCGTATGAAAAGCTCACTGTCGATCACAGTTTTTCCAGAAAAAATGCAGGTATTCTCCTCCCATTCAACGGACACAATTCGGTAGTTATTCTTATCACTCTTTTCTATATTAGTAATAAAGGCCTCTTGAAGCAACCCGCATGTTCTTCGAATCCATACTTGCTGGCCAACATCTATATTTTTCCCAGTTCCGGATATATCTTCCATTTTGTTATTTAGGACTAGTTCAACAACTTAGTACCCAATATATAACATCAATAGTGGCAAAATTTAGAATTACTCCTCTATCTCTACAAAAAGCGAAAAAAAAGAAAGAAGACAAAAAAAAATGACCGCTTTTATATAGCCATTCCATTAGGAAATTCAAAAGATCATAACATTATTCATATCTACAAAATTACTTGCTCAAACATTGATAAAGGCTAAAAAACATAAATGGTAAAACGTAGAATTATTAGAACAAAATATGCAATTAATATTAGGTAAGTAGTTCAAAATAACTCACAGGTCAATGACTAAGATATAAATAGGTAAAAGTATATAAATACATCAAGAGTTTATGATTACAATAAGATTAAAAAAAAACAAAAAAAAAACAACACAATATTATCACTAAAATGCTAAGCAAATATATTTAATTAGGTCTAAAATATAGTAAGATGTTGGAAAAAGATCATAACATTATTTATATCTATAAAATTATTTCTTCAAACATTTATATAGGCTAAGAAAAAAAACATAGTTAAATGCTAAAATTATTAGAGAAAAAAAACATGCAATTAAAATTAGTAAATAGTTTAAAATATAGCTTCTCGATTATTAGTTGTTATAAATAAGTAAAAGTGCATTAAAATAATTAAAATAATAATAATTATAATTTAAAAAATATATATAGATAGTTAAGCGTTAAAATCATTATAGAAAAACATGCAATCAATATTAGGTAAACAGTTTAAAACAACTTATATATTAATAACTAAGATATATAAAGGCATATAAATATAAATATGCCAAGATGTTATGACTAAAATAATATTTAAAAAAAAAAACCACAATATTATCACGTAAAAGACTAAGAAAACATATTAGGTCTAAAATATAGTAAGACGTCAAAAAACATAAATCATAGCATGATTCATAGCTATAAAATTATTTGCTCTAACATTTCTAAAGGCTAAAAAAAAAAAAAAAAAAAAAAAAAAACATAGTTAAATGCTAAAATTATTAGAGAAAAAACATGCAATTAAAATTAGTAAATAGTTTAAAATATAGCTTATCGATTATTATTTGTTATAAATAACTAAAAGCATATTGTTATAATTACATCAACAGTATATGAATATAATAGGATTAAAAAAACTACATAATCACGTAGAAAGTCTAAGAAAATATATTAAGTTTAAAGTATACTTAGAAGATATTCATATCATATGGCATCCTTTTATATAGAAATCATGCCTACGTGATTCATGTATTAATTGACTTGATCATTAATGCAAGGATAAATAAAACATTAGAAAATAAATAGAAATTTAAAGAACGTCCACATTCTAAAATAACTTGACATAATAACAAACAACCGGGTCATTACCCGTTTATGCCATTGATAAAAGTGAACATTAATAATGAAATAAAAGTATAAACAAAGGGCTTAGCTGAGTACGGCGACTTGGAGATGGTGGGGATGGACCTGTCTCAACCTCCTCCTGATAAGAGAGCGCCTCTCGGGATCTGAAGCCCAACTTGCCGCTCTTCGTGTGGCCAAGTTCGCGCTCCGAATTTGTTCAAATTTTACACATACGCACTAAAACTGTACATTAACTCGTATGTAAATTTCGAAGCCGATAGGACTCTTATTATAAAAGTTCTATATGATCGATATGGAGACGATGTGACTCCGCCGGCGGACCCAGCTGAACTCGATTTTTTTTAATAACTATTAATTAACTATTTAATAACATTTTTTAATAACTATTTTAAAAAGAAATTAAAAAATAATGATTTAAACAAAAAAATGTTCTTATTATATATATCATAAAAATTATGAACTTATCATTTTTCGATTGAAAAACTATAAAAACCTTATCAGGCCGTAACATATGCGTGAACAATTATTATTAAAATATGAAAATCGGGCATATCCTTCGAAATAGTAAATTAAGTACTTTTCGAGCGTAAAAATGTATAGTCAAATTAAGGGGCCATTAGGGACAAAGTAATAATATCATGAATGTGATATGAGGCTGATGGTGAAAATATGAGGATGTGGGTGGTAGTTTGCCTCCTTGTAATTGAAGTTAGTGGAGCCTTCATCCGAGGTGATGTGCCCTTCATCTAATCACCGGGCCAATATAACGACTTCCTCTGTCGGGGGAGGGGGAGGTAATTGGGGCTGGGGGCTATCCTTGGGCGAATTTTACAGCTAACGATCAAACTCGAAATATCTTTCCAGTATCCGAAACACAAAATGTAACCTTAGCATGATAAAGGTGGCTCTCGTAGTTTACTGATTTTTACATTTTTCTTAATTAAATAAATAAATTCTTTATTATCCTGGCTATCTAAAGTCCCTGTCTAAGGTTCCATAGTTATTTTAGAATAACATTAACATATATATGAATTCAGAGTCTTAGAGTAATTAATTATAGATAAACATGTTAACTAAAACTAATCGAGAACAGACATAGGCAAATAAGTGGAAAATAAAATAAAATAGAACCTTCTTTACAAGTTTCTGTGCGAATTGCCTAGTCCCACTTGAAACTGAGAACGATGGGAGAGGAAGGATTAAAACCAGCGCAAAACACTGTTGGATACTGGAATGTTTTGGAGTTTGGTAAGATGGATACTACGGTCAACCGGTCAAACACCTGTGAGAAATCAAGGAGGGTAAGTATTATTACTTGTTAGAGATCGATGGCAGTTTGAAGGTCTAAATATGAAATTTTCAATTCTAAATCATTAAAGAATCACCTTAAGTTCCTCTGTCAAAACCTAGGCTTTACCACTGACCAGACCCATTCCTGGATACCCCATATTTACCAAATCTCCAGAAGAAGAGTTAAATTTGTCCATCGCTCCCGTCATCTTCCACTATCCACCCGTAAGCTCCTTATATCCTCACTTATTTCCCTTCCCTTTGACTATGGCTGCGTAGTATATGGTGGCCTTCTGACTGTGATTAAGGAAGGGCAATAACGAATTATGGACATATTTCTAAGATTTGTCCTCGATACTCCGACGAGGTCTCATATGACCCATTTATATGGCAAGTTAAAGTGGGTCCTCCTCCCTCCCTCCCTCCCATTCGCAGATAATATTACTTAAGATCATATCTTTACCAAACCATTACCTCCCAGCATCCTCTCTACATCCACAGTCTCATGCAATGTAAATACTCAGACCACTCACTTCTTGAACTCTCCACTTATCTCTGAAATTCTCTACCTGCTTATATCCGCCATGCTTCATCTCTGTCCTTATTCAAACCCCAACTTTTCCTGTGTTATCCTATGTTGTCCTCCTGTTATCCTAAAAAGACGCTTAACGATTGTGATATTTATATTTTAGACGTCATACTTCAAAGGTCCATTGAGTCCAAATTACGTAGAAGTGAAAAATAGTGTGTCTTTGGTTTGTTTATTCGTTTAACGTCACTTTATGCTACTATAGCTAATCGGACGATGCTACAGTGGGAGTCCTAAATTTTGTCTATCCAGGTTCTATTAGGATAGGGATCTTTAACGAGTACCTGACATCGCACAGGCTCGGGACCACCTTTTAACGTCCCCTAGGAAGGACTGCATAACTAAGGATTTTTTACTCCCATTAAAAAATCCTAGAGCCACCCGCAGGTTTGAACCCGCGACCTTTGACATAGAAATCTGTTATGCTAGCCACTACGCTGTGTCTTTGGTAAATCTACCACATAAACGTAAAGTGTTAAGATACTGAAAATTCATAAGAAGCAAATATATATCTGGTATATCACAGAACTTTTCACATCGGTCGACTAACCATATTTGCACTCAATAACATACATTTTTCACCTTTCACAAATTGTTCAAGAAAAATAGAGGTTATGGAGTGACCTGTAAGGAAAATGTGGCTAGCTCATTGAAAGTGGAACATCTTCTAATTCTGAACAAGGAGAAGTATATAGTTATTCACCAAGGTAAATAGCAGTTTACTTTAAACACCTGTATTTCTAAAACGGAGGTTTGACAATTTGGCCCAAAGTTTAAACTCAGTATTTAGAATATACATTGCTTAACCACATTTCTGGCATTAGAAAAAAAGTTTATTATAGCCAACAATATAAATTTTCAAATTCGAGTTTTCACTAGAAATACACGTTTTGGGTCCCGTGAGTCCAATGGCCGTGTACCAAAAAAAGGTTTATGTGTGTGTTTGTGTCCGTCAGTTTGTGTGTTGTAATCATAGGAATAAAAGTAGTGATATGAATGTATAATACAGAGGTAGAATACTAAAATTTAAAAAAAAAAAAATCTTACATTTAGAGTCTGAAAATGAATGTACAGTGACAAAAAACACATTCATTAAAGTGATTGTTGTAGGTAATAATTTATATGTTAAATTATTTTATGTACATACACCATCTATGGGAACATACTAAAATCTCTGTGTAAAAGGTTTAGAATTGATTTTAATTAGTATCCTAAGCAGCTCAGAAAATTACTTTATTTTTTGTTAATGCAGCTGATTTCATTGTTTTTACTTATAAAATTGTGCCATTAAAATTTTTCTTTCTTCAATCTTGAGCATAAAATTCACTTCAGAATCTACAACATTCAAAGGAAAGGCATTTCTTAACAGATTTATGAATGTATTTATAATATGATTGTATTGCCTGAATTCAAAAATTATATATTATTCTATTTTTGAAGATGTAGAGTAATCAAGTTTCGTTTTCAAAATGATTCTTTCTTCATATTCATTCTATTTATTGCCTTGGTAAATTTGTCTCTAATTCAATGTTATAAAAAGTCATGGCGATTTTTTAATTTATCTTTTATAATTATATTTTTAAGTTCATAATCAGCATTTTCTTATTCTTCTTTTTTCCTTTTTTTTTAATACTCAACTGCAAAATAAAATTTAGAACATGTGTTATAGATAAACCTTGCAAGTATTCATTACATCCAGAATATTCATAAATTGGGGGGTACAAATTCAGGCTAATAATTAAAATTACAAAAGGAAAACGTTTTTCATTTGGGTACACATCTTCAAGACTTACAAAAATATAATAAAATCACTAGTAAAAATTATTATTACATACAGCATTATTTAAAATTTACTATTATTTAAAATAACATCAAATATTACAGCAATTATCAATGTTACATAAAAATATTTATTACCTATTAAAGAATTGTTAAAAATTCATCCTTTACCTTTTATCCATTTTATATGCCTTCAACTTAAAATTAAACGATGTTCATTAGCCTCTATTACTGTTTACTAGAAAAGGGCTATCATTTAACTACATATTTGTACATATATATTTGTTATTATGTATGTAGACAACTATGATTGTTATATATTTTCATTTTTTTAATATAGCCGCATAATGATAATTTAAGTGTTTAGTATCTGTTATATTTAATTTTAACGTTTATGTTTATTTATATTTTAATATATAAAGATTCTATTGTTTTTATATGATAATCTTTATTTTACTATAGCTTTTTTCAGTCAAATTCATAATTTTTTCAATCGAATACATAAAGAGTCACCTGTGGAGTAGTGGCTAGTATAACAGCCTTCTATGCTTAAGGTCGCAAGCTTAAAACCAGTAGATCGTCCTATATTTGTGCACCACTGATGACGCAGTTTTTTTTTTTTTTTTTTTTTTTTTTTTTTTTTTTTTTTTTTTTTTTTTTTTTTTTTTTTTTTTTTTTTTAGATAGTCTCTCTACAAAGATATTTATTACACCCTAAACAATTTATTTTATAAAGCACATTTAATTTATCCTTATTGTCAATGGAAAATCAGTTCGAAGATAAAATAAGTAATAGTGTGAAGACATACAATTGGGCACTACCAGTTAACACATGGTACCTTCTAAGCACCAGTCTGAAAAATGCAATGACCCTACAAACCGTACAATAATTGGAGTGTTTAGTATCTGTTTTAAATTAAATTTTATATATAGACAGATTCTATTGTTTTTTATAAAAATATTGGTTTTTACTATTTCAAGAATTTATGCAATTTAAAAAAAATAAAATTCAAGATTTATATGTATTTATAGTCATATAAATGCAGCAGTGTTTATATTTTCATTACTATATACAATCTGTGTCATGCTGCAACAATTTGTTATATAAATCACATTTAATTTATCATTATTATCAATGGAAAATCAGTTTAAGGACTTCGAGGAGAGAAGAAGTTATTGTGTCGAGACTTATAATTGGGCACTACAAGTCTACACATGGATTCATCGAGTATTGCTTCTAATGATACAATGATTTCCATTCTCTCAAATACGTTTATCTTTAAGGAACACCTCTCTACTCATTATTTATATTACGTAACTATCCCACGAATGATGTGAAACCGCTAATGAGTTGCCTAATAACATTGATATCTTGTGCAACAGTTATCATGTTTTTAAAACCAAATGTCAAAAGCTTTCGCTAGTCACATTTGATTTGTATTAATCTCTTTCAATTTATTTTGTTGTGATATACTCGTTTGTTGGTATATCATATCATTTTGTACATAAGAAGAGTATTTTGTTATTTTTATTACCTAATTTTTATGAAACAAAATCAAAGTTTGATTGGGAATATTATATTCTGTTAATGCTTAAATATTTGATTAAATTGTTTATCATTTCTACTTTTTCTTAAAAAAATCTATCAATGTTCACCCTAATAATTATCATTATTATTGTATTATTAATGTTTTCCCTAATTGTTATCTTCATTATTGTAATTTCTTTATTCTTGTTCTGAAGGTTATAATTATGCCTACTTATGTGTATTATAAACATTGTAATGGGCATTTCCCGTGTATATCAATGAAAATAAAACAATATTGTACACATTTATTAATAGCCATCTCTTCTATATTTGAATTTTTTCTCTGTACCAATTTGAATATAAAAAAAATAAAAAAGTAACAAATTATAACATACCAGATTTTTAAATTTCTATGGGTTTTTGAATCCATAACCTTGAAATTTATGTATTGAAAGTCGTTGAATTTTAAGTAAGTAACTATTGATGAATGATAATCAAGCTTTTATTTCGTTAAATTAATATATAACCTAGTTTCATTATGTTCTGATTTATTAATTCAGTATTATAAGGATTATTTATATAACATGTCAAAGAGCAATGGAGAGGAGCATGTTAGGCATAAGGAAAAGCCAAAAGCTAAACAGCCAAACAATAAGAAAGGTTAGTGGTGTCACTGATGCAATAACATTTGTGAAAAAGATGAAATGGCAATGGGCTGGCCATCTAATGAGGAAAAATGATAAAAACTGGGCAAAAATACTGACTGAGTGGACCCCATTAGATGAGAAAAGGAACTGAGACAGGCAAAGAAGAACGTGGGTCGATGAGATCAAAAAGGAAGAAGGAGTGCTATGGTCACGAAAAGCCAAGGACAGGGAATTTTGGAAGATGAAGACGAGCGAACTCTTCAACTCAAGTACGGGTAGTTACCGTTAAAGACTTTAAACTCCTGAAAAAGAAGGTCTATATATGTATATGTATATAAAGAAAGAAGAAAAAATGTAAATAAAACTGTATTATGAATGTTTATATGTATATCAATAAAGACTATTATTATTATTATTATTATTATAAGGATCAGTCAAGAAACAAGCAATTGTGTATTTCATTTCTTACCTGTTTATGTATTTTTTAGCTTAACCACTACCAAACACCAATCTGTTAAAAAATGCAATAATAACCTATAAACTGTACAACACTTAAATCAATTAAGTGCACGCTATTAGAGAAATCGAAGAGAAAGGGAGAAAGGGTGTGTTACGCAAGAAAAGGGCAATTTTTATTATCTAGAAGGAAATTCCCAATTTGAATATTTTAAGGGCTGTTTTAATTGTTATTTTATCAGTTGAATACGTTATTATTGTTGAATGGATTGTAAACAATAAACATATAAACAATAGACCACTAAGGCGGACAAACAAATAAAATAAAACATCATTATGGCTAAATAGGACCATTATTGTTTTATTCTTGAGTTTATTATTTTCATGCAGGGATAATTCAATAAGTTTAATATAATAAGCAATAAAGATTCTTTTAATTATTAAAGTCTTGAAGATTGGAATGAATATATATTAATTAACAATAATAAATAACTTTACTTGCTGAAAAAATGTCGATCTTGAGAACAAAGTCCTTTTTTTATATATGAATTTTTAAAATTGGCAAACAAAAAGTGTTTTTTTTCGATAATAACCTCGGAAATATCTCAAAAGAGACTGAGTGGACAAATATGAATCTAATACAGATTACTCATATTTACGATGAGTTTAAGTGATATAAATTTAGTCATTGAGACCAAGCTGGTTCCGGAGTTACAGAATTCTCTTCACTTCAAATATAATAACATATTCTTTGAATTATATTAACTGCGGTAATTTTGCATATTTTTTTTATTAATTGATATTTACAACTGTATAGGAAAAAATAATACAAGTAAATTCGAAAAAAAAGTAACAATTGGCTTGATAAAGTCTTGTGAAGAAGTTACCCAGCGGTAGCACTTCAATGTTTATTCATTAGCAGGTCTCAAGGCCACCGTCTTTTCAGGCGCCTCCGAGGATTATCAGGAATAGATGGAGATGAGAGGATAAGGACAAGCGGGTTTGAGTGGGCTGGTAGTTTGGAATTAAAGGAGGTATATCCAGTTCTGGCTAAGTCTGTAACTAACGGAATATTCAGGTTTTTATGGATAGTTTCATTAGTGAAAAATACGGAGCATTTAGGATCTTGACTAAATTTAGATCACTTAAACTCGTCCTATTTGAGATATTTCCGATTATTTGCCAATTTGGAAAATTTATATACAAAAAAGGACTATGTTCTGAAGATTTTTTACAGCTAGTAGGACTATGACTGAGCTATAAAGGAAAAAATAATTAAAAGTGAGTCTCTTGTCCTTTTATACTTTTATCTCGGGGAAAGAGTAGTTTTTTATTCATTTTCGAGAATTTATTACACCCATCTCTTCACTATTCAGGTAATAAGCTGTAAGGGGCAAAAAATGATAAGCATGACCTTATCTTATCGTTAGTTTTTGTTTTGATTTCATATCTGCAATATTAGAAGAATTAGAGAGATTTTTCCAACACGTTTTCAGCCGTGGAGCTAACATAAAACGGCTCCTACACTAAAAGTATTAATCTTAAAAATATTTTATCTAGGAAAGGATACAAAATAACTGATAAAGAAATCATCAAAATCAAAATTGATGAAAATTGTACAATTTCAAATATATTGACACGCATATAGATGGAAAAAGACATACATGAACTTTCATCTTTATATCCGATAACTAGAAATTAAATGTGTTATAAATTGTCAGTATTCAGAAGAAATATCTCATAGGAGGACTGTTGTCCATACCTGAGCAAGAGTTGGTCTAAAAACCCAACTCAATTCATAAGATTGGCTTTACATTGGTCACTTGAGGAATGGTTGTGTTGTGCGACTATCCGTTGAACTAGTGATTTAGGATTCGGTGTCTACAAAGATTTACGACACAACGCGTGCCATACATTCAACAGGACGCGTAAATTATGCGTGTCAGAGAATGCATATGCACTTCCGTTCTATTATAATCCATTTTTTTTTAATAAATTAACAATAGGTGAGATTTTATCTAAAACATATGATCGAAATGTATTGGGTTGTGTCACATGAAATGTCCTTTTCAAGGTAAAGGATTTTTATTAAAAATACTATATCAAAACAAGATAATTTTATTCGAAGTATTTACCTTCTTTTTCTACACATTTTTCCCAACGTGACGCCAACTTTTTTATTCCCGAACTGAAAAACTCTGAGCTTTGAAGTGAAACAAAATCTGAAAACGCACTTTTCACTTGATCATCATTTTCAAAAGTTTTCCTTTGACGAAGTTGTCTAAATTCCTGAAAAGGTGGTAATCTGTTGGAGACAAGTCGGGAGAATATGGTGGGTACGGAAGAACTTCGTAGCCCAGTTCTTTAAATTTTTGCACGATGTGTTTTGAAACATGGGGTCTTGCTACCGCTCAGTGAGATGATGAGGTACCCATGTATCGAGCTTTTCTACTTTCACAATACACTTTAAATGTCTGGAAACGGTAGATGCACTTGCATTTAGTTGTGCTGAGAGTCCTTTAACTGTTTGGTAAGGGTTTCCTTCTACTGTATGTTTGAGGACATCGTAGTCTATTACGGACGGAGAAGTCTTCCTCGGGGCAAGTTTTTCAAGTCGGTATCCTTAGCTGAAAACTTAGCAAACCAACGGCGAATGGTCCGTTCATTAACACTCCCTTCCCCAAACGCCTTGCAAATATTTCTAGCGGCCTCAGCTGCTGAATGGCCGAGTTTAAACTCGTACAAAAATATTACTCGAAAATCGCGTGTTTCCATGTTCATATTTGGAGGTATACTAAAAAGTGGGTAATTGATTGGGAAGCTAATGTTTATAATACAAAGGTAGAGAATTAGTAACTGTTTACTTTAAATATGTAAACATTCAGAAGAAAACTACAGAGACCTGCAAAATCCTTTATGTATTCCAGAAACTATAAAAACGGACATTTCATGTCAAACAACCCAATAAAACATGGAAATGGGTTTTAGCATAAGTTGTTTTACTTTTTTCTAAATTTTATAACATATATTTTTTCTTAATGATTGTTTCATCTATTTTGTGTTGTTTTCTCCTCATTTTATGTTGGTAATCAAATTTCATATTTATCTATTTTTCATCAATGGTAAAAACGACAAATAGCTCTTAATTTCTCTTAAGACACTAAAGGTACTTCAGATGAAGGAATTTCATCAGACTATTTCAATTTGAATAAAATCGTCATAATAAAAATTACATTCAATTTTTCATTATTAACGAGTCATATCAAATCGAACGAGCCGCTTTAATTTATAAAAAAAATGTTTTAAATGCGTTGTATAAAGTGATATTTATACCCTCCTTGTTAAATTTCAGCATAAATAAAAAATTCCAGTTTTTTTGAGCTAGACTCGCTTTAGACCTTTTTAGGAGACTTGGTTGTACAACCTTAATGGACCCTGAAACTTGTATTTCAGTTCGAAACTTACGTTTTTACGATCGCATTACATTATCTTACTACACATTTTATATATAGACTAGCGATCCGCCCTTGCTTTAATAGATCAAAATTTGTTCTGTTTATTTGTTTGTTTTGGTTCTTTTTATATTCGATTTATTAATATTTTATATTTCAAATAAACTAATGAAAATATATTTTAAAAGTTCAATTTAGTTTCTATGGGCATCCCATGTGGGAACAAAAACTACAAAACATGTCGTTATCTTATTGTTAGTTTTTGTTTTGATATGATATCTAAAAAATTGAAGAAATAAGAAAGATTTTTTCATCACATGTTTTCACCCGTGAAGCTGACTTAAAACGGCTGCCATACTAAAAGTATTGGCCAGAAATTTCTTATATTTACGGTTTTATATTCACAAAAGGATGAGCGGTAAGGTCTGGACGATTTTGAATGGATTGACTCATTATATATATATATATATATATATATATATATATATATATATATATATATATATATAAGAGAGAGAGAGAGAGAGAGAGAGAGAGAGAAACAAAGAGAGAAGAGATAAGTGAGAATAAAAACTATAAGCCATTATAAATTAAGAGGTGTAAAATTGAACGATCGTCATAAATTATATCATCGAGATTTTACAAATAGGGCGAGATTCGTCGAATTTCAAATTTCATTTTAATCTTTCATGTCTTCTAAGGTTTTCTCGGAACTCGCTCTCGAAATTGGATAGCGAAACTGTATTGACTACGCCCTGCTCAAATGAATTCGTAATTAAGGAAACCTAAAATTCCTGGAGAAGGGAATATGCTGGAAGGGTTGAAGGAAGCGGTGACAGTTTTCACTGGAGGATGGGACAAAGGAGTCTGAGGGATCCAGAGGCCAGGGCTTATTTAGAATTCTAACCAGCCGCCACATTCTTCTCCCGTCACTCCAATTCTTCTCAATCAGCATTTCGGGGATTCCAGATTCTCCAGTATTCAAGAAATTCAACACTTGTCCATTTCAAAGGTACCCAACAAAATGGAACCGCTTCCAGGAATATTGCTTCTGCTTCGGCTTCTCCCCCCAAAACCTTTTCATATACCATGCCTGTATTATTATTCAGAGAATGAAAACACCGAAGGAAAACGGGATTGTCATGATAATTTCATTTTGGTAATACGCTTTCGTTTATAATCATTACCTCCCGGACTTAACCAGAAACGAAAAATCCTGGTTCGATATTTTCACTTTACTCCCACTTTCTAAACCCAGTATCTAAGAGGGGAAAAAATACTATTGAAAAATGTTTATAAAATCAAATTAACAACCTATACACAAACCGGCAGCAACAGTTATAGCTTCCAATAGATACCAAGTAATATAGGACTGTCAGGAAATGAAGCGGCAGATTAGAGCTGCCGGGGAAAAACAAACTACGATAGAAAATGCCAAAGTACCTCTCCAAGACCTTTTGAAATTTCTGCAGAAAGAAACAGTCCAGAAATGGCAGGAGAAATATGACTGGGAGTCTCAATTTAAAGGTAAAGACTATTATCAAACCCAGCCAACCGGTAGCCTAATACCTCGGTACTCCAATAACCAACAACTTGATAGGAAAGAATTTTCACGATTAGTAAGACTACGGACTAACCATGGCTGCACAGAAAAATATCTGAATTTAATGAAAATAGAAAAGGATGGCAATTGCGTAACAAGCGAAGTCCCTGAAGACCCGCGCCACATTCTATTCCGCTGTAGAAAATATAGAAAGCAAAGGGAAGTAGTGGTTTCCCCAGAAACAGAAGCCATGTTATTAAAAAAGTTATACAAAGAAAAGTTTATGATTCATCAAGCAATTCTTCATTAACATTAAATGTAAAATCTAAAAAAAAAAAAATTAAAAAAAAAAAAAAAGGCACTTCACAGAGTTTAATTTAATTTAAATATTATTACTATTTTATTTTTCTATTTCTTTTGAGTTACCTTCCTTTCTCATTTACATTATTTTATTTTATTCTCTATTTAATTAATTTATTGATCTTTTTTTATTATATTTGGTTCGGTAACCTAAGTTTTTATTAAATAATGGCAAACATGTATTGATCATTTAAATCCTATATGATCAATACATGTTTGCCATAATTGGATAATATATTAAAAAAAGAAAGAAAAAAAACCTGTACCTCTGCAACCCATGAAGGGTGTTCGAATCAGTATATATAGATATTCATACTGTTTCTAGGCCAACGGCCGTGAAATGAGCTAATTAGGCTCATATCACGCTCAGCCTCTAGGCTGTTTCCTATTTGTTTGGTACCCACTTTAGGCTAGGTCTGCCCCAGGACGGTATCCATACCTTAGGGTCGCCCTCAGCTGAAATTACAGAATAAATAATATTCTGCCACACGCGGGATTCTAGCCCAGGACTCAGAGAACAGTAGATTTGTGCTGTATCTTCTAGACCACGTCGCTCCCGGTTTCTATGGAAGCTTATTAAAGTATTCCAATTAAGCAATATAAAAACGAAACTAAAACAAAGATCCATATTTCACACTCAACAATCCTTTTATTTCTTTTTTATACCTTCTTTTTGAATGTAAAATATGGATCGTCCTTTTATTTAAAAAGAACCAACAAATAAATTTATTCATTCAAAAAGATTACATATATAATAAAAATTAATAGTAATGAAAAAAAAAACAGTACCTCTACAATTCATGAAGGGTTTTGGGTTCAGCACATATACAGATTTGTACTATTATAGGCCAACGGCCGTGCAATGAATTGTTCATCCGGCATAAGGCTCACCCGCTAGGGTTTTCCCCATTTTGGGTACCCACTTAATAGAGACAGGGTGTTCCCTAGGAAGGTCTCCATATCCTTGGAATAACAGAAGCAATAATATTCTATCACAGCCGGGACTCGAACCGGGAACTGGAGAATAGTAGATTAGTGCTCTATTGACTATACCACACCGTTTCCATTAAGTCTCTGACCATATTAAAATACATTCTTATTATGTAAGTATATAAAATTCCATTTTCATTTATTAAATCATTAAAAACTAATAACACTTGGGCTTTTTATTATCATTATAGTATATATTGTTTTTTTATTGATAATATAAATATTGCAGAGTAGAGTACCATTCATTTACATTTTCTTCAATCTGTCAGAGTTTCCGCTATTCCATTAGCCTTTATTTCATTCCGTTTTTTTTTTTTTTTTTTTTTTTTTTTTTTTTTTTTTTTTTTTTTTTAATTGAAATCCGTTTAAAGGGCTTTGGGCAAACAGCACGCCCAGGAGTTTTTAAAAGGGGTATGACTTGTTTGTTTATTTCTACTCGATGCGGGCCCAATGTTTTGTTCAATGTTGAACCATGAAGGGAAAAATAAATAATATAAATAAATTTTCCGTCAGTGAAGAGCAATATTTACATATATAGACGCTCTCGAGTTCTGTGAATTTCCTTTCTTAAACACGCGTTGATTTGTACTAAAGGGATTCGCGTCAGCATATCCTTTTATTTATTTTTTTTTTAACACAGATTTATTTACAGAATGTCAAGGGTATTGTATTTACGAGATTTCCTGAATAGAATTGATCTCAGTGTTGATATGGTTTTGTATCTAACTACTAAAAACTATAGAAATAACAATGGTTCCTATTTTATTCGGTTTATTTCTAGTTTATATTTCGAATGTACTATTTAAATTACACTTTAAAAGTTAAATTAAGTTTCCATAGGGATCCCATTAAGTTTACAATGAAATATTAGTTTTCTTGACATAGTATATAATTTGAAATAATTAATAACAATGTTAGTTTATAGATTTATAACAACTTATCATTTATATTAGCAACTTAGTTACAATTCGGTAAGTAGTATTGTTTCTAAAATCTTGCGTACTAAATGGAAGAATATAACCTGCACAACTTGATCCTGTACGGCAGTGGCAACATTGAACTATTATAACCTCCCTCTCTTTACTAATGAAATAAGTTCATATCTTCATGATCTTACAAAAACTTTTCTAATATCTTGAGCTTCCCAACGGTATATTAAACGTATATTTCACTAATTATACTTCAGGAAACATTTTTTGATGACTTAGTTATTGAAAATTTATTTTTCCCTTTTAAAGAAAAGCTAAATTGCAATGTATTTTACTCATAAACCCCAAGAAAAGGCTGCTCTAAATGATGGTAGTAAAACCAAAACCACGTTATCATTTTATATATAGAGATATTTTAATTATACTTCATAAATGTAATAATTCTGTTTTTATAATGTTTATAAGATACATCTTCGGTACCTCGAAGAGGTCTCTAGTGACCCACTTATACAGCGAATTGAATTGGCTCCTAAATTCTATAAATAGACAATATTTCCTCGGAACATACCAAGTCATTAACTCCCAACAACCTCCATACATTCACAGTATCCTACAATTCAAATTCTCAATCCACTTACACGAAACTAGATCACGCTATTCTGATCTTTACATTCTTATCTATAGAAATAAATCTTTTGATAATTCCTTATATCCGCTCTGCAGCCCTTAGAATTTTCCTACCTAATCATATTCGCCATGCTTCTTCCCTTCTCTCATTCAAATCCTATCTTTTCCAACACCTTCTTGCATCCCAAAAAGACGCACACTAAATGTAAAATTGTAAAACCACTATCCTATTTTCAACAAGAAAAATTATTTATTTTACCAAAATCCTAGAGTTATGGAATAATTCATTTATTTAAAATAATTCAGATCTATCATTTTATAAGAGATATTTGGTTTGTTTATATTCCTTATTTTTTGTATTTAGTTATATGAATAGGTTTTTTTTTGGACCGATTTGTTAATACAATTTATTTTATTGGTCTTTCGGCCAAACATGAATATTGAAGTGTATATTTATGTACGAATGATTCCTTAAGGGACATAGTCCAGAATAAAGTTATTGTTATTTTATTATTATTGTATTATTACTAATATTAAAATCCATCCCATATACTTGACCTACTCATCGCTTGTTCATCGGTACATTCGTTTAATATAATATCCCAGTCCATTAACCTCTATTTTCCTTTTCATTAAACATCATCTTTTAAAAAATCATTTAGTTTGCGGCCACATCGTTCTGAATTCCATACCTATACGCAAAGCACCTTCTTTAAACTCATTTAAAAGCAAACTGTTCCTTCATCATCTCAGCCATCCATCTTCCGAATGGTTGTAATTAAAATGTTAGAATAATGGTCATATTCCATTTTAAGATGAGGACCACTACAAATATGCAAACAATTTTGTATATATATATATATATATATATATATATATATATATATATATATATTATTTATTTATTTTTCCTTTTCTTTTTTTTTGTTTTTCTTATGATCTTATTATACCGTAAGAGGCACTATTATAATGTATCTTCACATACACACATATGATTATATAACTATAAACATATATGTATACTAACTAGTCGTATTTATTTCTATTTTTTTTTTTTTATATAAATAATATAAGTATATCTTAAGTTTGTATTTCTTTTTTGTTTTTGTTTCTGTGCCAGACACAAGTCTCAGTTCTTGTACTTTTCTGTTATTCTTAAGGAACTGAAGATCCCAGAATTTATTTTAATTTTAATAAAATTTATTTTTCTTTCTTTCATTCAATATTTATTTTTTTGTAACATAGTCTTCAGAGATAAGTGATTAAGCGAATTGGAATCATCGGGCAAGCTAAGTATCATCAGGTTGGGATTTAAAGAGGGTGTGAGTGTTTTTCAAAGTGCTGCCCCTGAGTTATTGGCCATTAAGAAGGTCCCTGTGCCGCTTGTTGCATTAATAATGTTGCTACACTACACAGCTTCTCCACCTCCCAAATGGCCAAGACTGATGCCCGATCCAGATACCATAAAATGTTAATGGTACGCTCAACGCTCTTTCGGTCCCTAGTTCGTTAAGTTATATCGTTCTCGTTACAGAAGTCAAAAGCACTAGGAGGTAATGTAACATCCTGAATTTTATATTTATCGCGTATCTATGCGCATGAAAATTATATCTATCACCTAGTTTGTTTTACGCTTGTCCAATATTGTCCAATTATTTCTATTCGATTCGATTCCATTTCAAATATTTATTTAGATATTTACATTTTTTTTTATATAGACTGAAAAAAAGTAAAACTCAGGTGCGAGCAACACACGACTTTTACTTACCTCCGTTGTTAAAATTGATTAAAGAATTTCCAAATACAGTAAGAGATAAAAATGAGTGAAACTAATACAGAATTAATTAATTTAATTTAGATAAAACATATGTTTTATAAAAAAAAATGTATTATATTATTATCTAATATAATCAGTTAATTTTATCGGCTTTTTCATCACTCTTTTTTATTTTTTACTAGCTTGTGCATAAAATAATGTTTTTTTTCTAAAAGCTGTAGCTTTCCAACGGTATATTATACATCTATATTACTATTCTTGTGTTGAAAAACAAAAAATTGCTTTAAAAAAATTTTTTGCAGTTTTCTCCTTTAGTTAGATATCTAATTCGTTCTATTTATACATTTACCTTTTTTTATTAATAATTAATGTCACTTTTATTATTTATTTTTTAAAATTAAAACCAGTATCTGTATAAAATGAAATTATGCTTCAACGATTTTTTTAAACGCTAAATAATGTACGAAATAACATGTTCATGCCATAAAATTACCAAAAGATGCTAAATAAAAGTATAACACCGCAACGACAAGTTTCAAGAAGTCACTGAGTTCAACTACCTGAAGTGGGCTTCTTGCCCACTGTACGGCGCTGGATACTACAGTACCCGCAAGATAGAGTTGTATCGCGGAATAGAAGTATTCATTCTTTTAAGGAAATATCTTTAAACAATTATATAGAAAGTATTTTGACTCCCTTAAAAAGTCCTCTTTTAATTTTGAGATTAGATCAAGACCTTAAAATATATTTTAAACCATAGAAACGTCTTTCAGGACCTTTTAAGTCCGGCTAAATAGGGTGTATGCTAAATGTCTAGCTCAGAAACGAAGATCCGTAAAAACCTAGATATTTATGATAGTTATTTTCTTGGAATGTTATAACTTTTTTACGTAAATTGGTTCACCGGAAGTGCTAATTCATACCCTGGATTTTACGGATTGCTCAAAAATGACAATCACTAGATTATATTTACTATATTATTGTATAATTAAATATTCTAAATTAAAGGGCTTGAATACCTTTTTTTTTTAAATCATTCGTTCCCGAGTACCATTAAAATAGTTTATTTTCAATAAATCGTTAATATCTTCAGCAGTAATAAACATGACTTTGATTATCAAGCAAAGAAGAAAGAGGGAGAAATATTTTTCCTCGTTAATTTATTTTCCCGGAAAAAAATACCAGTAATATAGATGTAAAATCCAATGTTTTTTAGATGAAAAATCCTCTGAAAAATAGAAGATTTTTAATACTTTCTTTTATATAAGTTAGTGTACAGGGACGAAAATCACATAAACTTGTAGTGATTGTTAAATATAATAATTGTTATTAATTATTCTAATAATGAAAGTTTCCGTTGGCATTCAATATGATTCTTATTTATTTAATCCCAAATTTATTTAAAACTTATTTCAAGAAGGGAGATACGTGAAAGTTAGGTGTCGCGCTCCAAACTTTTTTTTAATCAATGAATAATTGAATTATTCCTGACTGCATATCCAATATTCATTAAATTACCATATAACTAAAAAATTAAGGTTCAGTATAAGAAGTGTTAACTAGTGTAGGAGCGGAGGGGATAGAATACAATGAATGAGGAGGGAAGATTGATGGGTTATCCGGAGAGAATGTCCGAGTACCTCCACCTCCACCTCTAGGTCGTTACCAAGCTCCAGGGGTACTCCGCTAATTATTGTAATTACTTCCAATAACAATTACTCTAATTGTGTATTGAAATTAAATAAATTAATCCCCGCCTGTTTAATATCTTAATCTCTCATTATCTCTGAAACTGTTGATAATTTTATTGTAATTACCTAGAAGGGATATTATCCATTATCTAATTGGCGCATCATAAATACCATTCTTAACTTAAATTTTAAAAAATTATAACTTAAAATATATAATATAGAATTGTCGTATTGTATTTGATTTAATGTAACAGAAGAATATTTGTTGTAAATTAACCTGGACAAATTTTTTTGCCGTTTCCTCCTTCTATCGGATATCAAATTATATCATATTCACCCACTTTTTCCCAGAGATAAAAAAATGGTAATGGTTAATTATTTCTTATCAACAAAGTGAAAGGTAATTTAAAGAATAAATTTGGAAAATAAAGCCTTCAAGCCCGGTAACACTATTTAAATGAGAATAAATCCTAAAAGAAATTAAAAACTATTGAATTAAACATGAATATAAGGAGTTTAATTAAAATCGTTAGAATCGTTTTTGTGTGAAAATCGTAGAAAGGTGTAAAATGCATTGTATAAAATGGCACTTATGGTTATTCGATTTTTCTCAGCAAGTTGCTGTAATATTCCAGGCATATAAATAGTTGTTTTAAGTATAATATTTAAGTTTCGTACAACTAATCCTTTTTGAGCTACACACACAAACAGACCCCTTTTTCGGACTCATTCATTAGAACTGAAGGGGTTCAAAAACTTGTATTTAAAGTGAAAACTGTAATCCGAAAATTTTCACGATCGCAATACTTTCCCTTACTATCGATTTCAAATACGGGAAAATTATAGTAATAATTGGTAGTTATTATGGTAGCTCCAAACAAATATTTCTGATAAGAATCTTTAAGGTTTCTATTAAGAATCATGCTCTACACAGACACATTTAACATTTCGAAAATAATGATCTTAAAGGACAGATGTAACTTTGCATTAGATAACGAACAATATTTTCTTTATTAATGCTTATTTAAATATATAGAAATAGAAATAGAAAATAATTTTTATTCTGGGACAGGGTCCCCTAAGAATAACAGAATTGTACTGTTGAGGTATACATGTCTGACCAACAGACAGAAGCAACATAATTAATTACTATTTACACAAAAAAAAGATATAGATATATATATATATATATATATATATATATATATATATATATATACAATTATAAAATTAAATAAAATAAAAACGATTCTTATAAAATATTGTGTTGAACAGAATTAAAAAAAAAAAAAATTAATAGATAATTTTTAAATATAGACAATAAACAAATATCTTCTTTCCAAGTGTAATTTCAGGGATATAAATATCACAGTTTTTAAGTATTAGTTTTAAATTTTAGTATTCAATGTGTCGCTGATTCAAGTGAGCTCTTGGAGCCTGGTTCTTTTTTTTTTCTTTTCCATTTCTCCTACTTGGCAGTTTATATATATATATATATATATATAATATATATATATATATATATACATACAGTGTTCTTTCAAATTTTATAGTATACACATATGTCTATGTAAGACACTATTTTATCTAAAATTGCATGAATTTGAGAAGAATAAATTCTCGAAACGCTGCATAAATAAAATTGTTTATTTATTGTCTGAAACCTAGGAGCAGTAGAAAACTTAAATTATCAACAGTCGAGATCTAATCATTGTTAGAGAATATCATTCGTGGATTAACACCCTCTTGTGGCACACGCAGCCTCTATAAAATACGTACCCGAAAATGTGGTTAAAGCCCTGGTGTCTGAGCGTGACTTAGGCCTACATCCTTGCACTATAAGAAGCTCTATAATTACTGAACCCAAGACCCTCTCTATTGGTTGAAAAAGTACAAGTTTTTTGTTTATTGTTTATGGAGGGTTAGTAATAGTTCTGAGGTGCGCACAGCATCCATTTTTTTTTTTAATTGAAAAATATTCTAAAATTAGTGTCCAAATTATAAAGTAAGATAATTATTATATTATTTACTATATGTCTACATATTTAATGTACATCTATTTCTTTATTTTATTATATGTTTTTCTATAGCATATATGGAACCATTAGTTTCTCATAAAATCAATACCCCTTACCTTTGTTTTTGGAGATTGTATTATCTTTCAAAATAATATAAACAAAAATTAAATAAAACAAACTATATGACGAGCATCAGAGTCAGAACTGTTCTAATCCGTTCATAAAAATACAACGGATTACATAGAGGTTTTTTTTTTTTTTAATTCCTTTACTAAAAAGTAAATAGAATCAACTGTTTGATAAAGGAAAGGAGAATAAAGGCTAGATATGTCTTTCCGATTCCCGGACTACAAGAGATGGAGAAGCATCAAAAGAGGTTTCCCTTCCATCGACTAGAGTATTCCTTCACGGATAATTGAACAAATGCCTCCATTCCACGCTCTCCACTTTTTTTCCACCTGAAAGCCGCATTTTTTCTTCTTCATATAATACCTCCTATGCATTCAAGATTTAATTAAAACGGCTTCCCTTTACATGTACCTGTAATGGAATGTTTAAGATAAAAATTTAATATTTAAAATATTATTATACTGTTTAAACTTCAGGGAAAAGTTGTACATTTCTTCAATGGCTCTTTGCCTTTAATTTATCCAAATAGGAAGAAAATGAAAATTAATTTTGGGGATAAATAATTATCCATGATTTAGCAGCGGAAACAATATTAATTGCAGAAATAATTTTTTTTTTTTTTTTAAATAGAAATAAATTCATACCGTGGGGTCTCCTGTTGTGTATTAGTTAGCATAACAGCCCCTCATAATCGATGTCTTCTTCTTCCTCTAACTCCTGTGTGCTGCTTAGCGTGGAGTTGCCGCCACGAGGACGTCTTCCTTCAGGTCTGGCTTCAAAAAAACACCTGGCTTTTCGGACATCATTCATTCGGCAGACATGCCCGAACCAGTTCAGTTGCTTTTCCAGGATGTCACGCACTGATCGTACTCCCAAATCCTCGCGAATCCTGTCGTTTCTAATACGGTCCCTCCTGGTCTTGCCAAGTGTTCTTCGGAGAAATCTCATCTCAGCTGCTGTCATTCTGCTAGAATGTTAATCGAGGGTTGTCCAGCTTTCGGATCCATATAAGAGTAATGGGAGGAAAACCGATTTAAAAATCCGAATTTTAGCATCTCTGCTAACTTCATGTTTTCCTATAATAGATTTGGATATCTGGTAATACAGTCCATTGGCCTTCATCACCTGATTTAGAACCTCCTGGTCTATTTTACTATCATTGCTCATGACCGTCCCAAGATATGTGTAGGCATTCGTAGTTTCTAGTGTTTCACCATCACATAATATCCTTGGCTCCAGATTTTCTCTTCCCACACACATAATTTTACTTTTTGCTGGATTTATATTTAACCCTCTTAGCCGGAGTTCCTCATGCCATTCATTTAGTGATGTCTGGAGAGACATAATCAATGTTGCCGGTTCAAACTTGGCAGCTGACCCTAGGATTTTTTAATGGGAAAAAAAATCCTTGGTTAAGCAGTCCTTCAGAAGGGACGTAAAAAGGTGGGATAAGGATAGCTATCTTAAAAAAATCTGGATAGGCGAAATTTAGGACTACCACTATAACATCGTCCGATTAGTCACAGTATCATAAGAGTGGCATTAAATAAATAAAGACACAATTTAATCCTATCTGTTGCGGGCAACTCAAGAATTTGGCATATCTCCGTTGTTATAAATAATTCAAGAACTTTTAAATGAAGTTAGCTTCACTTCGATAATAACATCGAGTTTCGATGGAAACATTTCATTTAGATAAAATATAACAATAGAAATTACTATCCATTATAATCCCTAGATTTTATTTGTTTTTTATCACTACCAACTACTAATATAACTTTGTATGTTAGGTACCATTTTTACTAAATTATTAGTTTTCCCACTATATCTTATGAACCTATATCTCTATTTCTATTAGCAGAAAAAAAAATGGAAAAATATTTCTGTGGTTTTCTCTTTCAATCAGCTATTGAAAGTTTTTAATATCTTATATTTACTCATATCTTATCTATTACAGAAACTAGAAACAGTTAATTATTTGTAATTAACAATATCAAAGGTGCTTTAGTGAAAGAAATTCAAAACATTGATCTTTTTTTTTATTTTTAACCCTCTCAGAATATTTCAAACAGGATAATACTAATTTCACATCAATATTAGGTGTTCAATAAAAATCGTTTGAGCCAACAGACCTTTTTTGGAGGACTAGCATTTTTGATCTAAAGGGACCCTAAAACTTTTATTTCCAACGAAACAGAATATAATTCTTTAAATTTTTTTAAAATCTAAATTTATGAGATGGTTCTTAAATTGATTTTAGAAACCGAGGTTAGTGAGAGCCGTGTTAAGCCCACCAAATGTTTTAAATATATTTTTAGTTTATTATTATTTTATTTATTTATTTTTTTTTTTTTTTTTTTTTTTTTTTTTTTTTTTTTTTTTTTTTTTTTTTTTTTTGAAGGATGCGCTCGATGATAACAGTCATACGTTACTTCGTCTCTCAGATTTTTGCTCTTTTCAGTAGGAATTCGCTTGAGTTCAGTCTGGAAAACATCACTAGACTTCAAGAAAACCACAGCAGTGAATATTGGAGAAATATCGGTAAGCAAAGTTATAATTTACTTTGTAGAATCGCGAAAAGTGAAAGGAGGGTCACTGATCAGCTGATTGCCGCTAGCTCGGCAAGCTTGGGCTTGCTTTTCTTTAACTTATCTTTCTTTTATCATCTTTCCTTCTCATTCTCATCTCATTATTTATTTATTATTTTTTTTTTTTTTTTTTTTTTTTTTTTTTTTTTTTTTTTTTTTTTTTTTTTTTAATTAATGAGGTATTTCCATCAAGTTATGTCCTCAAAAGCTACAAGTAAAAGATCTAGATCTGCAGGTTCAAACTCGTCTCCTACAAAACAGAGACCTCGCTGTGAAAATAATAAAAAAATGATTCCACCATCGACCGCTACCTCTTTAGGATCTGAACCACAGCCTAGCACATCATCACAAGGATTAACTGATGAATCGCCGTTGTTTACACCGAATCCATTTCAGATCCTCCAAAATGAAAAAGAAACCATGGAATCTTCTCCTATACCCAGGGAACCACTACCTCCACCAATATTTGTTAAAAATATTAAAAATTTTCAACTGATGTGTGCGCATTTAAACAAAGTAACTGATCCTAATAGTTATTCTTGTATAAGTAGAACCAGTGATACTAAAATATCCCCGACTACCGCCGAAAGCTACAGAAAAATAGTGAAATATCTGACTGAGACCAAAGCTGATTTTCATACCTATCAGTTGCGCCAGGAGAGAGCTTTAAGGGTTGTAATTAGAAACCTACACCCTTCGACACCAGTTACAGCTATCAAAGAAGAACTGACGGAGATAGGCTATAAAGTGCGGCAAGTGACCAATGTCCTAAAAGATAAAATTCCACTGCCTCTATTCTTCGTGGACTTGGAACCATCAACAGGAGTTGAAAAAATTTACGACCTCAATAGGTTGTACTATACTAGTGTAAGAGTTGAGAAACCTTACACTAAGAAAGAAATAGTTCAGTGCCATAATTGTCAGGCATATGGTCATACGAGAACTTACTGTCACCACACACCACGCTGTGTGAAATGCGGTGAGCAACATAAATCAGAAGAATGTACACGATTAAGATCAACACCCGCTGTATGTGCTCTGTGCCTAGAGGACCACCCGGCTAACTACAAGGGATGTCAAATCTACAAGAACCTCAAAAGCAGATACCAAAAACCTCAGAATCTGGATGAAACAGCTGAACCGATAAGAAGCAGAAGACAACCTTCAAAAACAATTGATTCCAATGTTACATTTGCCCATCTACTTGGAGGTGGGAACCAGAACAAAGAGGCCCTGCCGGAACAACGCATACTTCAAAATCCTGAACCCCTTCCACAACCACCTATTCCTCAAAATTTACCCAACCCTCAAAAACCTCATCCGCATCAAATTTCTCATATTCCTCCTCCATCAAATGTCACAGACCTTACAAGTTTGATGACATCCTTCATCACTGAAATCAAATCTCTTGTTATGCCGCTAATATCACTACTTACTAATCTCGTATCAAATTTAATCCCTTCCTTAAAAAATCCTTAAATGACTACACCTAACTCCTTGTCCATTCTCCTTTGGAATGCGAATGGTGTTAGAAATCACACTGACGAACTTACAGCTTTATTGCAAGACAAAAACGTTGATGTAGCACTTATAACTGAAACTAGACTAACCACTAAACAGTACTTTAAAATACCTCAATACGTAACATACCGTACAGACCACCCAGACGGAAAAGCCCATGCCGGTACTGCTGTGATTGTGCACCAGTCCCTCTCCCACCATATACTCCCAGTTCCCTCCTATGATTTCCTACAATGCACCGCCATAGTAATCAAGACTTTTTCTTTTCCGATCACCCTCGCATCAGCGTACTGCCCTCCTAAACATTCCATCTCCAACATTCTATTCGAATCCTTCCTCAATGCCTTAGGAAACCACTTCATTCTGGGTGCAGACATGAATGCTAAGAGCCAACAATGGGGTTGCAGATCCACGAATTGTCGTGGGCGGAATTTACAGTCTGCACTCAGCTCTAGACGTTTCAACCTCCTGCCTCCTGACTCCCCTACCTACTGGCCAACTGATCCTAACCGTAATCCTGACATCCTTGACTTCTTCATTCACAGCGGATTAGGCTCCCTAAACATGTCGGTGACTCGCCTTGATGAACTGTCCTCTGACCATAGTCCATTGCTCCTTAAAGTATCCCTAATTCCTATTCCTAAACCCACCCCACCGTCATTTATCAGAGGACCAGTAAACTGGGACCTTTTTCGCCAAATCCTGACCAGTGATATTGACCTCAGAGTGAAACTCAAAACTCCAGATGACCTTGACGATGCCGTAAACTCCTTCACCATCGCTATTCAACAAGCTGTTTGGACTGCCTCCTCTCCCAAGCACTCCCAGATAAGTCATAACTAAAATCATTTACCACAACACCTTATAGACCTCATCCGCACCAAACGCCGATCCAGATCCTTATGGCAACGCACCCGTCACCCCACAGATCGCCGCTCCTATAACTTTTATTGTAGACAATTAAAGAGGGAGTTGGCGACCTTCCGTTCCCAATCCTTTAGTTCCTTCCTTTCTTCTCTTTCGGCTTGTGACAATTCCCTGTGGAATGTCACCAAGAAAATTCTAAAATCCCACCATATTTCCCATCCCCTCCGTCGTAGTAATGGTTCCTGGGCTGCGTCTGATGAAGACAAAGCCGAGGAACTTGCCAAATACGTTTCCCAAGTCTTCTCACCTCATCCAGAATCCAATCCAAACCACACTTCAGCAGTGGAACAGTTCCTTCAGTCTCCAATCCCGCTTTCATTACCTCCTAAAGCAGTTAATCCCTCTGAGGTCAAATATCTTCTCCGAAAACTTGCACTCCGTAAATCTCCTGGATACGATCTCCTCACTCCTCAGATTCTCAGACAGCTTCCATCTAAAGCCGTTATATTTCTTACATATATTTACAACTCCATTCTACGCACTACTCATTTTCCTCTCTTATGGAAACATTCCACAATAATTCTCTTCCTAAAACCAGGTAAACCTCCTAACACTACTACATCATATAGACCTATCAGCCTACTCCCAATCCTTTCAAAAATCTTTGAAAAAATCCTCCTCAAACGAATATTACCGTTATTAGAATCCCACACCATTCCTTCCCATCAGTTTGGATTCCGTTCCCAACATTCAACCGTTCAGCAAGGGCTCCGAGTCGTTGACCATATTTCCTCTGCCCTTGAGAACAAGGAGTACTGCTCGGGTGCATTTCTGGACATAACGCAAGCATTTGACCGGGTGTGGCACCCGGGATTGCTCTTTAAGCTCAAAAACCATTTACCCCTATCCTTATACCTAGTCCTCCGATCCTATCTATCAAACTGCTCCTTCCGAGTTCGTTGTGGTGCAGAATATTCCAATTATTATCCAGTCGAATCCGGTGTTCCTCAGGGTAGTGTCCTTGGTCCTATCCTCTACAATATATACACGGCTGATATTCCTCTTTGCCCTAATACCTTCCTAGCAACGTACGCTGATGACACAGCTATCCTATCCTCTCACTTAGATCCCGATATTGCATCTACAGGCCTCCAAACACACCTTTCTCAAATTGAAGACTGGTGTAACAACTGGAGAATCAAAGTAAATCAGTCCAAATGCAGACATGTCACCTTTACCCTTCGAAGACAATCCTGCCCTCCAGTTCTCTTTAACTCCGTTCCGCTTCCTTTCTCCGACACAGTCCGGTATCTTGGCTTCCTTCTGGACAAAAGACTAACATGGAACCCGCATACTAGACTTAAACGACAAGAACTTAATCGACGATTTGGACAATTATACAGACTACTGAACAGAAATTCTAAATTATCTATCGAGAACAAACTGCTAATATACAAGACAGTACTGAAACCTATCTGGACCTATGGACTTGAACTGTGGGGGACAGCTAAATTTTCTAACATCAAACGCATTCAATCCTTCCAATCAAAAGTCCTCCGAACAATAGTTAATGCTCCTTATTATGTATCCAACCATACCTTACACCGCGACCTAAATATTCCATTTATTTTAGACCTTATACCATTAAAATTCTCTAAATTCCATCAGAACCTTATCCATCACCCTAATCCCCTAGCTCAATCCTTATCCAGCTCCACACATCCTTACAATCCTCCTAGAAGGTTGAAACGGCAGTGGCCTCGAGACCTCTTGTAAAATTTATATTGGAGTTGTAGCATTGGCTAGATTCTCCACTCACGTGCTGTATGCTTGTGAATTGTATATAGGTATGAGTAACTTTTGTATATATTTTTATTGATTTTGTTTTGTATTCATTTATATTGTATTATTATTATATAAATTTATTGTTTTGTATATATCGTGTGAATGCAGTATGAATGTTGTACTTTATCCCTATTAAAAATGTCCTAAATTGGACAGATTGTAATATTGTTCAATAAAGAATTGTTTCTAAAAAAAAAAGTTTATTATTTTGGTTTCGATGCATAGAAAAGTCAAAACAATTTAATATAAGGAGGCATACGAGTATTTTTTAATTTAATTTATAAACAAGTAATTATTGTTGTTTTTCCTAATTGTAAGTAAAACAACTTGTAGTATGGTGGGGTCTCATTATACGGAACCCCCTTAAGTTTATTTTTTCACATGAGTAATTATTAAGTTGTGGAAGGAAATTAGTGATGGTAAAAATGAGTGGCATAACTGGATTATTCCCGCTTGGGTGGCAACGGTGGAAAAGTGCCACCTCTTGACATTTATAGACCCTACCGAGAGAGAAAAAAAGGGGAATATTTTTTTTTTTTTTACTGAATAAAAAACATCGTTAAGTGACAGTTTAAAAAAAAATTATTGCCAGTATTTAAAATATGAAATTGATTACCGTACTATGGAATAAAACAAACACATAAAAAATCAGGAAAACAAAATTTCGAACCGTTTTGGACTATTAGAATAGAATAGAATAGAAAATAATTTTTATTCTGGGACAGAGACATTTAAGAACAACAACTATGTACAATTAAGGTATACAATGTATCTGGCCTAAAGACCAAAGGATCATGATTAATGCTTATTTACAATGGAGTAAGAAAAGAAAAAAAATATATATATATGTATATATATATATATATATATATATATATATATATATATATATATATATATATATATATATATACATATATATATATATATATATATCATAAAACAAAAGTATAAAATAAATAAACTTCTTCAGATATATACATTTGCTAAACAAAACTAAATTTAAAATTTATTTAACGTCACTTTATGCTACTATGGCTAATCGGACGATGCTACGGTGGGAGTCCTAAATGTTGCCTATCCAGGTTTTATTAGGATAGGGATCTTTAACGAGTACCTGACACCGCACAGGCTCGAGACCACCTTTTAATGTCCCCTCCGAAGGACGGCGTAACTAAGGATTTTTTACTCCCATTAAAAAATCCTAGGACCACCTGCGGGTTTGAACCCGTGACCTTTGGCATGGGAGGCTGTTACGCTAGCCACCCAGCTACAAGTGATCCCAAATTTAAAATTAATTAATAAACTAAGCCAGGTATGAGCAATAAATAATATTTCTTTTTTATATTCAAAATCTGATATTTGATATAAAACGTCATTGCTGTTGAGCGTCTGTTTGGGAATACAAGAGGTATGCGAACAGTTGGGATTTGAATGATGATAGAGAAGAAGCATGGCGGATATGAGTAGGTAGGAAATTCCAAAGACTAGCAGAGTGGACAAGAAAGGAATGGCAAAAATTGTTGCTCTGTGGGTAGGAATGTAAGGTCAAGAATGGCGAGACCTTGTTTCGAGGGAATAGATTGACGATTTAAATTGTAAAAGACTGTGGATATAAGAAGGGAGCTGGGTGTTAATGGTGTGTTAAAGGTATGATCCTAGGAAATATTGTCTGCGAATTGGGGGAAGGAGCCTCTTTAACTCGCCGTATAAATGGGTCACATGAGACCTCATCGGAGTGCTGGGAACAGATCCTAAAAATATTACATGGATATCAGTGTAATATTGAAGATTTCTTATAGTTAAAAATAAATAAATGTTGGTGTAAGGTGTAGATTTTTAAAGGTGATGGTCAAATTCTATGAATAAAATAAATAAAGGTCGGTGTATATTTCACTAGAACCGAAAAAATGAAATACTTCACCAAAGAGTCTTTTCCCTCTTGTCAAAGCTCTAAAATTGAGTAAACCTCCAGAGAGGGGAAAATGGAAATGTTTCATCCCTAAAATAAACACTTGGCCCAAGGGTTATATTGTTAGGACAAAATGGGGTTTCTTGTAATTAGCGCTTTCTTCAATCACATTCTAATGATGCATTCTCTTTACAATGGAAACTGCAAATCTACTAATGATAAAACATCTATTAACTTTTCACTTTTTGCCTGCCCATCCCCAAAAAGATAGTTGAGACGATCCTAAACAATGTTATCAAAGGAAATAACATAAGCATCTCTATTTCTTTCTATTTATAACTTAATAGTAACTAATTTAATTTAATAACTGCATAAAAATAAAATGTTCTAAAATGAGTACCTAATAGCCATCTTTCATATGAGCTCCTTTTTAGTCCGGGCCACTGTCTTTGGAATACTCTCCCGTCAAACATCCCTCATGCTCCATTTTTATCCTCATTCAAATCCCTCCTCTTTCAATATACTTTCTTTGCAAGCTAATTTGCTTTTACTAACAAAAGGGAGGTGAATAATGAAAACACTTTTAATGAGGTGTAAAAGTTTGTATTTATTTTTTTTACATTTTATTGATATTTACAACTGTATTCATAATAAATACAATAATGAATAAGCTAATTTACAATTACGGGCTTGAAAATGTCTTGTGAAGAACTATCAAGTGTTAGCACTTCAATGTCAATTTGATTTAGAAGGTCTCGAGGCTATCGTTTTTTCAATCGCCTCGGAGGGTTGTCAGGAATAGATAGGAATGGTAAGTTGCGTGCAAGAGGATTCGTGTGGGTCCAGAGTTTAAATTAAAGGAGGCTTATCTGTTTTAGGATCGTTATGCGACAAATGGGATATTTAGGTCATTATTTCAATATATTTATTATTTTAAAATTCCATGTACGAACTCATGTCATAAAAACTAAATTGAAAATAAATTCAAGGCGGTGTTGGGTTTTTGTGCAATTCTAATCGTCTAGTTTGATAAGAATAGTTTATATACTCAATTTGCATGAATGTATTCAGATAAAGTAGCGCATGCGGAAAAATGGAAAACATTTCAAAACAAAGTATCATTCTTCTGATTTTCCAAGAAAAATATACGCTTTTTTTACGAGGGCTATCAAAACAGTACATAGTAAGTAGTATTTTATTTACATAAGGAAACTATTTTTTCATAAAGGGATATATCATTTTGAAGGTGGTCCTTAAATTAATAACGAACCAGTCGTTCCTGAATAATTAGCATCCAGCATAGTTCCAGTACTTTCCAGTAATTTTTTATAATGGATAAATATTGGCTAGCATGATGCTGGAACAAGTTCATCACCTTAAGAGGTAATAGTTAAAATAAGATAGATGTTTGCAAAGCAGTCCTGTATAAATATGAAATATTAAATAAAGATAATTTTTTAATAAAACTAGACTTACTGGACTGGTAAATTTATAACTTGATTAATTTATAAAATCTGATCATGATGATGACTTCTATTTCTAATTACATCCTCTGTACCCTACACCAAGACCTTAATATTACATTTGTTCTATTTAGACCTGGTACCATCCAAATTTTACAAATTTCATCAGAACCTACCTTACTCATCCATCCCGACCCTCTAGCACAATCCCTTTTTTAGCTCCACCCATCCCTACAATCCTCCTTGAAGATTGAAACGTTAGTGGCTGCCAGACGTTTTGTAAACATTTAT
This sequence comes from Piezodorus guildinii, assembly GCA_023052935.1. NCBI lineage: Eukaryota > Metazoa > Arthropoda > Insecta > Hemiptera > Pentatomidae > Piezodorus > Piezodorus guildinii. The sequence continues at coordinate 127,980,868 of CM041295.1, read as the reverse complement.
ATGGGTGTTCTGACACTAATGAGATACTCCACTCATGTACTGTATGTTTGTGGCTATTGCGCCCAAGATCAGCCTTCACTGGCTCACACCAGGGACGCGGCTGAGAGGTGCTGGGTTCTCTTGGATTCCGCTTTTCCCTCTACAAGTAGAGAGAAAGGCCCAGTCTGGAGTTCCTTTAGTAGATTGTGAATATTGTATATAGTTATAATTGTGTGTATGATGTTTATTGATTTCTCTTTTTGTATTTATCTCAATTATAGGTTGTTGTTCTATTTATATATATTAATTATAGGATCCTACTAGCGCGTCCCCTGGTTGGCGGATGGGGGATCTGAATATACAGAATAAAGACCCGTGGACCAACAGGCACCCAGTGCTAGGGGGTATAGCCTGGCCACCCTTCTTCCCGAGGGGATCTAAATATTCGGGAAGCCAGTAGTCCCGAGGTAACGGGGCCTCCTGAGCTGGGCCAATCACCCGCTTGGGGGTATAACTGATTCAAAGAAACTTAAAAATAGCCTCAGAAGGAGACTGATAAATAGAACTGGACAGTCTAGAAGGAAACGACCCGGCACGGATAAGGACATACGATTAGGAACCTGGAATGTGAGATCACTCACCGGCAAAGAAGTCGAAATTATAGAGGAAATGGTGACACTTCTTGGGCCGTAGAAACCTTCGCCCAGTGGTGATTCAATTTCTCCTCTACGCGGATGACATTGTTCTTGTGGCGGACACGGTTGATAAATTGCAGCTAGCGTTGACTGAATGGCAAGAAGAGCTCACCCGAAAAGGAATGAAAATAAATACTAGCAAAAGCAAGATACTTCAAGTGGGAAGGCAAGAGGAAGATTTCCATATATACTGTAACGGAGAGGAAATGGAAGTGGTTCCGGAATACACCTACCTCGGCACAGTAATAGAAAGATCTGGGAAAGTAGACTCAGAGACATCAAACAGAATTAGGAAGGCAAATGCAGTCTACTATCAGATCTGCAACACTGTAATAGGGAAGCGAGAGGTGAGTAGATGTGTTAAGCTCCATATCTTTAAATCAGTATATTTGCCCATACTCTTGTATGGAGCTGAAAGCTGGATATTGACGGGCTGGCAGGAGGGCAGAGTCCCAGCTGCTGAAATGAAGTTTCTGCGAAGAACAGCAGGAAAGACAAGAAGAGGTCGTGTCAGGAATGAACGGATACGCCAGGAACTGGAGTTTGCGCCATTAAAAGAATCTCTGCAAACCCGTCAGTTGAAGTGGTTCGGCCACGTCATTAGAATGGAGGAACACAGAGACCCCCTAAAAACCATGGATTACGTTCCAGATGGGAGAAGGCCTCGGGGTCGACCAAGGATGTCCTACCTGGAGTACGTCGACAAACTTTTCAGAGCAAGAGGAAAGGATCTTCGCCAGGCCAGGAACCTAGCTGGGGATAGAGAGGATTGGATCCGGTGGTTAAACGCTCCCCTACGCTGACGCGGCACTATAGGGAGAGGCCAAAGAAGAAGAAGAAGACTTTATCATGATTTTCCGTATAAATTGTATGAATGTTTTCTCATATCAATATTACTACGGTTCATTTAAATTGTAATATATCTCAATAAATATATAAAAAATATAAAAAAATTACATCCTCCTGGCAATGCAGATGCGTATTCTAACGTAAAAAGTAATTGAAGAATGCGTAAGAACTATTATGTTACACGAATGAAATGGAAGTGTTTACGTTGCCTCCAAGCGTCTTGGAATCAGGTAGATTACGCGGTAACCATGCCAGAACTGCTTAGCAGTTTTTCACCAAAATCCTAATGCCTAAGGGCTTGGATTTGGTTGTAAAGTAGGTTCGTAGTGTTTTTCAATTTAATTCTCTCTCTGTATATAAAATCATTATTTATAATATCAGCATTTACATATTCTAAGAATAGATTAATTAAGGTGCTTTTATGCAAGAGTTTCAACCTAGATTCCTTATCTTGAAATGGTATTTTGCTTGCATTTCTTTGCAAAATGGAAAAGGAAAATCCGCTGCACAGACGGTTAAAATAATTTTCAATGTGTATGACGATGATGCCTTTGGAGAAAGCACCGTCCGTAAGTGGTTTGCTCGGTTCAAAACCGGATATTTTGACTTGGAAGACCAAATGACCAAATTCAAAAATTACCTGGAAGAGGGCAACAGAAAATAGATCATAATTGGGACGTATGGAATTGAACAAAAATATTTCCAAGAGACTGAACTTTAATTGAAACCGCCGGTAAAAAACGCTAAGAACTTATTTTATTCAATAGATTACAAACAACACATCATACCGATTCCTTTTTTTTTGTTTATTACCATCACAAGGTATAAGTTCTGAATACAATAGTGACTTTACATGAACCTCTTTAGCCCTGGTATACATTTTTCCTTTTATTTTAATTATTACATTATTAATTTTATTCTTCTAAAATTTTGTTTAATTAATTTTGTAGTATCCAAAAATTGGCCATATCATCTTATTAGTTTTGATGAAAAAAACACTAAATATACAAATTAAAAGAATTTGATAACCAACTAAAAGAGAAAATAGCAAAAATATGTTTTAATGTATTTTCGTTGTAGTTTCCAAACATAATAGTAGTAATATAGACTTAAAATCTACCGTTGGAAAGTTAAACATTTTAGAACTTTTCATTTATTTTATATTCAAAGTTGTGTTTAATCATGTAAAGTGGGGAATAGTTATATTATTTAATCTAATACATATGTTTCCAATGAAAGTGGATACAATTCTTTAAACTTTTTTTCAATATAACTTTATCTAATAGGTTTTAAATAGATTTTAACGACCGAGGTAAGGTGCCCTCACCAAGATTTATTTTTGGCCAATCTGTACTGAAAAAAAATGGTAAATATATCTGATTTGTTTGTCAACTTTATTGATTTCCTTCTTCTAATTGTGCCAATTTCATGCGTTTTGACCCTTTATTCGTTCATGAGATAGGAGATCCCTTCTTTCCAGCCATTATTTTACCTCTTCCCACATACGAAAAAATATGAACTCTCCCTTCTTGGAATTCCCTTTCATCAACCTTCCATCATGCTCTCTCCCTTTCTTCAATCATGTACCTTTTTTCAGTCCTCTAATGGCGCTATCTAACAATAAGAATATTATATCCTATGTTTTGATTGGATTGTATTAAATATTTTAATTTTTTTACATGCCCTTTTTAAGCCAAATGATATTGGGAAGACATCTGATGCCGACGAGGCCATTAAATCTGAAGCATTCTAGCGAATTCATTTTCATCGAAACAAGCTACTTTGTCCACTGGCGTTTCTGAGGATTAACACGATTCATTAGCGAGATCAGTTTAAGGTACAAAACTGTTCGGAGTGAGTTTTATGAATGATTCTTTGTCGGGAATAAAGCGGTTTAGAAACGCCTCATGTCATTAAATCGCCGGGGACGAATAGAAACTTCTTCAAGATAAACTTCCAAATTAATTATTTCTCATTTATTAGGTAACTAATTAAACGTGTCAACTGAGATTTAAGAGATAGCTGCTCCCCGGCGGACTGGGATAGAAGGGCCTAAAGCCCAAGATAATGAGATTAATTATCCATTTAATTAATTGGGTTAATTGTAATTTGAGAATTTATGGATTTACTCCAGATCAATCTGAAGCCTTTCTCTTTGTTTCACTGGTTTTCATAAATCATTGGACAGTGGCTCCAAGAAGGGAAACAGGTTCGTCTTCTCGATAAACGTCCATTGCTTATTTTATATTTATTTAGGTATTGTTCTCCATCGGTCGATTGGCAGCCAAAACGGTTGAATGTTAATATTATGGCGTTTACCTTAGGCTAAGCAACTTCATTGTCTTAAAGGAATAGTTGAATACTAATCTTCAGAAAGCGAAATTTGCGGTAGAGTCTTGGTACGATCCAGATATGCAAAATAAGGCTTCATCCCATCTTACAAGATACTACTTTAAACAAATTTAAAAAAATATATATATCCTAAGATTAAATTAGTGTTCTAACTAAGTTCATATAAACTCTATACTTCTACAATATTTATTCTTACTTTCACTTAAATATACATGAAATGTATTGTAAGGATTCATGTTAAACGCTGAAAAATCCAGGCAATTATTATCGTATCCAATACCCTCCTTATATCTATACCCTCTCTTCCTACCTTATTAATAACTGACTACCCCATCACTTTCAGCTTCTTGGTAAAAAAAAAAAACCTAGGTATCTCTACTGGCTAAATATTTTCCTTGAAGCTCCATATTGTACGAATTTCCCTGAAGTCAATAATCACCCTCAAGCTATTACATCGTTCTTGCCATGTTTTCCCACAGTCAGCTGATAAATTATTTTTTCTCACTAATTGACCCTACTTTGATTAGGGATGTGTGGTATACGGTGGCCATCGATAGTGCAAGAGAAACGATTAAAGCACATCATGAACTGTTTTTAAGGTTTTTCTTTGGCACCTCGAGGCGGTGTCATGTATCCTACCTTTATAGCGATTCTAAATGGCTTTTCCCCCACACCCGTTGGCAATATTTCCTCGGATTGTTCCTACACCAAACCATCCTCTCTATATCTAAAATCTCCTGCAGTTCAAACCCTCAATTCGCTCACAAGAAACGAGATCCCGTCTTTCCAGCCATTATGACGAAAAAAAAAAAATGAATTCTCCTATCTTGCCCGTTCTACCAGCTTTTGGAATTCCCTTTCATCAAACTTTCGCTATGCTCTCTCCTTTTCTTTATTCATATACCTTTTTTTCAGTCCTCTAATGGCGCTATTTAACAATAAGAATATTATATCCTATATTTCGATTGGATTGTATTAAATATTTTTATTTTTTCATGTGGCCTTTTTAAGATATTCTCAAAAATGGCTCTAACGATTTCGATTAGAATATGCATTACCGATACAAATTTTAGGTGTATTTATATCATTTGAATTGTATCCTCGTTGAAATAGTCTGAAAGATATTAAATTAGGAAACAATAATTTTTTCACCAAAATACCTTTTTTTTTTCTGCACTTATTATCATCGATAAAACATTATAAAATGTGAAATAAAAAGGAATTTTATTTTCAACTGAAGGAAAAAAAGAGCAGACATTTTTATTCGTGTTAAATTTAATAATAATAGTAATATAAATATATAATATACCGCTAAACATTTTAAAATAAAATGCTATCTAAGATGCAAGACTGTATAAAATAATAGGAAGTGATAAAAAGTGTATAAACTTAAGAGGTCGTTGTAGATAATAATTTATATTGTTACGTTCTCTGGTTTTCCACATTACAGTAACCGTGGAATAGCCGCATTTATTTCTACGTATAACATCTTCGATACAACGCTTATTATTATTTTGAACATTATATAAAGAAATATTATTAAATTTAAAGAACTAATTAATTAGTTTATTAAGACGAAAGTAGTAAAAACTATTATATTAAAATGATAATAATGACAAAAAAAAAAGAAAAAGAAATAATTAATTATTAATCAAATAGAACTCAGCTCGCCAAGAACAAGATCAACAAGCTTCTTGTTAGCAATCCAACTATTCATAGTCCATCCTGTCCACAAATGCATTAAATTCTGAAAATATTTTGTAGGAATGTACCACTTCAAAGGCGGCCATAGGTCTCCTTTGAGAAGTACTCTAGAAATCAGCGTGTGTCTGTCCAGCCCATCGCAATCAAATAAAAGATGGTCGTATATTTGTTTAATTTGGCCGTATATTGTTATTTTATTTTTATTTTTTAATCCTTTCATTGAAATTTACAACTGTATATAGTTGCATGTGAGTACGGCGGATAATTGGCTTGAAAAAGTTTTAAGAAGAATCTACCCAGCGGTAGCACTTCAATGTTTATTTATTCAGCAGGTCTCAAGGCCACCATCTTTTCAGACGCCTTGGAGGATTATTGGGAATATATGTCGATGAGATGATATGGACAAGAGGGTTTTTATGGGTCGGTAATTTGGATAAAAGGAGGTGTATCTTTTTTGGGCAATTCCTGCAACTAGTGGGATATTCAGGTCTCTATGGATGAGTTTATTTGTAACATACTAAGGAGTGTCCAGAATGTATATTTTTATAATCTAAAATCAATGATGCAATCGAAATTCAATGATTTATTTTTATATTTAATTTTTGAAATTTTCAAAATTTATTTGAAAGTCCGACAACAGAAAAAAAAAATCAGATCTCATTTTGTTGTGATTTATATTATTATATTTTATGCGACTTATATGCATGTCTAAAAAAGTATTTTTTGCTCTATCAATCTCACTCTATCGGAAAATAGTTTCAGCACTAGTGTAGTATGCCCACTGGTGTGGTACTGCGGCTCCGTATATATAGATATATAGGAAGCTGAGGAATGCTGAATCCAGAGATCTCTCAACGCAGCTATTCGGTTTATTTTCGGTAAAAGAGATGAGCACATAAGATCTCTTCTAAGAGAATTAGGTTAGCATCGAGCAAAAGAATATCGTCGCCTCAACCTTATGTGACTAGCACGTAAAGTTCTAGATTCCGGTGTTCCAGAAATTCTAAGACGGGAATTTATCGAGGTACGGAGTGAGAGGTTGCAGGATGTATTCCAATTATCTGCTTGCAGAACCTAAGCCTTGAGGAATGCTTACCACGCCGTGGCAGTGAAGGAGCTCAACCAGCTACCGGTGGAAGTATGGTTTTCTTCCTCTTTCGGTAAGGTTTGCCTTCGACTATTCTTGGATGCAGACCCGTCGAGTGCGCTTTGAAGCTCTGAGCAAACCTCTAGATATTCCCTTTTCCTTCCCAATATCTCTTTATCCCTTTTAGTTTTTTCCCCCCTTTATCTCTTCATTTATAGTTTATTTATTTATTTAAAAAATATATATACTATATCATTTTTTTTTTTATATTTACAATATTTTTACTTTCACTTATATATATAGTAAGGGGAAGTATTGCGATCGTGAAAATTTTCGAATCCCAGTTTTCAACGGAAATACACGTTTCAGGGTCCCCTGAGTACAAATAACCAAGTCCCGAAAAAAGGTTTGTGTGTGTGTGTGTGTGTGTGGTAACTCCCGGGCGGAAACGGTAAGTCCTATGAAACTGAAATTTCATATTTAAGAAAACTATACGCCCGAGACGTGACGAAACTTTTTTCATCAATATGAGCGTACCAGAAGAGGTACTTTATACCATGCATTTTGAACCTTTTTTCGATTTTATCGAAAACGGTTCCGACGATTTTAATTAAACTCGCTATATCGATGTAAAATTTAATAGGCTTGAATATCATGTAGGTTTTATTTGGATAAAAATAGTCTGGCTTAAATGCCGATATTTTAAATTTTCTTCATCTAAAGTACCTTTAATTTTGTAGATTCAATAAAAATAACTATATTATCTTGTTAACGCTGATGAAAAACAGGTTAATATATAAATTGAATAAATTCGATACCCAACTAAAGGAGAAAACAGAAAAAATATTTTTTTAATGCAATTTTTCGTTTTTGAAAATAAGAGCAGTAATATACATGTTTGATATACCGTTGGAAAGCTAAAGATTTTAGAAAAAATATTATCTCATACACAAGCTTTTAAAAGTTAATAAAAAGTGATGAAATGAACATAAAACTAACTGATTATTTTAGATAATAATGTAATAGAGTTTTTAATGAAACACTTGTTTCTATAGAAATTTAATTTAATTTATTCTTTAATGGTTTTACTCATTTTTATCTCTTACTGTACTTAAAAATCCTTAAATATATTTTAGAAACGGGGGTAAGTGAAAGTCGTGTGTTGCCCGCACCAGATTTTTGTCTTAAGTTTTACTATTAAAAAAAAAAGTTATATATATATAGTATAATAATCGCAATCGGCTCAAAATTATTATTTTGTCTGTAAGAAAGGTCCTTAGGCACTAAAACAATAAAAATCTAATCTAATACAATCTCTCTCTCGACCCCTTTACGGACTTGGAACCACCGAAGCTTTTTGAAGTAGGCCGAGTAAAAGAAAAAAGAAAGTCATTAAAAGCATGTTTTCCGCTAACTGTTTTACTTTTTAGAGGAGGTGAGGGCGAAATGACTACAGCCTGGCACTACGGGTTCAAATGGTTCTTTTATTGTTCAGACAGTTGAATAAAATGAAGAATAAAAGAATATAAAAAAAGGAAAGCAATATGAGGAGCACACACTAATCCAGATAGATCAAAAACCACAGCTGGTGAGAGGTTGCAATGGATTTGCCACTGTAAAATAAAATAATCTTTCTACTATCATAAAACACAGAAAATAAAATAATAAATAAAAATGACCCTCAATTAAATATAAAGAAAACTAAAATATAAACATGTTTGAGGCAGTGACAAATCCATTTCACATAACCTCTTTGCTCCCACCAGCTGTGTGTTATAACCTCACTCCCTCACACACATCAGGCCCATCACATCACTCCCCCCCAATGACATCGGCACAGAAACGAACCTTAGGCTTTACCACCCGACCAGACCGGGTGCGATAAGGCGGTGATGTGTCCTGCTGTTCTGAGTCGAGGTCATTTGAAGGTCCGGAGTCCGCCGATGTGGGAGAAGGAGTGGGGTGATCGCACTTGCCGCTGGCCACACCAGAGGGCGATGGAGTAGGCAGATCCCTGTTGCCGCTGTCCTCTGCCGGTCCCGGGAGAAGATGTGCTACCTTCAGGCGATCCATGGAGACGGTCTTCGGTCCTGTCGGTAGCAGCAGCTTGAATGTCTTCTCCTCCCTCGAGAGAACCTGATAAGGGCCGGTGTAAGGCGGCGTCAGTGGGCGTCGGACGGTGTCATCCCTAAGGAAAACGTGGGTGCAGTCCTTGAGGTCGCGGTGAACAAAGGTGCGAGCCGTACTGCTGCGGTGCGGAGCTGGCCGGAGCATCTTCATCGCCTCCCTCAGCGTCTTCAATGTCGCCTCCGCGTCCTCCCGCCGTTCAGAGGGTTCAAAAAATTCTCCAGGGAGGCGAAGTGGTTGGCCGAAGACCATTTCCGCAGCGCTGGCACCAACATCTTCTCTCACCGCTGACCGAAGACCCAAAAGGACGGTGGGTAGCACCTTAGTCCACCCCATATTTCCCAACGTTGCCCTTAGGGATGCCTTAAGGGACCTATGCCACCGCTCCACGCACCCGTTGGACTGAGGATGGTACGCCGTAGTCCTGCTCCTCTGGATACCAAGGACGCGAGTGAGGCTAATAAAGAGGTCTGACTCAAACTGGCGCCCTTGGTCGGTAGTAATCCTTGCAGGCGTACCATAACGGGAAATCCACGTGCCCACTATTGCTTCTGCTACCTTGGTGCTTGTAATTTCCTCTAGCGGGCACGCCTCAGGCCAACGCGTGAATCGATCTATCATCGTGAGGCAATAACGCATGCCGTTGGAGGGTGGCAGAGGCCCAACGATGTCCACGTGGATATGCTCCATCCTTCCGCTGGGTGCAAAGGTACCTGGAGGAGTCACTGTGTGACGGACAACTTTCGATCGCTGGCAGAGAATGCAGCAGCGTGCCCACCTCGAGACGTCGGCGTTCATGCCTGGCCAAAAGAAACGCTGCGTGACCAACCGCCTCGAGGTCCGTATCCCGGGGTGACTGAGACCATGCAGGCGGTGGAAGATCTCTTCTCGCATGGACTCAGGAACGTATGGTCGCGCTTGAGGCGTAGAGGTTTCGCAGAGGACAGACGAGGCTGTACCGGGAGGCTGGATCCAGCGAAGCTGAAGACGGCTGTTCTTCTGAAGCCCAGAAACCGACGGATCCTTCTGCTGCTCGGACGCAAGGCGCTCATAGTCCTCGGTACAGTCGATGTCCTCAACCCTCGAGAGCGCGTCGGCAACTGCGTTGTCTTCCCCGGGTACGTGGCGGATGTCGGTTGTGAACTGGCTGATAAAGTTCACCAACCGAATCCGCATGGGCGTCGCTGTCTCTGGCTTCTGATAGAACGCTTGTTCCAGCGGTTTGTGGTCCGTCCAGACAGCAAAATGTCTCCCCTCTAGGTAATGGCGAAAGTGCTTGATGGCGCGATGGATGGCCAATAGTTCCCTGTCGTACGTGGCGTACTTCTGTTGCGCTGGAGCGAGAGCCTTGGAGAAAAATCCAAGAGGCCGCCAAACGTCGCCATCCTTCTGCTGCAAGACTGCTCCCATAGCTGTGCTGGAGGCATCACATACCAGGACAAGCTCAGCGTTAGCCTTAGAATGTCCCAGTACCGCGGAGTTCTTGATGGCAGTCTTGCAGCGCTCGAACGCTTCTACGGCTTTGATGTTCCATTCTACTGGCCTCTTGTCATTCTTCTTCGCTCCAGCAAGGAACCTGTTGAGCGGAGCTTGCATTTCCGCCGCTCTGGGTATGCAACGGCGATAAAAGTTAAACATACCCAGAAAACGCCGCAGGTCCTTGATAGTAGCCGGCCTAGGATAGGAAACTATGGCCTCCACCTTCGCTGACTGGGCGCTGATGCCGGAGGAGTTCACCCTATGTCCCAGAAACTCGACCTCCTGACGAGCGAAGACACACTTCGTCAGGTTCACCGTGAGGCCGTGATCCTGCAGCCGCCGTAGCACTTCCTCCATATGTGCTTTGTGCTCCTCTTCATCTCTTGAGCCGATGATAATATCGTCGAGAAACCACCAGGCAAAGTCCAACCCTCGAAGCACACGGTCTAGGAACCGTTGGAAGGTTTGCGATGCATTCCTGAGACCAAAGCACATACGGAGGAACTCGAAGAGGCCGAAAGGTGTGATGACGGCGGTCTTCGGAATATCCTCTTCTGCCACCGGAATCTGGTAATATGCACGGTTAAGGTCCAAGGTTGTGAAGATCTTCTTACCGTGCATATTAACGTTGAAATCCGCCAAGTTGGGCACAGCGTATCTGTCCGGGACCGTCTTAGCGTTGAGCTGCCTGTAGTCGCCGCAGGGCCGGATACCTCCATCCTTCTTCTCGACGATGTGCAGCGGACTGGCCCAAGGACTATTCGACGGTCTGCAGATCCCTTCATCCATCATCTGCATAAACTCCTTCTTGGCGGTGTTGTATCTTCCCGGTGGCAGGCGGCGGGCTCTCGCGGTGACTGGGGCTCCCCTGGTCTCAATGTGATGGACGACATCGTGCTTCGGTTCTGTCATAAAGGACGAAGGCTGAGTCACAGAAGGGTACCGGCGCAGCAGGGCGGAGTACCATTCTCCTGCAGGTACTGAGCAGATGGTGGGCACCGGTACCTTCGCCAATTTACCTCTAGATGTCAGCCCCGTCCTCTGGTCCACTAGCTGGCACCCGGCGAGATCTACCATCATGTTGTAGTGAAAAAGTAAATCCGCGCCGATGATGGGATGGCTAACCTTGGCAACGATAAATCGCCATGACATTTTCCGCCGGAGCCCCAGATCAAGGTTCTGGACAATGGTGTCATACGTTGGAATGGGCGTCCCATTGGCAGCATACAACATGAACTCCTCGGTGGACTTCGTCCTGTTCGTCACCGGGTAGACAGATAGGGTGGCTCCAGTATCCACCAGATATCTGACCCCGGACTTTCTGTCAGAGACGAAGAGTCGACGGTTGTTAGCCATAGCGACGGGACCCGCCTTGTTCGCCGCTATGACTAGTTTAAAGCCCTAGCCGGTTTCCAGTCGCAGGGCTGACGGCATCTGGTCGCCTTATCTCTGAAGCGTTCGTGGTAAAAACAGAGACGCCGTCTACTCTTGCTTCTAGAGCCCCTGCGATTCCGACTAGGCGATCCGCTGTCTCGCCGACTTGTCCTGGCCCCCATTTGCGCTTTGAGAGCGGCTACTTCGGCAGTCAGGCGCTCGATGGCAGCACCTATGTCTCCTCCATCTCTTCTTGAAGGCCCCGGAGTTGGCTCCGGCTGATAAGCCATAATCGGATTACCTGGGGGTTGCTGAATCTCAGCTATTTTATCTGCGATGCGGGCCAACTTGGTCAGATCAGTATGATCGGTAGCAGCCAAAGCCGCCTGCATTCCCTCAGGTAGCCCCCGGAGCCACAAAGTACTAACCATGTCCTCCGGGACCTTCTCTCCTGCCAGCTGCTGCATCTCTCGCAGAAATTGGGAAGGCCTCTGATCGCCCAATTTCTGCTCTTCCAGGAGTTTCTTCATCTTCCAGCTATCTGACTGCCCGAAGCTGGAAAGTAGCCGCTCTTTTAACCTTTCATAGGGCTCATTAACAGGCGGATTACGAGCCAGATCTGCGACTTGTCGAAGAGTCTGAAAATCAAGCTGGGCGATAATCAGCTGAAATTTGCTCTTACTATTGCTGATCTTACATGAGCTGAATACCGCCTCAGCTTGAATGAACCACAGATCTGGCTCTTCTCTATAAAAAGATGGCAATCTCGCCAGCGCATTGGGGGCCGATGCTGACTCCACCTCCACTTTCTTGTCCTCTAAGTCCAACGTTAATAAGTCAAACGGCATTATAAAGATATTGAGGGAAAAATAAAAAAAGGAGAAAGAGAAGAAAAAAAATAGTTCAACACTCACCGTCGGGGTCACCACTTTAGAGGAGGTGAGGGCGAAATGACTACAGCCTGGCACTACGGGTTCAAATGGTTCTTTTATTGTTCAGACAGTTGAATAAAATGAAGAATAAAAGAATATAAAAAAAGGAAAGCAATATGAGGAGCACACACTAATCCAGATAGATCAAAAACCACAGCTGGTGAGAGGTTGCAATGGATTTGCCACTGTAAAATAAAATAATCTTTCTACTATCATAAAACACAGAAAATAAAATAATAAATAAAAATGACCCTCAATTAAATATAAAGAAAACTAAAATATAAACATGTTTGAGGCAGTGACAAATCCATTTCACATAAACCTCTTTGCTCCCACCAGCTGTGTGTTATAACCTCACTCCCTCACACACATCAGGCCCATCACAACTTAATTAAGCAACTGGCCACATTATTAAATAAAACCGAATACATAATATCAACACAAACACCGTTCCTTCAACGGGTGTCATTCCAAGCGTGCAGTTCTCAATTAAATGTCTACCCTTTTGCGAGGGGGAGAGAGAGGAAAATGTATGTAAAACGCTCTTTGGACATTAATAAAATTTAATTTCCTTAAGCGTTGGGTAATTAAGAAAAAAGAATTAATATTGTATAGTATTTAAAACATATAATGCCCTTTAATTACACAGGTCAACCATAAAAACACTTTTTCAATATTTGTTTCTTGTTCCTCTGTTGTTTGGAGTTTATTTCCGAAAATAATTATTTAAAAAAATGTTTAATCCATCAATATCTCACACTTGAATTCTTTAAAATCTGGTGCGCGCAACACAACTTTCACTTACCTCACTAGTTTAATTCAATTTTAAAATTTCTTAAAAAATTATAGTTGAAAAAAGAATTTTCTCATTTAGAAAAAAAGAAGCATTTATTTTATATTAAATAAAATAACAATAGAAATTATTATCTACATTAATAATTTAATTTTATTCACTCATTTTCATTCTGAATAGTATCTTTCTCAACTTTGGTGTTAATTAACATTTTTTTCCAAATCTTTAGCTTTCGAGCGTTATATTATACATCTTTATTACTATTCTTTAGGATTTGTCGGTTTTTACGAAGAAAATTATGAAATACGAATACCGGTTTTTTAGAAGAAAATACCGGTTTTCAATCTAAGAATAAAACTTTTAAAAAAATTGAAAATGGCAAATGTAAAACTTCAAAACGATAAAGCCTAGTTCTGTTGCAAGTGAGAGGGTATTTTCTATTTCGGGGAATTTCGTGAATAAAGTTAGGACACAGCTAAATAGGAAATCGATAGACGTCCTCTGTTTTATGAAATCATATTTCATTAAACAAAAAAATAAATAGAATATTTAAATTTGTATTATAATTTCCCTGAATAGAAAATACTCGGTCCTTTGCTTAATTGTCTTTAAAACTAATATTGATTTTAATAAGTATGTAAAAAATCAGCTGATGCGCTCGATGATAACAGTCATACGTTACATCGTCTCTCAGATTTTTGCTTTTTTCAGTAGGAATTCGCTTGAATTCAGTCTGGAGAACATCACTAGACCTCAGGAATACTACGGCAGTGAATATTGGAGAAATTTCGGTAAGCAAAGTTATAATTTACTTTGTACAATCACGAAAAAGTGAAAGGAGGGTCACTGATCAGCTGATTGCCGCTAGCTCGGCAAGCTCGGGCTTGCTTTTCTTTAACTTATCTTTCTTTTATCTTTGATTCTTATTTCATTATTTATTTATTATTATTATTTTCTTAATAAATGAGATATTTTCATCAAGTCATGTCCTCAAAGTCCGCAAGTAAAAGATCTAGATCTGCAGGTTCTAACTCGTCTCCCACAAAACAGAGACCTCGCCGAGAACAAAATAAAAAAATGATTCCACCAGCGACCGCGTCAGCTACCTCATTAGGATCTGAACCACAGCCCAGCACATCATCACAAGGAATAACCGATGAATCCCCGTTTTTTACACCGAATCCATTTGAGATCCTCCAAAATGAAAAAGAAACCATGGAATCTTCTCCTATACCCAGGGAACCACTACCTCCACCAATATTTGTTAAAAATATTAAAAATTTTAAACTGATGTGTGCGCATTTAAACAAAGTAACAGATCCTAATAGTTATTATGTATAAGTAGAACCAATGATACTAAAATATCTCCGACTACTGCTGAAACCTACAGAAAGATTGTAAAATATCTGACTGAGACCAAAGCTGACTTTCATACTTATCAGCTGCGCCAGGAAAGAGCATTAAGGGTCGTAATCAGAAACCTACATTCCTCAACACCCGTTGAAGCTATCAAAGAAGAACTGACAGAATTAGGATTCCAAGTGAGGCAAGTCACCAATGTTCTAAAAGATAAAAGTCCACTGCCTCTATTCTTCGTGGACTTGGAGCCATCAGCAGGAGTTGAAAAAATCTATGACCTCAGTAGACTGTACTATACCCGTGTAAAAGTTGAAAAACCTTACACAAAGAAAGAAATAGTTCAGTGTCATAACTGTCAGGCATATGGTCATACCAAAAGTTATTGCCATCACATACCACGCTGTGTGAAATGCGGTGAACAGCATAAATCAGAAGAATGTACAAGATCTAGATCAACACCCGCTGTATATGCCCTGTGCCTCAAGGACCACCCGGCTAACTACAAGGGATGCGAAATCTACAAGAAACTCAGAACCAGATACCAAAAACCTCAGGATCCGAATGAAACAGCTATACCAATCAGAAGCAGAAGAGAACCATCTAAACTTGTAAATTCTAATGTGTCATTTGCCCACTTGCTTGGAGGTGGAAACCAGAGTCATGAAGTCGAGGCTCTGCCGGAACAACTTTTTACTCAACATTCTCAATTTATTGTACAACAATCTATCCCTCAAAGTTTACCTAATCTTCAAAAAACTCCTCAACATCAAATTTCTCATATCCCTCCACCATCAAACGTCACAGATCTTACCAGTCTAATGACATCGTTCATCTCCGAAATCAAATCTCTTGTTATGCCGCTTATATCACTCCTTACAAATCTAGTATCAAATCTCATTCCTGCCTTACAAAAACCATAAATGACCTCACCTAATTCCTTATCCATTCTCCTTTGGAATGCGAATGGTGTTAGAAATCACACTGACGAACTGACAACGTTGTTGCAAGACAAAACAATTGACGTTGCACTTATTACTGAAACTAGACTAACCACTAAACAGCTTTTCAAAATACCGCAGTACATAACATACCGTACAGACCACCCAGACGGCAAAGCTCATGCCGGTTCTGCTATCATTGTCCACCAATCCCTCTCTCATCATTTACTTCCACTTCCTACCTATGATTTCCTGCAAGCCACAGCAATAGTAATCAAGACTTTTTCCTATCCGGTAACTATTACATCAGCATATTGCCCTCCCAAACACTCCATTTCCAACACCGAATTTGCATCCTTCCTGGATTCCCTAGGAAATCATTTTATTCTGGGTGGAGATCTAAACGCCAAGCACCAGTAGTGGGGTTCTAGAACCACGAATTCTCGTGGAAGAAATTTGCTGACTGCTCTGAATTCCCGAAATTTTAACCTCCTACCTCCTGACTCCCCTACCTACTGGCCAACAGATCCTAACCGTAATCCTAATATCCTCGACTTCTTCATCCACAGCGGATTAGGCTCCCTGAACTATTCCGTAACTCGCCTTGATGAACTATCCTCTGACCATAGTCCACTGATCCTTAAAGTATCCCTAACTCCTATTCCGAAACCCATTCCACCATCATTTATCCGAGGCCCTGTCAACTGGAACCTCTTCCGCCAAATCCTCACCGATAATATTGACCTCAGTGTGACCCTCAAAACACCGGATGACCTTGATGATTCCGTCTACTCCTTTACTACCGCTATTCAGCAAGCTGTCTGGACTGCCTCCTCTCCTAAGCACTCCAATAGAACTCCTCAGCAAAACCATTTACCTCAACACCTAGCTGACCTCATCCATGCAAAACGCCGAGCCAGATCATTATGGCAAAGAACCCGACACCTAACAGATCGCCGCTCCTATAACTTTTATTGTAGGCAATTAAAGCGGGAGTTGGCGACCTTCCGTTCCCAGTCCTTTAATTCCTACCTCTCCTCTCTATCGCTCGAGATAATTCCCTGTGGAATGTGACCAAAAAGATCCTAAAATACCACAAAGTTTCCCATCCTCTCCGGCGTGGTGATGACTCCTGGGCTGCGTCTGATGAAGACAAAGCCGAGGAATTCGCCACACACCTCTCCAAAGTATTCACTCCTCACCCGGAATCCAACAGAAATCATACCACAACAGTTCAAGAATTCTTTTCTCACCAATACCTCTTTCCCTACCTCCTAAAGCTATTAATCCATCTGAGGTGAAATATCTTCTTCAAAAACTGACCCTTCGTAAATCTCCTGGACAGAATCTCCTTACCTCCCAGATCCTGCGACAACTTCCCCAGAAAGCCATTATTTTTCTTACATACATCTACAACTGCATCCTTCGCACCACCTATTTTCCTCTCTTATGGAAACATTCCACAATCATTCTATTTCTAAAACCAGGTAAACCTTCCAGTAACACTTCATCCTACAGACCTATTAGTATACTCCCCATCCTCTCAAAAATCTTCGAAAAGCTCCTTCTAAATCGAATCCTGCCTATATTAGAATCTCACAACCTTCCTTCCCACCAGTTTGGTTTCCGTTATCATCATTCCACTGTTCAACAAGGACTTCGAGTTGTAGACCATATTTCCTCAGCCCTCGAATGCAAAGAGTATTGTTCTGGTGCGTTTCTGGACATAGCGCAAGCTTTTGACCGGGTATGGCACGCTGGATTACTCTTCAAGCTTAAAACGCATTTACCCCAGTCTCTCTACCTCATTCTAAGATCCTATCTCTCAAACCGCTCCTTTCAAGTTCGCTGTGGTGTAGAATTTTCCAACTCTTATCCCGTTGAGGCCGGTGTTCCTCAGGGCAGCGTCCTGGGACCCGTTCTCTACATCCTTTACACCGCTGATATTCCTAATCATCCTGACACCTTTCTGGCAACATTTGCAGACGACACCGCCATCCTATCATCCAGTTCCGATCCCGAAACAGCTTCCTTAATCCTGCAAAGACACCTTTGTCTTATCGAAGACTGGTGTGGTGCTTGGCGCATAAAAGTAAACGAGGCCAAATGCAAACACGTAACCTTCACTCTTCGACGAAACTCCTGTCCGCAAGTTTACTTCAATTCCATTCCTATTCCTCCTTCAGATACAGTCCGCTATCTTGGCTTACTACTAGACAAAAGACTGACGTGGAACCCACATACAAGACTTAAAAGAAAAGAACTCAATCGACGATTCGGACAGACTATTAAACAGAAAATCTGAACTTACAGTTGAGAACAAATTATTAATTTATAAGACAATACTGAAGCCCATCTGGACCTACTGACTTGAACTGTGGGGGACAGCTAAACGTTCTAACATCAAACGCATTCACTCCTTTCAATCCAAAGTCCTCCGAATAATAGTAAATGCTCCTTATTATGTATCCAGCTATACCTTGCACCACGACCTTAATGTTCCATTTAATTTCAGACCTAATTCCATCCAAATTTTCCAAATTCCATCAGAACCTCATTCATCATCCTAATCCTTTAGCACGATCCCTATCCAGCTCCACTCATCCATACAACCCACCTAGAAGGTTGAAACGGCAGTGGCCCCGAGATATATTGTAAATACGTATGCTGGAGTTCTGACACTGGTCAGATTCTCCTCTCAAGTGCGGTGTGATTGTGGCTATGGCGCCCTCACTTAGCTTCCGCTGGCTCTTACCAGTGATGCGGCTGAGAGGGAGGCGCTGGGATCCTTTGGGCTCTGCTTGTCCTTCCACACGTGGGGGGACAAGCCCCGTCCGGGGTTCCCGAGCTGATTGTAAATATTGTACATAGGTATGAATGTGACATGTTTTGTTTATTTATTTGTTAACTTCATTTATTTGTATTTATTTTGTCTACTTAATTTTGTTATTGTATACGTTTATTTATTTTGATTTTATTTTATGTAATTTGACTTTCCTTTTGTTTATATTGTAAATATTGTATGAATGAGATCCTGTAGCACTATTATTATTGTCTATTATGACAAATTGTAATATATACGAATAAAAGAAATAAAAAAAAAAAAAATAAAAAAAAATAAGTATGTATGCATAAACTTTATTTCCTCTAGTCTTTCGGCTTTGATTATAATATACATTATATAATACACCGTTATTTATTTTCTAATTGTTTTTAATAAGTATCCATCTGTATCTAATAACATTGTTTTTAAAAAAATTAATATGGTTATTACGAAAATATATTGTTTCATTTATTCGAACCCTTTTCTGAATAACTCGTTTCACTATTATAAAAATATTTACATCTTTATAGTGAAAATTATGCATAAACAACGAATAATTGTTTTTAAAGTTATTTAATCCTGGTCAACTATTATTTCTTTGTTACACTAAATTGCATAAAAAAAATGTCTGTCAATAAAATTGAACAGTAAACAATTTCAGTCTAAAACTGCTTTTAATCACTCTAAATTTTTTTTTTCAAATTACTGAATATTCGAGTAAAAATTTTTTAATAAAAATTCGAAACCGGTTTTGTGGGAAAATTACTATTCGAAAATCCTAAAATTTTTTTTGGTTTTCTAAAATGTCGGTTATTGTATAAACCCTAGTATAAATGGACGGTAAGAGGTTGGAATTTCAAGTGGGTATTGGGGTTTGGGAATCATCTTAACAATAGATAGTATCCAGGAGTTAAGAAAATATGTAATTAGGAGGATAGGAAAGATGAAATGAAGGAAAAGTATGGATTTTCGCGGAAGCTGTTTTATTATATGAGAAGTATCTAGATCTTGTCCAGGAGATTTGCAGGAAGGTAATCTGAAAATGAAATTCGATATTTCTGAAACAATATCGAAAACAATAACTAAAATTATAATAAGCACAAGGTTTTGAAAATTTTCAAGAATCTTTTAAACCACTTTCTTCGTTATTTGAGTGATTTTTTTTTTTTTTTTTCTTGAAACAAAATATGTTATGAAAATCCTGAACATATTGTTAGTTTTTGATTCGATATTTGCAAAATTATGAGAGTTGGAGAGATTTTCCTGAAGGATTGACCCATACATTAATTTTTAAAAAAGCCAGTCATAAGGGTCAACGAAAATAAAATGTAATTTATTGATGTCACGTTAATACATATCAATGGATTAAATTGTTTTGTTTTTTGTAAATCAGAATAAGATTACATAGTTAAACACGAAAAAAAAAAAATGTACTGTAAGAATAAAACATTTAAGAAAATCCTCGTCATGTTGGTTGTTTTTGTTTTGATTTGATATTCCCGTGGTATAGAGACGCTCCTGGGGTACGCCTCTATAAAGTGGGTACCCCAAATTGGGGAAAATCTGGCGGCCGAGCGTGATTTAGGCCCAACCACCTTCTTGCACGGTCGTTGGCCGTGAAAAAGTACAAATCTCTACATGTAATGAACCCGAGACCTTCATGGGTTGTAGAGGTGCAGATTTTTTTTTCATAATAAAATTACTTATTTAAACACTATCTTCATATTTAATAGAGGTGCTGCGAGAATAAAACATTTAAACAAGTCCTCACCATGTTGTTTTTGTTTTTATTTGATATTTGCAAAATCGCCAAAGTTGGAAAGATTTTCCTGAAGGATCTACCCATACACGAAATTTGAAAATAGCCAGTCATAAAGGTCAACAACAATTGTAATTTATTGATGTCACGTTAAATAATATACATATTGGATTAAATTGTTTGTTTTTTTTAATCATGATAAAATTACTTATTTAAATACTATCTTACTATTTAATATTACTGCTTCATACTGTGTACTGTGTTACTGTTTCTTTATAATTGTATTTTTATATTCCTTAAGTATTATATTGTTTTTTGTTGTGTAGTGTGTAATTGTTTCTTTATAAAAATGGTGTTATATTATTTAAGTATTGTACTGTTACTGTTTGTTATTATAATTTTATCGAATTGCCGTAGGTGAACCCTAAGTGACTTCTACTTGCACTATAAAATGTCTGTATTTTGATTTAAATAAAGAAGTTTAAACAAATAAAAAAATAGATGTGCTGCGAGAATAAAACATTTAAGCAAGTCCTCATCATGTTGTTTTTTCTTGATTTGATATTTGTTAAATTACCAAAGTTGGGAAGATTTTCCTAACACATGTTTTCAGCCGCAAAGTTGACTTGAGATGACGGCTAATACTTTTAGTCTGAAATATTTTTCATTCACGATTTTAAATTTCGAAAATAACACAGCAATTGTTTAAAAAATATATAGAAAAATCAAAAATCAGATCGAAGGGAAAAATAACTGAAATTGTATGATTTCAAATGTATTAATCTGTAATATAAAGTAAACACATTCTAAAAGGGATTAGTCTTTGCCAATTAGTTAGAGTAGGAATTAGTCAGTTTATTTTTTGCCAACGTTTCGACCCCCATTGTGGGTCGTCATCAGGGCTAAAAAGATACAAAAGAGATACATTTAAAATAAGATTAAATATACTATTTTAGAAACTATTGCGCTATAGAATGTCAATATTATAACATAAAAGGAACTAGACGTGTAAAGAAATCAATTAATTAAATTAAGGAGGGAAAGGCCCAGTCTAGGGTCCCTATAGCACTTGTATATAGTTATGTTTGTTTGAATGATGTTTGTTTATTTGCAAACTTTTATTTATCTCAATTATAGGTTAATGTTTTGATTTTTTTTGTTTTTATATTTATTATTATTTAATTCTAGATATATCATTTATTTGTATTTATCTCAATTATAGGCTGTTGTTTGTTTTCTTATTTTGTATATATATTATATTTTATTTTATTTGACTTTATCATTATATACAGTATATATTGTGTGAATGGGATCTTATATCACTATTACTAATGTTCATATAGAAACAAATTGTAATATATCTCAATAAATAAATAAAATAAATAAAAAATTAAATTAAAATGACAAAAGTATAATAATGGGAGGGCTAGACAGAGCAGACGAAGACTAAAGATAATGTACAAATATATAAAAAATAAAAAAAATACATGAAATAAAAAACATTGAAAAATGGAGTACAGTGGAGACACGTACCGTATTGTAGGCGAATGGACACTAGATACAATTTGGTAGTGTGGAATGTAGGTAGGTGTTGAAACTACTCAATTGTTTTATTCACCGACCGCCACCCGTAGTAATTCTCAGTTAACTAATTATATCCCCTAAACAAATTCTAATTTAACGGATTTTGAATAGAAATATACGTTTAGTTTCTTTTTTTTTCTCGCTAGAACCGACCGCAAGAGCGACTTTATCCGTTGTATTATTTAAAATGTTGTCATCATCTTAGACAAGAAGAAGAAAGTGTGATACTTGAATTTCAATTTTCTAATCTCTTGTGGTAGATTTTCTTTTCTATTATTTATCAGCTAGAAGTGGTTAGATGATTGGGATCTGGTTAGACAAACAGAGATCAATATCACCTTCCAAGGCCCTTACTCAGATAAGAAGCTTGAGCTGACCCAGAACCCCCCCCCCTTTCTTAACGAAGTATTAATTTAGACAAGAATATCGATAGGGTTTGTTCTACTGAACCAACTGATAACAATCATTGTTAAATTTTAAAAGGAAAACCACATTTAATCAATGTCTGTTAAATTTTAGTTATTATAATAAAATGAGATATACACTATACATTAGAGATATAAAAGAATCGGTCAGAAATAAATAGAAATTCGAATTAGATTAATAGCTATAGAATAGCTATAGAATAGCTAGGATTAATAGTTATTTAATTTTTGACTCATCGAAATTCTAAAAAACCTTACTTCATATCAAAGCATTTCATCATTCAGAAATATCGAATTTCATTCTCAGATTACCTTCCCGCAAATCTCCTGGACACGATCTAGATACTTCTCATATAATAAAACAGCTTCCGCGAAAATCCATACTTTTCCTTACTCAAGTATATAACGCTATCCTCCTAATCACATATTTTCCTAACTCCTGGATACTATCTATTGTTAAGATGATTTCCAAACCCTAATACCCACTTGAAATTCCAACCTCTTACCGTCCATTTATACTAGGGTTTATACAATAACCGACATTTTAGAAAACCAAAAAAAAATTTTAGGATTTTCGAATAGTAATTTTCCCACAAATCGAATTTTTTACTCGAATATTCAGTAATTTGAACAAAAATTTAGAGTGATTAAAAGCATTTTCAGACTGAAATTGTTTACTGTTCAATTTTATTGACAGAAATTTTTTTTATGCAATTTAGTATAACAAAGAAATAATAGTTGTCCAGGATTAAATAACTTTAAAAACAATTATTCGTTGTTTATGCATAATTTTCACTATAAAGATGTAAATATTTTTATAATAGTGAAACGAGTTATTCAGAAAAGGGTTCGAATAAATAAAAACAATATATTTTCGTAATAACCATATTAATTTTTATTAAAAACAATGTATTAGATACAGATGGATACTTATTAAAAACAATTAGAAAATATATACGGTGTATTATATAATGTTTTTTTGTTGTTTTTTTTGTTGTAATTTACAACTGTATAAAAATACATCAAGTAAATATGCTGTAATGTTATAACACATGGAATGAACATGAAGAGAAACTGCCCATTGACAGCACTCTTTGTAGTGAGTCTAAACAAGAAGGTCTCGAGGCCATCTTCTTTTCAGACGCCTCGGAGGATTATCAGGAATGGAAGAGGAAGCAAGGATTGAAACTAATGGATTAGTTATATAATGTAAATTGTAATCAAAGCCGAAAGACTAGAGGAAATAAAGTTTATGCATACATACTTATTAAATCAATTTTAGTTTTAAAGACAATTAAGCAAAGGACCGAGTATTTTCCATTCCTTTCATGACAAACTCCATTCCCAACCTAATCCTTTAGTTTCAATCCTTTCTTCCTCTTCAATTCCCGACAATCCTCCGAGGCGTCTGAAAAGGAGATGGCCCCGAGACCTTCTAGTTTAGAATAGTTACAGGAGACTTCTTCTACAAGTCTTTTTCATGTCATTTCTTATATCATATTTTTTTTTTCAGTACAGTTGTAAATTTCAAAAATTATGTTTAAAAAAAAAAAAAAAAAATCTCTATCCCAATCGCTTAATATTAAACTTGGATGAGGCACTTTTAGTGAAATTACAGAGCCGTTGAGTTTGATCAGGCAGACGAGGAAATAGCATGATAATTTATGGAGCGGCACGAAATGTGTAGCTTTTACCTTATAAATATTGTCGGGGTATTCACTCCACTCCAAAATGAAGAGCTATATCTCTCACCCATGATCCTTCAGAAAAATAAATAAACCGAGAGATGGGGCAACGGAACCCTTTGTCCCAGTAATAAACTGAAACTACTCATTTCCTTGTGAACAGAATTTGAATTAAATGGTATCGATGCTTGTATTCTTGGGATAGTGCGTATTGTTGATTCAACAATCTGTAAAACTCGAGTTAATAAATATTCGGATTATAAAATAACACTTGATTTTAATTTTTTTTTTAATATGTTGTGTAGGCAACTTTCCCTTCATGAAATTAAGTTAAATGAATAAATATAAGTTTATTTTCATCTTTGTAGTTTTTTGTAATCTGAATTCATGACACAGGGATATACTGTACCTCCCCTAATGTACCATTAAATTTATAAAGAAAATTCGTTTTTTTAAGCAAATATAACTTATCTATATTTTTTTTAAATTTATTTATTTTCCTCTACTATACAGTTTAACTTAAAATTTATTTTATTTTTTATTGTTCACGCGCATTATTACTCGAACTTACTTTTAATATTTTTTACTGTCATAAGGGTTTATAATTGTCTTTTCGGGTCTTGTTATTACGACCTTCAATAAATAAAAGGTGACATTTGAAATGGAAATGGTTACATTTGCTTTGGAAAAGGTTACAATTGCCTTGGAAATGCTATATAAGTTACCCCTAATATACTCTAAAATGAGGTGTATTTTTTTTTTTTTTTTTTTTTTTTTTTGCTTTTTCACAGCCGGTTAAAATATGAACTTCAGAACTTTTTCATATTATAAAAAAAAAAAAAAAAAAAAAAAAACTGTCTAAGGGCCATATGAAGTAAGAGGATTAGGAAGGGTTTTGCATGAAGGGCTGAGGTTACCTCCCCCCTTCACCTCCTCTCTTGCATCTCCTACTATCTGCACCAACATCCGTTCTACCTACATCTTTATCATATTTCATTTTACTGTTTATTTCTTAAGGATCAGCATATTCCTTAAGTGTTATACATATTTAAAAAAACAGGCCAAAGATTTTAATCTAATTTGTTTTATCAACAATTAATTGATTTTAAATATAAACTAGGTTTTATCCTCATTTAAATAATTATACCTTGAAGTATGGAGTCAGAATTTGAGGATAAAAATAAATTCCAACAAATCCCACAAAAAACCTTTACCCTTTGGCGTAAACCAATGACTTCCTGCCCTATAGTATCCTTTTATAACTACTCAACTGGTTCTGGTTGAACAGATCCGATACCTAGGACTCCATCTTGACAATCGTCTAACTTGGAATCCTCATTCAAGTATGAAACGACATGAAACCGCTCGCCTTTTTAGGCTACTTCAACACTTACTAGACAAGCGGTCAAGCCTTCCTATTAACTTCAAAATGTTCATCTACATGACTATTTTAAGAGCTATCTGGACCTACGGAATTGATCTATGGTACCAATATCTATACTACCAAACCATCGAATTCCTCTCGAATCCGATCCTTACGATCCAAAATCCTTCGCACAATCCTTAACGCTCCTTACTTAGTCACGAATAAACCCATCCATAAAGACCTTAGTGTTTCATATTTTACTGACTTAGCCCGAACCAGGTATTCCATCATCCATTCCTGGTAATCCTCCGAGGCTCGTGAAAGGAAGATTGTCCCGAGACCTTCTAGTTTAGAATATTCATAGAGGGATGCCAAAGGGTAGTTTCTCTACATGTCAGTTTACTGTCTATCAAATTTACTTGATGTATTTCAATAGAGTTGTAAATATCAATAAATATGTTTAAATAAATAGTTTTACATAGCTTATTTACCAAATTTTAAAAATGGTTCCTTCTAATGCAGCATAAATGAACTATCAACTATCTCTGATATTGTTAATATTAAAAATATATAACTATAACTGTAACCTGTATAACCCATGAAGGGTTCAGTACATACTGGTTATTGGTCAACGATTGTACAATGAGGTGATAAGGCCAAAGTCATGCTCAGTGGTCAGGGTTTTATTCTATTGAAAAAGTACTAAATTGAATAGGCTTTCTTAGGGAAACGTGATCAGAGAATGTTTATATCAATGAGATAATTAAAACAGTTGTATTAACAATACCTAAATGTTAAAAGTTTTTTTTTTGTTTTAAAGAAATTATTTATTTTAATAATTGAATAAAACAGTGCTGCCAAACTGTAAGGGGTTACTCGTTCACGTAGCGAATTGATCAGTTAAAAGACATATTGGTTTATTTCAGTTCAAATTTTATGAATATTCCTTACATGTTTTAATTAATAATTTCATTGCATAGTATATTATACAGCGCTATGTTAAATGCTTATTTACAGGAAAATCATTTAAAAAAGTAAATAGATAAAAAGTGAGAATAAACATATAAACGATCAACAGTATCAAAGCAAAACAAAACTTGAGTAAAAATACTGAATTTTGTTATAAGGTATCGAAATGAAAAATAAAATAAGTAAATGTAAACAGAATATTTTTCAAGTCGAAAGGATAATGAAAGTTGTGCAAGGCACACGCCGGATTTTTTAGCTTTTCAACCTTGTAACGTTTTATTAAACCGTTAAACATAATTCACCAGGGTTTACTGTGTATTTTAAGACTTCTAATAATTTTGACTTTGGCCAGAGAAATAAGAATAAGTGCGGATGAAGCAGAGAAAAAAGAAAAAAAAAAGACATGTTCAGATCATCAACATATAAAATGTCATGAATATTACATTATTTTATTCTAAAATTAAGATTAAATCCAAAAAGGGATTTTAAAATCCGGTCTGTTTCTTTGTCAGAAGTCCTTGATAAGCCCATCCTGGTTTTTCCTCATGAGTTAACTTGGTCCTAATCGGTTTACAAAGGATTAACACAAGGGGGTTGAATAAATCCTAAGCATATTGTTGTCATTATCAGCCGAGTAATGTGAACATTTAGCCTCATTTTTACAGTTATGTATCATAATTAAAAATATGAAGAAGGGTGTAGCTTAATGTTAGGGCTGTTGAAATATTGCTTTATGGTGCTATGTATCGAGAATACTGGTAGGTAAAGAAATACTTTTGAATCGTATAAAATAGAGCAGTTTCCGGGCTACAAGCAGGAAGGGTTCTTAGAAGGGCTATGCAAAAAATAGACCCCTCCACTCCTAGAGCAGGGATAGCGGAGTACCTGAGGAGTCTTAGCCCGGCCAGCAGAGGAAGCGGAAGTCCAGCCACGGATGGAGGAGGTCGGGTGGTCATGCCAGGGAACAATTGAGACGTTGATTTCCAAAAGGTACTATATCCATTCTAGGAAATTTTACAGGAAGCGCGAAAATCATTACTATATTATTAAACTAGCTAATTTTGGTCTTTTTGCATTAAAATTTAGAATAATTTTTTTACTATAATAATAATATCATATTAAAGTTATGAAATGAAATATTTTAGAATGATTTGTGACGAAAATAAATGCGTAATTAGTACTTTTAGAAATGACCGCATTTCTAAATCGCATTTTTTAAGGACTTGAGAAATCATTAGATGACATCAATAGAATATTTATATGTTGAACAAAACTTAACACTGAAACTGATTCATAATAATTGATCGATACAGAATCATGAACAATAAATAATAAATTTTCTTTTTGAATAGATATTTGATTTGAAAACTCAGGCTTGTGGAGCGTCTGTTTGAGATGACAATAGGTACTCGAACAGCTGGGATTTGAATGATGGTAGGGAAGAAGCATGGCGGAATTGAGTAGGTAGGGAATTCCAGAGAGTAGTAGAGCGGACAAGAAAGGAATGTTCAAAACTTGTTGTTCTTTGGGCAGGAATATAAAGGTCAGAATGGCGCGATCTTGTTTGGAGCGAGCTGACGGACGATTTAAATTACATAAGTTTGTGGATATAGGGAGGTAGCTGGGAGTTGACAGTTTGGTAAAGGAATGATCCAAGGAAATATTGTCTGCGGTTTGAGGGAAGGAGCCACTTTAACTCACTGTATAAATGGGTCACATGAGACCTCTTCGGTGTGCCAAGGACAAATCTTAAAAATGTATAATAATTCACTCGGCGATTTCAGACTTGAGTAGGAAGACCCTTCTGGGGCTTATCCTGCCTCTACTAAGGAGGTACCCAAAATTGAGAAAAGAAACGATGCGGCTAAATGTGATATCCACCTGATCACCTCCTTGCACAGCCGTTAGCCAAGGAACAGAAGGAATCTCCACGGGTACAGAATTCATGAACCTCATGTCTCATAATAGTACAGGTTGTTCTTTTACTAACACTTAACTATATATGAAATATGTAGTAAGATAAAGTATTGCGATCGTAAACATTTTCAAATTTGAGTATTTACCAAACGGTTGTATCTTTTTTTACTGTACAAAACTGAAATTTCGTATTTTATCCCTGAGATGTTATAGCAACGTTTTCAACAAAAATGGCAACACTTAAGAGCCACTCTACCTTTTTACGATTTTCCAAAAAACGACTGTAACAATTTTGATTTAACTCCCTATACCTATGTAAAATTTGACGGGCATTAATCTGATGTAAGTTTCGTTCTGATGTAAATAGTCTGACACGGCTTAAATGTTGTTATTTGAAAAAAATAACTATATCACCTCCTTAGCATTCATAAAAAACAGGTAAATATATAAGTTGAATGAATTTGACATCCAGTTGTTTGTTTGTTTATTAATTTAATCGGCTAATCGGACGATGCTACAGTGGGAGTCCTAAATTTTGCCTATCCAGGTATAATTAGGATAGGGATCTTTAACGAGTACCTGACATCGCACAGGCTGGGGACCACATTTTAACGTCCCCTCTGATGGAGGGCATGACTAAGACATTTGGCATTCAGTTAGGGTAGAAAAGATTTTTTTTTAATTATTCCATTTTTGTTTTTTTTAACATAAGAATATTAATTTTTTTTTTGGTTAGTATTTAATAATAATCTCGTACATACTATGGCATAGTTATAAATACATACATAAATAATATAAATGATAATAGGATAAAAACAAATGAATATTTAAATTCCAATTGCTTACTGGGGCATGTTAGTAAATATTGTAACAAATTATGTAGATTTGTCGTCTCCTTAAATGTGTATTTTTTTTATTATAGCTCAACTTTTTTTTCGTTTATAGAAACATTTAGAAATTCACAAAAATTCAAATTTTCCTTAAATAATCTCCCAAAAAGTATGTATATATATACTCGTTTGTATATTTTAAAATGAAATATTGACGACTTTCTGTAACTGTATGTATGTATAACATAAAGTCATGATCATGTACATTTCATCAGCTATTTCTATCGATTCTTATAGCAATAATATTAATCCCATTGAATCATAATGTTTACTTATATCCATTAAATACTTATATCCATGTTTCACAATTTGGGCAGTTTAATTTTTTCTATGATAAAATATGTCATTATGGAAAACTAATCAACTTTTTGTTTATATCATGTGTTTTTTTTTTTTGTTTTTTTGTGTAGACACAAATTATATATTCATATATATAATACAATATAAGAATATTAATACAGATATATAATATATCTTTGGAAAGTTAAATATTTAAGAAAAAAAACGAAAAACAAATTTCATACACAAAATTGTGATAAAAATCTGATAAAACTTACTGATTTTTGTAGTCAGTAATATAATAGATTGTTTAATAAATCACATGATTTTACTGAAACTCAATGTAATTATTTTTTCATCTCTAACTTTATTTAAAAGTTCTTCAATTGATTTAAACAACGGAGGTTAGTGATAGTCGTGTGTCGCGTGCACTAGAGTTTTTTAATATGACATATAATTAACATTATTTATTTATTTTTTTTTTTTTTTGTGAGGAGAGTTTTTATCTTCATATAAGATATATATGATAATATACGAAATAATTAAATATTACGCCATATATCTCAGTTAATGCTGTAGCTCTTATGGTATAAAAATTGTTTCTGTACATCTTAATAATAACTAGATAGATTATAAAAACGAAATAAGTGACAACTTAATAGCAGCTGCTCTATCTCCATTGTTGCTAAGTAAAGGGGAAACTAAATACTCATTTTACCTCTAATTCTAGGAACCTATTTCTTCACAAGTTAAGTTCTTCTTCTCTGGTTCTTTTTAAATATTTCAAAAAGTTTTTCCATCCACGTGTCCTTTTTTTCTTCCTTATTTTTATTTTTTTTTTTTTTTTTGCTACTTCTCTTCCTTTGTCTAACGACGGTTCTCCAGCTTCGACTTGGATACTTGTGCTATTATGGTCGCGCTCCACGGCGAAAGTAGAAAAAAGTAAAATATGAAGGTTTGATAAGATATCGGAGATAGTGAGTTAGCATACACTCTCACTTTCAACGTATTATAATAAATATACAATATTAACTTGAAATATTAAAATCGGGCATATCCTTCTAAATAATAAATATAATCCTTTTCTTGAGTAAAAACTTCCGCCCGTCCTATATAGACACCCTTCTGCCCTTTCAGACCGATTCTTACATCAGGAAGAGAGTTGCTGTATAACAGTGTCCTTTTTAGTGTGGTGATTCTAGATACCCCTGAAATTTTTTTATTGCATCTTTAATGATGAGGCAAGACCTCACAATATTGGACAAGTTTAATAATTAGTATTAATAAATAATTAAATTATGATTCAATTTCAACACAACACATTACCTAAGTAGTGAAGAAAGGATTTTAAAAAATTCTTGAAAATTAATACAAAATGAGACTTTTTGCGAGTTCAAAAATTGCAAAGGAAAAGAGTCTCCTCATCTTTTTTTTTCTTATGTAGCTTAGTGATCATCCTAAATTCTTCTAAAAATTTGATCGTGAGAACATGGTTATTTTTTAATATGAACTTCCAAACATAGAAAAAATCCATTTTTCAGGATATTCAAATATCTAATTTTGCCCATTTGAGAATGTAACATAAACTAGAATGATTATGAGAGCACTGTCTACTTTTTTGGTCCTTACAACACATTACCTAAGTAGGTAGAAAAATTGTTTTAAATATTCATGAAAATTTGTATTAACCAAAACTCTTAGCCTGCTATAAAAAGGAAGGTTAGTTTCATGCTTAATTTGTTTTTCTTGTAGTCTTATCATTGTGCTACTTGTAGAAATTTTGGTCTAGTGAAAATTTTAATATTTAAAAATAAATTTTCAAAATGGATTATGATTAAGTTCAGTAATATTTATAGCAGAAAAAATGATGAAATACATACAAATTATACTAATATAAGATTTCGATTCCTATCCTTTTGAAAAGAGAATCGAGCCGAAAATGATGGCTCCCTTCCATTTTAAATTGTATCCTCGTTAAAAGACATGTCAATTGTTAAGATCCTTTCAACGATAGTGGTGACTTGAACTTAAAATAAATGAAATATAATTAACAATAAAATATTAAAATCGGGCATATCCTACGAAATGGTAAAATTAATCCTTTTCGTGCATATTATAATGCAACAAACAAATTATACCTTTCCCATCTCCCACTACTTTCGTGAACTCTCACAAGCTCCAGCTCTCACGAATTTTCACAAGGAGAGGTAACTCTTACCATGTAGAACGGCCTTTACATAAGTCCCTACCTTCCCAGATACAAATTTGCATTAAATTATCCATGAAACAAATTCTAATTCTTGCAATTGTTTCCCATTATTGCCGACTTATTCCGAAATAGAGATGCCACAATCGATCCCAAAATCCGTGTCCACATAAACTCACTTGTTCACAACTTTTCATCCATATGTATTTATTAGAACCTATTTAAAAGAAGTTGGCCTCAAAATCTGCTAATGTAAAAAATACATTGAAGTGCCTCCTAATCTTACTTATAATTATTTACATCTTTTTTTGTTGTAATATTTTTTTTAATTATTATTTATTTAAATTTACAACTGTATTAGTTAATACATCGAGTATATTAGCTATCAGGCAAAATCCAAGAATAAGACGTGAAGATAATATGCCCATTGGCAGCACTCAAGCACAGTTATAAATTTAAAAATTTTAATTTAAAAAATTGGCTCGACCTCTGCCACTTAAAGCAACTACCCCTGCGAATTACCCGATTCTAGACGAAGTACTCTCAATTTTGAAGATGTGTTTGCCAAAAATTCTTTATCCCGCATGTATCTAGTAGCTCATAGAATGCTAAAGAATAATTACAAGAATAATAATTATTTTTTCCTAGGTTCATTTTAAATAAAACCATCCATTTTCACTCAACACTCCTTATTTTCTCTCTTCTCTCTTCCTACGTTTCGGTCTTTGCCACTTTCAAAGGTATTCCATCAACATCATTTATTTTAAAATTAAAAGATAATCAACATTAGTTTTAATATTGTTATAAAACATTTTACATACCTTTAATCATTCCTTTGTCCTTTATATTGGACACATTTTAAAATTAGATACTATAGATTAGCCTTGTCAGCTTGTTATTATAAACTGGATAAGAGTAATTTATCCTTTCACTTTTAACAACATTTGATATTAAAAACAATATTTTTCCTTATTCCTTATATTAGTTGTTTTGTTTTTCTTAACTAGCGACCCGCACTTGTTTTGCACAAGTCATTTATGTTTTAAAAAGTTCAGTTTAACAACGAGTTTATCACATTGGAATTATGAATTCATCTTATAGAAAAGTGCACTTAGCAAGAAAATACTATAGTTATTTTATACTGTATATTTAATCTTCGGCAGAAATTAAAAACATAAAATCGTCAAAAAAACATTTTTTTCAGAAGTTTATTTGTTTGTTACGTTAAACGATTCCTTTTTTATTCGTTTTATCAATATTTTATATTTCAAATGAATCTTTTCTAAATACATTTAAAAAGTTTAATTCAGTTCCCATGGTGGGAGTCTCATTAATTTTACAGTAGAACACATGTTTTCATGAAATCATCTAAAAGTAGAAATAATTACAAATGTTAGTTTATGTATTTATAACAACTTTCCATTTATTTTAACAACTTACGTAGGACTTTGTAGGTAATATGTTTTATGAAATCTAGTATACTTGTAAGGAATTATATAACCTGTACGAAACTGCAAGATGGCAACACTAAATCAGCATAACTTCTCTGATCAAAAGGGGTACTCACTACGTTTGCTATAGCATGCTATTTGTGTTATTTTGCTAAATCCGTCGAGTTTCTACAGTTATTTCCTGTATAAAATTGATGGATTTAGCACAATAGCACAAATAGCATGCTATAGCAAACGTAGTGAGTACCCCTATAACATTATATGTAACACTAGCACGGGTGCAATTTAATGTGGTGTAATTTATTATTAAAAAAGTTCAGTTTAACAATTAAATGTTTATTACTTTATTTAACGAAAAGTGCAAGAAAATATTATATAACCTCAATTCATTATTATATTTGATTACCGGCAGAAAGTAGAAACATAAATCAGTCAAAAATGAAAAAAGTTTACTTTTTTTTTTTTAATTATGCCTTCCCATTTCGGCTTCTGCCATTAGGGATCTGGCAGTCCAGTACCACTCCGATCTGGATGGAATTTCAGCTCTTATATTTTGTAACCGGAAGCATCATACTTCTAGATGCGCTGCATCCATTTCACTATTATCAGAACAAAGACAGGATAGTGGAGAATCTACCACTCCGATCCGATGCAAGTTAGTTTACTTGTTTGTTGTGTTTAACGGTACCTATTTTATTCAGTTTATTCCAATTTAAAATTTCATAAGATATTTTTTTTTTTAAATAAATTTTAACGTACAAGAACTTAATCGACGATTTGGACAATTATACAGACTACTGAACAGAAATTCAAAACTATCTATCGAGAACAAACTGTTAATATACAAAACAGTACTGAAACCTATCTGGACCTACGGACTTGAACTGTGGGGGACAGCCAAATTTTCTAGCATCAAACGCATTCAATCCTTCCAATCTAAAGTCCTCCGAACAATAGTTAATGCCCCTTATTATGTATCCAACCATACCTTACACCGCGACCTAAATATTACATTTATTTTAGACCTTATACCATTAAAATTCTCTAAATTTCATCAGAACCTTATCCATCACCCTAATCCCCTAGCTCAATCCTTATCCAGCTCCACACATCCTTACCATCCTGCTAGAAGGTTGGTAGAGTGGAGGCCTCGAAACCTCTTGTAACATGTATATTGGAGTTCTATTGGCTAGATTCTGCACTCACGTGCTATATGCTTGTGAATTGTATATAGGTATGAGTGACTTTTGTATATATGTATATTGTATTATTATTATATAAATTTATTGTTTTGTATATATCGTGTGAATAAAGTATTAATTTTGTACTTTATCACTATTAAAAATGTCCTAAATTGGACAGATTGTAATATTACTCAATAAAGAATTGTTTCTAAAAAAAAATGTTAACGTATTAAAGCTAATTTAGTTTTCGTGTGAGTCCCGTTTAGTTTACAGTGGAACTACTATTTTATGGAAAATGATCTAAAAGTAGAAATTATAACCAGTATTAGTTTATAACAAGTTTTAATTTATTTTAGCAACTTAAGTAAGTATTTAGCAAATCATAATATTTTTTTCTCGAAAATCTTGACTATTGAATGAAGTATATATATATATATATATATATATATATATATATATATATATATATATATATATATATATATATATATATAACTTGTACGATCACTATGAATCACAATAACCACCCTAATCCACAACATTACAAATAACATTTGTGCATAAGTTTATAACCTAACAACATCTTTCTATTAAATTGCCCAACTCATTTTATTGCCTATTATCTTTTCTAAAATCTTGCACTTTCCAACGGTATATTATACGTCATGTTACTTTCTACTTATATTTCTGATAAGTAGTAAGATGATTTCTAATAATTTTTTTATGACTTGGTCACAGAAAAATTATTTTTCCTTTTAAAAAAAAAAACAACTTAATTGCAATGAATTTTACGTATAAGCCTTCAGGAAACAATGTTATAAATAATGGTAAAAACGGTATCAAAACCAGTCCAGTGGTTTAGAATGAGTTAGCGGAAACCAAAATCCCGTTATCATTTTATATATATAGATATAAGCTTATAAGTTTATGAGCTTATCACAACTTAATATTGACTTGTACGGCTTATTGAATATCATTACTCCTCATAATTTATTTATTATTTTTTTTTTTTTAAATAATATTGCTTTATTGGGAAATAATACAATCTACCACTATCTTGGGCAATAAGTATTAGGGCTAAAAAAAGTCATTCATACCATATGTACACAGTAAAAACAAAACAAAACAGACATAACAAAAAAAAAAAAAAAAAAAGATAATCATAATAATGCATAAATAAATAAAAAAGATGAAATCAGATAAGTAAACTTAACTAACAAATGAAAATAAAAATAAAATATAAAGTAAATAAAATCTTGGCCACATTTATACCTATATACATTATTTACATACTGCCCCTGGGAACTCCGAATCGAACCCCTACACCCAGAAGTGGATGGAGTGGCCCAACACCATGAGTTCCCAGCGCCTCTCATTTAGCCGCGTCACCAGTCTAATAGTCTTCTGAGTGGAGAAGTTGGCCATTGCCAGCACTCCAGTTGCATTTTTATAGGAGATCTCTCAGCTACTCCTCATAATTTAGAAATTATTTTTTAACGACTTGATAACAGACGATTTAATTTTACCTGTCAAAGAAAAACTTAATTGCAATTTATTTTACTTACAAACCTTCAAGAAGGAAGGCCCTAAATTATAATTAAAACCGTATCAACATCCGTCACGTGGCTTAGAAAGAGTTCGCGGAAGCCAAGAACCATGATATCATTTTATACATATATACAGATTTTTTCATCTCACAAACATAATTACACTGAAGATGTACTCTTAACGTTTAGGAAAATAACGGTTTATCCTGATGGAAGTACATTTAAAGCCCACTTCCGTTCATCAATGAATGGCCCTTCCTCTTTCAAGTTTCAACTTTTCCTCCCTAGACTTTGTCTTATTAATCAAAGTCTTGGAATATCCGGTTCGAATTCGAAACTGACCGCCGCTTTATCCAAGCGTAGAACAATGAATTAAATTCAAATTGTTTAAGTTTACTTGAAATGCCAGCTCGGTACATTCAAAGTATTAGGGATCGGCGTCCAGTTTGATTACAGTTGCCTCTTATACGGTGGGTGGTCTGAGAACTTTGATATGAGACTTAAAAACTAATGAATTGTTTCATTATTTCATATGGAATCCCCAGAATCTCCCATGTTTCTATTAGGTATACTGCGTTAAAAACAAAAAAAACCTCCTTATATTCTTAATATGCTTACCGCTTGTTCCTCTGTCTATTCAGTAAACACGAGGTCCCAACCCATAAACATGTATTTATCTTCCCATACACAGATCCGCCTTCTCTAAAAAATCCTTTGTC
This sequence comes from Piezodorus guildinii, assembly GCA_023052935.1. Classification (NCBI taxonomy): domain Eukaryota; kingdom Metazoa; phylum Arthropoda; class Insecta; order Hemiptera; family Pentatomidae; genus Piezodorus; species Piezodorus guildinii. The sequence continues at coordinate 127,944,395 of CM041295.1, read as the reverse complement.
ATCCGTGCTACCCTATTTTGGAATTCCTTGCATATCCATTCGTGAAGCCTTATCTTTAATCAAAACATCAGTTATTTATCCATCTCCTTAAGTCTCAATCTTCCCAACATATGTAATATCTTAGGCTATAAATGATAACTATACATTTTTTCTAAATCCCTCTGTTATATGAGTATACTTAAGTCTTGAGAGACTAGACAAATTACACTTGTAATGTCCTTTTTACTTTCACTTACTATATATAGTAAGGAAAGTATTGCGATCGTGAAAATTTTCGAATTCCAGTTTTCAACGGAAATACACGTTTTAGGGTCCCCTGAGTCCAAATAACCAAGTCCCGCAAAAAGGTCTGTGTGTGTGTGTGTGTGTGTGTGTGGTAACTCCCGGGCGGAAACGGTAAGTCCTATGAAACTGAAATTTCATATTTAAGACAACTATACGCCCGAGACGTGACAAAACTTTTTTCATCAAATGAGCTTACCAGAAGAGGCACTTATATACCATGCATTTTGCACCTTTTTTCGATTTTCTCAAAACGTTCCGACGATTTTGATTAAACTCGCTATATCGATGTAAAATTAAATGGGCTTTAATATCATGTAGGTTTTATTTGGATAAAAATGGTCTGACAGGGCTTAAATGCCGATATTTTAAATTTTCTTCCTCTAAAGTACCTTTAATTTTTTAGATTCAATAATAATAACTAGATTATCTTGTTAGCGCTGATGAAAAACAGGTAAATATATAAATTGAATAAATTCGATACCCAACTAAAGGAGAAAACAGAAAAAATATATTTTTAATGAAATTTTTCGTTTTTGAACATAAGAGCAGTAATATACATGTATGATATACCGTTGGAAAGCTAAAGATTTTAGAAAAAATATCATCTCATACACAAGCTTTTAGAAGTTAATAGAGAGTGATGAGAAGAAGATAAAACTAACTGATTATTTTAGATAATAATATAATAGATTTTTTAATAAAACACATGTTTATATATAAATTCAATTTGATTAATTCCTTAATAGTTTCACGTATTTTTATCTCTAACTGTATTTGAAAATTTTTTCATTGATTTTAAAAATCGAGGTAAGTGAAAGTCGTGTGTTGCCCGCACCAGATTTTTTGTTATTCTTAGGGGACTCCTCGTCCCAGAATAAAATTTATTTTCATTCATAATGCCGATATGGACTTACGGAGTTCATACTCCCTTATCCAACCCCTAAAATCCAAAATCTTTCGTAAAATCCTCAATGCTCCTTACTTTGTCACGAATAAACTCATCCATAAAGACCTTAATGTTCCGTATGTTGCTGATTTGGCCCGATCTAGATACCATTCCTTTCATGACAAACTCCATTCCCACCCTAATCCTCTTGTTTCAATCCTTTCTTCCTCTTAAATTCCTGACAATCCTCCGAGGCGTCTGAAAAGCAGATGGCCCCGAGACCTTCTAGTTTAGAATATTTTTAGCGTGCTTCCATTGGGAAGCTTCTCTACATGTGTTTCATGCCTTTTTGTATTTCACTCAAATTCACTTGTATTCCATTATACAGTTGTAAATTCCAATAAATAAATATTTAAAAAAAATTTCATTCATTCATTCCAGTGGATGAGACTAGCGTCTAAAACCCGTGAAAATTTGACTCTCTCACGAATGGTACCTAGCGCGTCTTTTTGTAACTAGGTGCTCCAAGCTTGTCTATTTTACATTAAGGCGCGCTACACAGTGAGAGAAGAGGTTGGTGAAAATTTGTGAGAGCGAGGTCTTGTGAGAGTTCACAAAAGTAACAGGAGAGAAGGAAGGCATATTTTTAAAAGAATAAATTTGGAGAATAATATCAAATATTACTTTTTTTTTTATGTTCTATGATATCATTATTTTTTTTTATAAGATAATAAAACTAAATGATAATGTTATGTCAAAAAAAAACAAGTATAACATAAACATCATGAAAACATGTTGTTGTTTTTTAATGTAGAAACTCCATTTTAAGAAATTAAACATTATTTATAAAAAAAGTTTGTTAAAAAATGATGGAGTTTAAAAGAACTTACAGTAATTGAACATTTATACGTTGAAATTATATGAGAGGAGCACCTAGTTATCAAAAAATGCGCTACATACTGCTCGTGCGAGCTACAATTTTTCACACGTTTTAGACGCTAGTGATTGAACACGGTTGTAGCAGGATTGTTATTTGTTCTATAATTTCAACCGGGAGACCACCTCACTCAGCCTCTATAAAGTGGATATCCGAAATTGGAAGATAAACTGGTGACTGAGTTTTGGCTTTGAAAGAGTTTTACTCAAAGATACTCTTTCCAGGTTGTAGAGGTACTGTTTTTTTTGTTTGTTCATTAATAGGCAATTCTTAATAAAAATTATAGTTTTCTATGAGATTATTAATGGTGAGTTTGTTAAATTAAAATATAAGGTTGTCAAATGAAATCATTAACGTAACACGAAGCAATGTTACTTTTTCTTATTATACATTTCAGGTTGTTTTTTCTCGAAAATCATGTATACATCTGTATAAATGGAACAACCCATAAAATAAAAAGTTTTTAAATCAAACTGTTAAAAGTAAATATATATATATATATATATATATATATATATTTAAGCATATATATAATATAACTTGAAATAGTTGTTAAGTTTTAAATCCAGAAAACATTTGTTAGGCAATTATATAGTTTATAACTTTGATGGGACTGTAAACAGAAAACAGCGAATTTCGAATAAATATAACATTAAGTTTGAGGGTGAACATTATACCATACTTCGGTAACAATAATGTAGCGCGTAATCTGTAAATTGAGTACTGCTTCCGATAGTTTGAGATAAATAATTCTCTGAACTATTCTCGGAAATCGCAAATGTGTGCGTGTTTGTGGAAGCGACATCTTGACAATCGGAGGAAGGGATCGATGCTAAACTTCATCTATTATCCCTTTCAGGTCGAAAAATATCTCAATCACTAATTCGAAAAAAATCCAATGACAAATAATAGCGGTTAAGGAATCATGAAATGTACAAGACCCTTATAAGACCAGTGGTTACATACGGTGGGCTGTGGGCAAAATCACCAATTTTGGTGGACAAAAGTCAAGTAAAAAGTTTGGAATTTTCTATTGCTTCACCTTTTTATTATTAGTTAGCAAGACCTTAACCCGCCATACCGTGTTTACAAATAAATAATAAATGATTGAATCATTCCTGTTCGCACAAGTGCCTAATAACCGGCAGTGGGATTATCTTTATTCGATCGTCATTTATTGGTTCAAGGTGTGTTAGCTCAAAGTATTTTTGCTTTTATTTGACAATGGACATTACTGAGACAGATTAGACATTATATTTCCAAATTCGTAATTGAATATACATTGCAATCTACCTGTAGAGTTAATTTAGAAATTTGTAAATGTAAGCCCTAATTCAATAACGAAAAACTATATAACCACCAAGTTACCCCGAGGATTTGTTTGTAGATTTGTTTCATCAATCCTTCTAGTCTCTAAATATTACAAAGAATTTTTGCGTTTTGGGTGATACATAATTTTTTTCAGACACAACACAACAAGAATCAAAAGTTTTACAATCTATAATTTGAAGAGTTTCCTGAATGATATAAAATACATCTATTAGCATGTTTCACAACTCCGAGCCATAATTAAATTTTTTGTATTGTTTTCCCCGTATTCTGATACTTCAAACGTAAAATGTACGGGTTTTAGATGTTAGCAAATAAATTTGATGTTTGACCACTGTGCGCTCGCCAATAGTGTCAATTTTTTCCTTAATCTGGGACCCCAAAGGTTAAATATGGACAAGTTACAGAATTTTGTCCTTCTAAATCGGTCATATATTCCACTGTGCGGAGGAGAAACGTGAGCTCTCAACAATAAAAATCTGGACCTACTAGATAACTTTGAACAAGTAGTCCGTAGGAGAATCCTGGGAGCTGTATTTGAGGATAGTCAGTGGCGGCGAAGGAAAAGTAGCGAATTGTTCCAGCTCTACCAGCATATTAGTATCACCTCTCACACCAAGATACTAAGGCTAAAATGGATTGAACGTTTGTTAATGATGAGCAGTGACAGAGTGGCAAGTAGGGTGTACAGCAATGTTCCGGACGACCAGCGCCGTGGTAGGCCGAAGGGCCGATGAAGGGATGGTGTAGGGAAGGGTCTTAGGCAACTCGAGGTCTCTCTGAGAGGAGCTACGGATCGAGAAGAATGGTTGGCGACTGTTGAGCAGGACAAGGGCAGCCTCATGCGCCTTTTGAGCCAATAGAAGAAGAAGGAATCATAAAATTTTATAGATTAAATATGCCTCTAGATTAAAATGTAATATTGAAGTGGACATTATATTAAATTATAGTACTATATTTAATCGAGTCATTTTCCTGTTACGTTTCAATACCAACATTTCCTGTCGGTCTATGGCAACTAATATCTCCAATAATGCTTTGATATATCAGGATAATACCGGCAATCCTAATTTCAAGTAAATATGAACTAGGATGGATCATATGAATCTGGTTCCCAAATAACACAATTATCAATAAAATTATTTCTAACAATTACGTTCCGCTTTGAATACTGAAAAATGTTATTTACAACAGTGAGCTATGCTTACTTGGTTTTAGCCGTTCCTTACTACGTTGATAATATTTTTTGTAAGTTCATAAGCTTTCTAATGGAGAAATTCCCATAATACCTAAGGGAAAGGAATTTTTAAAATTAGGCATTTAACACTTTCATTTAGTTTAAATGGTAATTATACCTATTCTATCGTTACCTATTTTTAAAAATTGTTTAAAACCTACAGTGCACTACGGCCCTTCCGGTAGCATTTGGTTGAAAAACGTTGCTGTAACATCCCAGGACTTTAGATGAAGAATTGGCCAAAATTCGGCCCATAAGCTCTATCATGCTATTTTATTGAGGATAAGGCTTTTCTGATATTAAACAAATTTTTACATCACGTTGATATAACGATTTTAATCAAAGTCGTGTTCCGAAATTGTAAAATGTATGTTATAATTGGCATTTCGAATTATTCCATTTTGGTGGAATAAATAGTTTGTATAATATACCAGGGCTAGGCATGTCTTAACTAAGTCACTTCAGTCTTTGAACACACTCATACCTGTGAGACTTATTTTAGGTGTTTTTAATATAATATAGGTCACGAAAGTTTCTTAAATTAAATTATTAACACTAAATATATATTTATATAAACATACAACGCAATTCTTGTACATTTATATGCGTGTGTGTATATATATGTATATATATATATATATATATATATATATATATATATTTCTAATATAAATTGAAATAGTTGTTTGAGTTTTAAATACAGAAAACGTTCATTATCGATTGATATAGTTATGACTTGAATTGACAGTAAAACATATTACTTTTAGAAATATTAGTTGTTTTTTGCTAACGCCGAAACATATTTAATGAGATATTATCTATTGAGACATTCCTTTTAAAATTTCAAATTACCTTTTTAGAAAAGTCAAATCTAATACTTACGTACATTTGCAATCTAAATTTTAACTATATTTTTTATTTCTGTTGGCTTGGTAACAGATTTTTTTTTCACAATTTTAGATATAATGGCTTATTCCTTGAAATAAAAACATAATTACTTCAACTTAATTTTAGTCAGAAATTGTTTTTATTTTGCTAATTGTTAGGTAAACGTTTTAAATTACTGGTAATAGGAATCCCTAATCACCACTGAAATACCTATAAGGATTAACAGGTATTTTATAATATGCCTACAGACTGCTTCAAATAAATAAATGCGTATGAATCCGTGTGATAATAAAAAAAATAAAATAATTTGACAGCCCAATTACAAAATAATTTCTTCAAAGGAAAATTCCTAAATAACAAATAAAAAAATTAATTTATCAGCGGAAAGAGATTTCATTCCATTGGGAGATGAAACCTCTTTGGTCCGAGATACTCACTAATATTAACCACTTCATTCAACGAATTGACACCGCAAGATGTGAATGGACTTATCAATTTCAAAAACGTCCGCCGCTTTTCTTCTTGAAAAAAAACCCTCAAGATTTAAACTATTATTACATTTATTGTTCTTTTAAGGTTTTATTTTTTCAAAAAAATAATAAAATGTTATTCTGAATCAAATGATTAAAATGTTAACGTGAAATAAACAAATATTCACAATCTCCTGCTCCATTTCTTGTCTTCCAAAGTAACTTACCAGAAATGAAAACAGTCTTTTAATCACAATTTTATGTGCGGTCATTCAAACTTTGGCAAAAAAAAATATCAAAGTTATCAGACCAACTCTTGACTTTAGAATTAAAATAAATTTGTTATTGGTCATTTTGTTCACTTGAGTGTAATTTTTTGTACCAAAATATTAAGTTATGATAAGCATTACATTCTCGGTGAGATAATTTATTTTTCAATTTAAAATCGTTTGGCTCAATTAATATATATTTATTTTCTAAAACAACTGATACCCGTAACATTTTTTTTTTTTTTTTTTTAGAATGGAAAATGAAGCTTAATCAAGTAATTTAAAAGGACTAGGGTATTGGAGTAAGGGTTGAAAAAAGGGCAAATTCCCTACCCCAGTATAAGTTCCATATAATCTCATTTATTTTCTGTCATCGTTCGCCTCCACTAGATGTATACCAGAGAATAAGCCCTAATCATTGGATGATTCTCCCTCTTTTTTTTTTCTTTTTTTCCGCAACTCCGATTATGGAAGGTCGAATTTCTTCAATTGGAAAATCCCTATTTCGCTAAAAATTAGGGGAAAAAAAGTATTCATTGAGGTCGATACGTTATGACCTATCGTTCGGAATAATCATAAGAGAACTATATTTGGAAAAATTCATTCAAAATGAAGTTGTGAGTTTTTTAGAACTTGGTGGTCGTTTCGACATCCTGAAAGACGCCCGAGGCATCCCTGTCAAAGAGATGCCTCGGGGCATTAAAGTGTTAAAGATGATAAATCCCTGAGAAGTGATCATGCAAGAATAATGTAAAGTTGACTGACTGTTCTGTTGCCGAGGTTGCGGACCCTGCAGTAGAGGAAAGCGTTGCGGCCGACGAGTGCAGTTTCGTTTTTGGAAAAGCTGGTGTCGAAATAGGGTCCCCTCAGCGGAGGCATTTCCAACTCCTTCTCGGTCCCCTTGAGTTCTTCTCCTCCCACATTCTCTCCAGAGCCTGGCACTGAAACTTTAAAACAAAAACCACCATAAGAACCCCCGTAATCTCGCGACTGACACTTAATCCGAGTGTGGTATTTTGTTCAAAATGAATGGATATGATTGCGGATCAAAAACTGATATGTCAATTTGAAAATTTTAGTTAGGAAAATCCGTTACTACAACGTGTTTATGTAATTTTTTTTTATTGAAAATTTCGATCCTACTCAATTGATGTTCCTTTATGTATCGAAATACTAAAAACGAAAATAAATTTAAAGAATAAAAATAAAATAATGAAAATTCATCTATCTCTATCTGGCTGGAAATCCTTTTGTTTTAATTACCTAGGATAATCCTGATGACTAACAATATGTACACTGATGCCGTATTCATCATCAGCTGATTACTTCTCGATGACTAAACAGAACTTTTTCATAACTTGTTCGTCAGAAAATATTCGTGTTTTTTTTTAATAGCAGTGACAGTTGGTCCAAAAGGCTGCTCTGGGAGTTGTTTGAAGGAAACTGAGGCCAGTGGAGTGAACAATGTCGAAGATGGTCGTGAGCGGGCGAGTCGTGAAATGACGATCGCCGACGGCGAGAGTGGGGAGACTGGCGAGCGCAGGAGGTGCTAGCCTCGGGGGGAGCGGAGGGTGACTGAAGCAGGCCCGGGGTGTGGCCATGTGGGCACTCACTGCGCAGGCTAGACATCCCATCTTCTAAATCCCTCGCCATCGGAAAAAACCCTCTGGATCCGAGGAAATTCCCTTTGGAAGGGCAATGAAAAGCCGACAATTGCCCCTTCCATCTCCCCACTCGATGAGTTATTGCTACCTTCATTACCGGCATCGACTGCATTTGTATTCCTTCAGCGACAAACGGAATGAAGAGATACCTCATTCAATCTCCTTCATGAATGGCATTAGTATGTAAACAAAAACATTAAATCTATTAATGGAAGGAAATCTTCCGGTTGGCGGTCAGTAAACGAAATAACTAAATAGTTTAAATAATAAATAAACAATAACAAATAATCATAATAAACCTCCTCCGACAATAAATTTGGATTCATTATAGCTGCCGCGAATAATGTATTTTTTAAATATCTCTTTGTTGCCAGCATTGCTCTATATCTAAGTTTTCGGATCACGCTAGATCAATCACACGGAAAGAAACAGGTCAGGCGTTGAGAACAGTAATGGGTATAGTGGATATGTTAGTTGACCGTTTGAGAATTACTGGAAGGAATTAGTCCGGGTGGCGGTTTGTAAATGAAACTACATAGTTTCAACTATTTATTGTTGACCATCGTTTCGACCCCCTTTGTGGGTCATCATCAGGGCGCATGGTGGGAGAATGGAAACTATCCAAGTTTCCAATTTCCATGGAAACTTGCTAGTTTCCATTCTCCCACCATGCGCCCTGATGATGACCCACAAAGGGGGTCAAAACGTTGGCAAATAATAAATAGCTGAAACTATTTAGTTGTATCATTTATGGACCACCACCGGACTAATTCCTTCCAGTAATTCTCAACGGTCAACTAATTACATCCACAATGATGAAAAGAACACGGGAACAACAAAAAGATGCATACTCCTCAACTCTCCGCCGCAGTGCCAGAATACAAAATCGCAAGCAGGACATACTATCTACATCTCAACAACAGCAGGCATTCTCATCTCAGCAAGCCATCATTTCTACACCTCCAGGTGACTCGCGCTCTTTTCATCACCACAATTCCAGTTCTAAAAGGTAATAACTCCTCGATCACCACCACAACGACCAAACCCTCATTCGACCGCTCTTTTGGGTTCTTCTAGACCATCACACCGCTATAACACTAGATTAAATAATAATAGATCTCTGACTCACCTCCCAACTCAACATTATACTAAAACTCCCCATACGCCTTCTTCCCAAGTTACTTCTCAGCTTTCAATTACTACTCTGAATACATCTTTCTCCCAGACTCAAATTGTATCCTCTCAACCACTTACCACCTTTCTCCAGTGAATTCTAATAATGACCACCATCATATTTTCTCTTACTAAAATCGCGATTCCCCCAAAATAGACAACCTTTTAACAATCTCTGCAATCTCCACAAACGACGCCAAAAAAACTGAACAAAGAATTTTTTTATTAAAATGTCGAACCCATTCTCTTTTCCCATGCTAGTTTCCATTCTCCCACCACGCGCCCTGATGATGACCCCCAAAGGGGGTCGAAACGTTGGCAAACAATAAATAGTTGAAACTATTTAGTTGTTTCATTTAATGACCGCCACCCGGACTAATTCCTTCCAGTTATTCTCAACGGTCAACTAATTACATCCACCAAAAAAATATATGTAAAGAAATTAATTAATTAAATTTCAATGGCTAGAGTATAATAATAAAAGGAATATACAGAACAAATCATGGCTAAAGATAATGTATTGTACAAAGATATAAATATTCACATGAAATAGTAGTGTGGTGATACGTACCGTATCCTGGGCGAATGGCAACTAGGTACTGTTTGGTAGAATGGAAAATAAATACGAAATTAAGGTAAAATACATAAATACGGTACGTACTTCCCATTCTGCTAAAATGTACCTAGTTTCCATTCGCCCACGATACGGAACATCAGAGCTAAAAAGATACAAACGAAATACCATTACAATAACATTAAATACAATATTATATAAACTATTGAGCAAGAGAATGTCGGTAATAACATAAAAGAAAAACGAAATATATACGTAAAAAAATCTAGGCTATAGTATAATAATGAAAGGGGTATACAGAACAAATTATGGCTAAAGATTATGTGCAAAGATATCAATATATAGATTACAGTGGAGATACCTACTGTATCGTGGACGAATTGAAACTAGGTACATTTTGGTAGAATGGGAAGTAGGCACCGTATTTATGTATTTTACCTTTATTTCGTATGTATTTTCTATTCTACCAGTACCTAGTTGCCATTCACCCAGGATACGGTACGTATCTCTACACTACTATTTCATGTGAATATTGATATCTTTGTACAATACATCATCTTTAGCCATAATTTATTCTGAATAGCCCTTTCATTATTATACTATAGCCATTTTAAGTTAATTAATGGATTTCTTTACATATATATTTATTTTTTCTTTTATGTTTTAATACCGACATCCTCTAGCTCAATATTTTATATAAGATTGTACTTAATGTTATTGTCATTGTATTTCTTTTGTATCTTTTTAGCCCTGATGATGACCCACAATAGTGGTCGAAACGTTGGCAAGCAATAAATAGTTGAAAATATAAAGTTGTTTCATTTACTGACCGCCACCCAGACTAATTCTTTCCAGTAATTCTCAAACGGTCAACTAACTATATTCACTATACCTATTACTGTTCTCAACGCCTGACCTGTTTCTTTCCGTATGATTGATCTGGCATAATCGGAATACTTAGATATAGAGCAATCCTTGCAACAAGGAGATATTTAAAAAATACATTATTCGCGGCAGCTATAATGAATCCAATTTTATTATTGGAGGAGGTTTATTATGATTATTAATTATTGTTTATTTATTGTATTTTTCTCAACATCTTATATGTCGCAGACCTAGCCCACAATAGGTATACCTCTTTTCATCCCCAACTTGCTGCCCACACAAACCCACTTGTCCGTAACTTATCTAACACTCCGAAGCGTTTGAACAGAAGGTGGCCTCGGGACTTATGTATTCTTAATCACATTTACTTATTGTATTTGTTTAATACAGTTGTAAATTACTATAAATAAAAAAATAAATTTTTATTTTGTTATTCTTTTTTTTTATAGAGGTGTCTTTACAATCATCCACTAAGCCTAATGGGAGGAGTTATCCTGTAATTTACTAGAATATTCTTTTGACGTGGTATGTGCCTGTAGATGTCATTCTATCACAAAAATAGTAGAGAATCGGTCAACATATTTTTTATATTTTTCCTACGTTTCAATTCAATCTTTTGATTCATCGGCAAGGCTAAAACTAGACACATTATTTATATCTCTTTGGTATGTATGCTTGGTTTTAGTCGCACAAGCTTGGCAAAATATACTTTTGTTTTATTTACAAATTTCATTATTTCTTTACAATGTTTATAGAACACAGAATACTGGCATGGATATACCGTCCGCCAAGAAGTTAATCTACTTATATATTATTAAAACAAAACTTATAGTTAATAAAACGAATATAAAAATCATACATTATTTACAAAAGAAAGTAATCAGCGTGTTTCATAAAAACTATACAATTAGAAAACAAATATGTCATTATATTAGTTTCCTAAAATATTTCCTTAAGTATTAAGGATTTATAGTCGACTGTGGAGATTATCTAAGGTAAAAATAATCGGGAGTCAGTAGTTTTTATGAATATTTTAATTTTGCCGACGTTTCGGCTCTAACTTGTGAGCCATCATCAGGGCATTACTGAGCCATGTCAATCATAAACTTGCGATTATTTATAAGCAGTTTATGCTTGACATGCCTCAATAATGTCCTGATTTATGGCTCACAAGTTTGAGCTGAAACGTTGGCAAAATTAAAATATTCGAAAAAACGACTAATTCCCGATTATTTCTACCTACGAAGTCCTTTAATACTTTTCATCAATCAAAGTTTCCAATGATAGAAAGAAAATTTTAAATAAATATCAAAATACTCATTTCTCCAACTTTGTCGCTTAAAGTAGCCCATATTTAATAGACCTTTCGTCTTGGAACGAAATTGTTGACAACTTCCCCATTAAGGTGTAATACGTAAATTTAAAAGTGATAGCCTTACATCTTCAAACCAAACCGTATTTACGGTTAAGACGACCGATTAGTAGTTCGGTAAATTCAAGCTTTAAGGATGCATGCGCCTCGTCCCCTAGTTAACTGTCAGTGCTTTACAACTTGCAATTGGCCTACTAAGTGAAATTTCGGACTTTCGGAGCAGTGAAAAAATAAATTTAGTACATGATTTGAATCCTGAAGTAACTAATAAAAGATTACTTTTTAAATCATATAACAGGATTGTATGTTCATAAAAGAACTTAAAGTATATTATTGTAAGATATATTTATCCGCCATGGTGTAAAAGCTGGAGAATTAAAATGAATCCTAACAAACCCCATCAAATTACCTTCACTCTACCGTGTCGTAAACCTATAACTTCCTGCCCCACCGTTTCCTTTAAAAATATTCTACTTACTCCTGTTGGACAGATCCGGTACTTAGGACTCCACCTCGACAAACGCCTAACATGGAATCCTCGTACTAGACTGAAACGACAGGAAACTGCTCGTAGATATAGATTACTACAACAATTACTCGACAAACGCTCAAAACTTCCTACTTACTACAAAAACTAAATATATATATATATATATATATATATATATATATATATATATATATATATATATATATATATAAAACAATTATCAGGCCTACTTGGACCTACGGCATTGAGCTATGGGGGTATACTAAATCATCAAATTCCTCTCGCATCCAATCCTTGCAGTCCAAAATTCTTCGAAAAATCTTCAATGCTCCTTACTTTGTTAGCAACAAAATCATCCATAAAGACCTAAATATCCCATTTGTTGAAGGCTTGGCCCGTTACAGATATACATCTTTTCATTCCAAACTCCCTGCCCACTCAAATCCGCTTATCCGTGACCTCTCCTCCATATCTATTCCCGACAACGCACCGAGGCGCCTTAAAAGAAGATGGCCAAGAGACCTCCTACCATAAATTAGACTTTGGGGTGCTACCAATGGGTAGTTTCTTCACAGGATGTGAATGTGGACATGTGTTCTAACCATATAACAATCCTATTTACTTGTTGTATTGATTTAATACAGTTGTAAATTTCTATAAATAAATAATTTTAAAAACAAGATATATTTATTTCTTTTGTTTATTTATTTCTATAAGTTGTTATACGGCTATCTCCACTCTGTTTTCTGACTCTGTTACAGTTACATTCAGCAGCTTAGGATTGGTATGTAATCGTCACTAAACGTGAGAAGCGAACTACTTCTATGGATCATCCACTATTATGTATAGCTTTATTTTAATTATATACTTATATTGTTTTATATTGACCATAAAACAAATACATTTTTTTAATTATGTGAATTGCGACAAGTCACTAATGTCATAAAAGAAAGAGTTCAACTGCCTCTATTCTTCGCTGACTTGGAACCATTAGCAGGAGTAGAAAAAATTTATGATCTAAAAAGACTGTATTATACAAGTGTAAGAGTCGAAAAACCTTATACAAAGAGAGAAATTGTTCAGTGTTACAATTGTCAGGCGTATGGTCATACCAGAAGTTACTGTCACCACATACCACGCTGCGTGAAATGCGGTGAACAGCACAAGTCCGTGGAATGTACAAAACCGAAGTCAACACCCGCTGTATGTGCTCATTGCCTCAAGGACCACCCGGCCAACTACAAAGGATGCCAAATCTATAAGGAGCTAAGGACCAGGTATCAAAAACCCCAAGTACTGGATGAAACAACAAGACAGGCTAGAACTAGAAGAGAACCCTCAAAATTAATCGATGCCAATGTATCATTTGCCCACTTACTTGGAGGTGGGAACCAATGTACTGAAGCCGAGGCCCTGCCGGAACTACAAAATGTACCTCAATATCCTCAATCCATTCCACAAATACCTCTTCCTCAAAACGTAATCAGTCCTAAAAATCCTCATCCACAACAAATCTCTCATATTCCCCTTCCTCAAATGCCACAGATCTTACCAGTTTGATGACATCCTTCATTTCCGAAATCAAATCCCTTGTCATGCCCCTAATAACAATCCTCACGAATCTTGTATCAAATCTTATTCCTAACTTAAAAAATCCATAAATGACCTCACCTAACTCCTTATCTATTCTCCTATGGAATGCGAATGGTGTTAGAACTCACACTGACGAACTTACAGCCTTACTCCAAGACAAAAAAGTTGACGTTGCACTCATTACTGAAACTAGACTAACCACTAAACAGTATTTCAAAATACCTGAATACACAACATACCGGACAGACCATCCAGACGGCAAAGCCCATGCCGGTACTGCTGTCATTGTCAACCGATCCCTCTCCCATCACTTACACCCACTTCCCGCCCACGATTTCCTACAAGCCACCTCTATTATAATCAAGACCTTTTCCTTTCCGCTAGTCATCGCATCAGCATATTGCCCTCCTAAAAATTCTATTTCTATTACCCAATTTGGTTCCTTTCTCAACTCATTGGGGAATCACTTTATTCTGGGTGCAGACTTAAACGCGAAGCACCAACAATGGGGTTGCAGAACCACAAATACTCGTGGACGGACATTGCAGTCTGCACTCAACTCCAGACGCCTTAATATCCTACCTCCCGATTCCCCTACCTACTGGCCAACAGATCCTAACCGTAATCCAGACATCCTCGACTTCTTCATCCACAGTGGATTAGGCTCCCTGAACTATTCCGTAACTCGCCTTGATGAACTATCCTCTGATCATAGTCCATTAATCCTAAATGTATCCATGACTCCTATTCCGAAACCTTTCCCACCGTCATTCATCAGAGGCCCCATCAACTGGAACCTCTTCCGGGAAATCCTCACCAATGATATCGACCTCAGAGTAACTCTCAAAACCCCTTCTGACCTTGATGATGCCGTATATACCTTTACAACCTTGATTCAACAAGCTGCCTGGACTGCCTCCTTTCCTAAACAATCCCAAATTATTCCTTACAAATGCCATTTACCACAACACCTGACAGACCTCATCAACACCAAACGCCGAGCCAGAGCATTATGGCAACGCACCCGCCACCCAGAAGATCGCCGCTCTTATAACTTTTATTGTAGAAAATTAAAGCGGGAGTTGGCGACCTTTCGTTCCCAATCCTACAATTCCTACCTCTCCTCTCTCTCGACTCGTGACAATTCCCTGTGGAATGTCACGAAGAGAATCCTGAATACTCACACGATTTCCCATCCTCTCCTGCGCGGTGATAGTTCCTGGGCTGCTTCTGACAAGGATAAGGCCCAGGAATTTGCACAGCACCTTTCCAAAGTTTTCACTCCTCATCCTGAGTTGAATCCAAACCATACTTCAACAGTTGAACAGTTCCTTACTTCGCCAATACCACTCTCCTTACCTCCTAAAGCAGTTAATCCCTCTGAGGTCAAATATCTTCTTAAAAAGCTTCCTCTCCGTAAATCCCCTGGATATGATCTCCTCACGCCACAGATCTTAAGACAACTTCCACAGAAAGCCATTACATTCCTTACATATCTTTATAACAGTATCCTACGCACTACCTATTTTCCTCTCTTATGGAAACATTCAACTATCATCCTTTTCCTGAAACCAGGCAAACCTTCCAACAGCACGTCATCTTACAGACCTATTAGCCTACTTCCGATCCTCTCAAAAATTTTCGAAAAGCTCCTACTAAAACGAATCCTAGATAAATTTAAAAATTTTCCTTCGCATCAGTTTGGATTTCGTTCTCAACATTCCACAGTTCAGCAAGGACTCCGAGTTGTGGATCACATTTCCTCTGCCCTTGAGTGCAAGGAGTATTGTTCGGGTGCCTTTCTGGACATAGCTCAAGCTTTTGACCGGGTGTGGCACCCGGGATTGCTCTTTAAGCTCAAAACCCATTTACCTCAATCCTTATACCTAATCCTCCGATCCTATTTATCAAACCGCTCCTTCCGAGTTCGCTGTGGTTCCGAATTTTCCAAACATTATACTGTTGAGGCCGGTGTTCCTCAAGGCAGCGTCTTAGGACCCGTCCTCTACATCCTCTACACCGCCGATATCCCTACCGATCCCGATACCTTTCTGGCAACATTTGCTGACGACACAGCCATTTTATCATCCAATTCCGATCCTGAAGTAGCATCTCTAAATCTCCAAAGGCACCTTTCCCTTGTCGAAGACTGGTGTAAGGCTTGGCGAATTAAGGTGAACGAAAGCAAATGTACACACGTCACCTTCACCCTTCGACGTAAACCCTGTCCAACAGTTAAATTCAATTCCATACCGCTTCCTTCCTCAGACACAGTCCGGTACCTTGGCTTTTTACTAGACAAAAGACTGACGTGGAACCCACATACGAGACTTAAAAGGATAGAACTCAACCGCAGATTCGGCCGGTTATACAAATTACTAAACAGAAAATCTCATCTTACAGTCGACAACAAATTACTAATATATAAG
Organism: Piezodorus guildinii; assembly: GCA_023052935.1. NCBI lineage: Eukaryota > Metazoa > Arthropoda > Insecta > Hemiptera > Pentatomidae > Piezodorus > Piezodorus guildinii. Next base: position 127,927,914 of record CM041295.1, on the reverse strand, counting down.
ACAGTACTGAAACCTATATGGACCTACGGACTTGAACTATGGGGGACAACTAAACATTCTAACATCAAACGTATCCAATCCTTCCAATCCAAAGTCCTCCGAACAATAGTTAATGCTCCTTATTACGTTACCAACTGTACCCTACACCATGACCTTAATATTCCATTTATTTTAGATCTGGTACCATCCAAATTCTCTAAATTCCATCAGAACCTTCTTCATCATCCTAATCCTCTTGCTCAATCGCTTTCCAGCTTCACCCATCCCTACAATCCTCCTCAAAGATTGAAACGGCAGTGGCCCCGCGACGTTTTGTAAACATTTATCTGGAGTTCTGACACTGGTCAGATCCTCCACTCATGTACTGTATGTTTGTGGCTATTCTGCTCTGGCTCGGCCTCCACTGGCATACACCAGTGAAGCGCTGAGTGGGAGGCGCTGGGATCTCTTGGATTCCGCTTCTCCCCTCACTTGTGGGGGGAGCAGCCGAGTCTAGGGTTCCTTTGGCTGATTGTATATATTGTATATAGTTAAGTATGCTTGTATGATTTTTATTTATTTCCCAACTTTTATTTATCTCTACTACAGGTTGTTGTTTTGATTTGTTTCTTGTTACTTTTTTTTTTGTATATATTTGAATTTATTTATTTCCGATTTTATGTAAATTGACTTTATCATTATTGGCTGTATATATTGTATGAATGTGTACTACATCTCTATTACTACTGTTCATTATGCAACAAATTGTAATATTTCTCAATAAAAAAAAAAAAAAAAAAAAAAAAAAAAAAAAAATTATGTGATTATTGCATCCTATAACTTGTAGTAACTTTTTCTAACTTTATTTCTATATAAAAAACAAAACAAAAAAAAAAAGCTCAGACAGCGAGGGACAACATTATCAACCATCTTTTAACTTAATTTTTCAAAAAGTGCTTGAATGCTTCGAAATTCGAAAGGCAAGAAAACATTTTTAATCTAATTTTAGAACTATATATATATATATATATATATATATATATATATATATATATATACTACCTGACCCGGCAAACGTTGTTCTGCCATATAAATTATTTCTGGTGAATATTTTGGTTGTTAAATAAAAAATAACGAAGGTGTTTCGCGCAACTTTATTTTCCATCTTTTTACGAATTTATCATAAACGGCTCTAAGGATTTTGAATAAACTTGCTTTATCGATGTAAACTTTAATAGGATATAAGGTAATGTAGGGTTCATTCTGATTGAAATAGTCTGAAAAGGCTTAAATACCGATATTTGGCTTAAATGTTGCTCCTCGAAAGTACCTTTTATTTTGAAGATTCCAAAATATCAACCATATCTTCTTACTAATAAGATCCTAAGATTGATAAAAAGCGACTAAAAATAAATTTTGAAAGAATTTTATAACCAACTAAAGAAAAAAGTGCTAAAATATTTTTTAAAATATAATTCTTGTTTTTTTAACATAAAGAATGCGTGGCTGGGTTAAGGAGGGGTTAGTTTATAAACCTATTTAATTTATAGTTTTATTCAAACATTTTCGTAAAAAAAAAATGTGTGTTGGGACACCGGTGATTTGGTATTACTGGTATAAAATATACTTTAGAACCAATTCTCATTTGTTTTTTAAGCTGGAACGACAGGCCGTGTAGGCCTTTGGCCGCGTGATGTAATCTACTGGGAGTATGCACTCAAGTTTCTTGATTTAAATCAAATTGATAAAACCCTACGCTTTTTTTTTTTTTTTTTTTTTCTCCAATTCTCATACCCTCCAAATTTACATTAAAAAATTCATAATCATCGGTAGAGGCGTTTCTGAGGGGTACGACAACAAACACCGGGAAAGGAGATTTTTATGTATTGGATATATATATATATATATATATATATATATATATATATACATATATATATATATATATATATATACATATATATATATATATATATATATATATATATATATATATATATATATATACATATATATATATATATATATATATATATATATATTTATATATATTTATTTACTCATTTACATCCCTCCCTGTCCAATACGGCTAAATGGAAGACGGAGACTCGTTGAGTGTGCCGTAAAGTTTAAAACTCACAGAAAAGTATTTTATTTTCCCTTTTTTAATATCCCTTTACTTCATTATTATCATTATTTCCTCTCTTATGCTCAAAAACAAAAAAATTCTAAAAAAAAAAATATTTTTGCAGTTTTCTCCATTAGTTCGATATTGAATTCGTTCATCGTATATATTTACCTGTTGTTTTTTTTATTTTCTAACCAGATGATATAGTCAATTTCATAAAATCTACAAAATTAAAGGTACTTTAGAAGAAGAAAATTTAAATTATCGGCATTTAAGCCCTGTCAGACTATTTCAATGAGAATGAAACCTACATTAAATTTTACATCAATATACCGAGTTAAATCAAAATCGTTACAGCCGTTTTTGAGAAAATCTTAAATAGGTGAAAAATGCTTAGTATAAAGTGGCTCTTCTGATTAGCCGATTCTGATGAAAAAGTTGCTGTAACATCTCGGGCAACATAGTTGTCATAAATATGAAATTTCAGTTTCATAGGATTTTTCATTTCCGCACTGGACTTACCACACACGGACGTTTTTGCGGGACTTAGTCATTTGGACTTAGGAAACCCTAAAAATTGTATTTCCGTTGAAAACTGAACTTCGAAAATTTTCACGATCGCAATACTTTCCCTTACTATATATTCCACATATAGGTAAGTAAAATTAATAATCGATTGTTTCTATATAAAACATAAATCTTATGAAAATTATATAAGTTTTATAGTCCAGTAGAAACTGGCACATCTATAAGTGAAAAATATATAAAATCTATCTTCTTCTTCCTCTTCGAGGTCCGAGGTTGAAGTGGGCTGGACCCAAAACTGTCTTCCAGCCATAGATAAACTCTTTGAACTCCGGGAAGAGACTTTCAATCACTAATTGAAGAAACTCCTCCTCTGTGATGACGATATATATACAATATGCGATATATATATATATATATATATATATATATATATATATATATATATATATATATATATATATAATAGATAGATAGATAGATAGATAGATAGATAGATAGATAGATAGATAGATAGATAGATAGATAGATAGATATCACTCCTTCCATGAAAAACTCCACTCCCACTCTAACCCACTAGTTTCAATCCTTGCTCCCTCTTCGATTCCTGACAATCCTCCAAGGCGTCTAAAAAGAAGATGGCCTCGAGACCTTCTAGTTTAGAATAGTTACAGGAGTGCTACCATTGGGTAGTTCTTCTACTAATCTTTTTCATGTCATTTTTCATTTATCATATTTACTTGTATTATGTGAAACAGTTGTAAATTTCAATAAATTATTTAAATAAAAAAAAACTTATAATTAAAAATATAAAAAACACACACACAAACGAATCACGTGAATAAAACATCTATATAAGTTTATTTTTTTTATTATTTTTTTTTCAACAACAATTTTTATTGAGTAAAATTACAATCTGTCCCAATTTGGACATTAATAGTAGTGGTGAAAGATATCATACATACTACATTCATACAATATTTACACGGCATAAAATTACAATAAAATATATACACAATAATGAATCAATACAATAAAGTCAAGAAATCACTCATACCTATATACATATACGCACACTCATACATACATCACATTGAGTGGAGAATCAAGCCAGTGCTAGAACTCCAATATATTTACAAAAGGTCGCGGGGCCACTACCGTTTCAACCTTCTAGGTGGGTTGTATGGATGAGTGGAGCTGGATAGGGATTGAGGTAGAGGATCAGGATGATGAATGAGGTTCTGGTAAAATTTGGAAAATTTAGTTGGTACCATGTCTAAAATAAATAGAATATTAAGGTCGTGGTGTAGGGCACAGTTGGTAACGTAATAAGGAGCATTAACTATTGTTCGAAAGACTTTGGATTGGAAGGATTGGATACGTTTGATGTTAGAATGTTTAGTTGTCCCTCATAGTTCAAGTCCGTAGGTCCATATAGGTTTCAATACTGTCTACAAATTTTTTACTTTTTCAGTAGGAATTCGCTTGAATTCAGTTAAATTTTTACTTTTTTCTGTAGGAATTCGCTTGAATTCAGTCAGGAGAACATCACTAGATCTCAGGAATACTACAGCAGTGAATATTGGAGAAATTTCGGTAAGCAAAGTTATAATTTACTTTGTACAATCACGAAAAAGTTAAAGGAGGGTCAATGATCAGCAGATTGCCGCTAGCTCGCAAGCTCGGGCTTGCTTTTCTTTTACTTATATTTCTTTTATCTTTGATTCTTATTTATTTATTTTTTTAAGTTCACAAAATTATCTAAATCATTGGCAAAATTAACCAAATATTTACCTGAATTGTCCGTTAAATAGTTGATTACATTGTGAATTTAATAACATGTAAAAGTCATTCTAGAACAACTCACTTAAAACTGTTTGAAGAATTGATTTAAAATACATATAAATTTTAATAATATTTCATGCAAATTTACCGATCTTTTTGTATATTTCATTTTTTTCGCTTTCAGCATATGCTCATGTCCAGCTAACTACAAAATAAATAATAATAATTTTTATAAATTGGCCCCTAAATAATAACAAGGGAGAATGTTTTATTACCTAATTTACATGAGCCTCTGTTGGGGATTTTCTTTCACACCCGATTGATATTGATTGATCCCAAGCAATCCAAAACACTGCTTTCTCATCAGATATAAGGTCGGGGTAATTAGATATCCAGGTTATAATTCTCGACGAGGCACTTGTTCCTACTTTCGGCATTATTTAAACATTAATATTTAACTTCTTTTTTTTTTTTTTTTTTTTTTTTACGAGTCTGCTGGTGTCCGTCAAGGTAGTATCCTAGGACCCATCCTTTACACAGTTTATACAGTAGATATCCCAACCCATCCTAACACCTTCCTTTTTACCTATGCTGATGACACTTGTGTGTTATCAGTCAATACTGATCCAACTATTGCCTCTCAAACTCTCCAATCCCGCCTCAGAGACCTTGAAGTATGGTGTCAGAACTGGAAAATTAAAATAAATTCCAACAAATCCAATCAAATTACCTTTACCCTTCGTCGTAAACCTATGACTTCCTGCCCTACTGTCTCCTTCAATAATACTCCTCTTGTTCCGGTTGAACAGATCCGATATCTAGGACTGCACCTTGACAAACGCCTTACTTGGAATCCTCATACAAGACTGAAACGACAAGAAGCTGCACGACGTTTTCGACTACTTCAACACTTACTAGACAAACGTTCTAATCTTCCACTTAACTACAAAAGACTCATCTACATGACTATCATAAGACCGATATGGACTTACGGAGTTGAGCTCTGGGGCTCTACTAAACCATCGAATTCTTCTCGTATCCAATCCCTTCAGTCCAAAATCCTTCGTAAAATCCTAAATGCTCCTTACTTTGTCACCAACAAACTCATCCATAAAGACCTTAATGTCCCATATGTTGCTGATTTGTTGTTTATGCATAATTTTCACTATAAAGATGTAAATATTTTTATAATAGTGAAACGAGTTATTCAGAAAAGGGTTCGAATAAATAAAAACAATATATTTTCGTAATAACCATATTAATTTTTTTTTAAAACAATGTTATTAAATACAGATGAATACTTATTAAAAACAATTAGAAAATATATAACAGTGTATTATATAATGTAAATTATAATCAAAGCCGAAAGACTAGAGGAAATAAAGTTTATGCATACATACTTATTAAAATCAATTTTAGTTTTAAAGACAATTAAGCAAAGGATCGAGTATTTTCCATTCCTTCCAAGACAAACTCCATTCCCCCCCTCATCCTTTCGTTTCAATCCTTTCTTCCTCTTCAATTCCTGACAATCCTCCGAGGCGTCTGAAAAGGAGAGGGCTCCGGGACCTTCTAGTTTAGAATATTTTTAGAGTGCTTCCATTAGGATGCTTCTCTACATGTGTTTCATGCCTTTTTATATTTCATTCAAATTTACTTGTTGTATTACTTGTTATACAGTTGTAAATTCCAATAAATAAATATATAAAAAAAAAAAAAAACTTTTTTATGACATAAACATTGAAGTGCTTCTTCACAAGCGTTTATTACTTGTTGTATTTTTTTTCCTATACAGTTGTAAATATCAATTAATAAATAAAATAAAAATAAAACATTTTTAACCTACTCATTCCGAAGAAAACCTGCGATTTAAAATCGTTCTTAAAACTAAATACTCAGAGAGAAAACTGGAGGGTTGTAAACAGAGTGGGGATTTCAGTTTAACAACGATAACGATGAATACCTTCGAATCAGCCAGTGTACTGACAGCATAGAAAGTGACGTTAAATAAATAAAAGTGACGTTAAACGAATAAAAACAATGAAACGCCTAATGTTCGACGGGTGTGTTTACTTACTGAAAACCACTGACTTCCAAATATTTTCCTTATCTTAATTAATAATAATTTAATCCTAGATTTAACAAGAGAAAAATCGTAAAATAAAATTTTAATTATTTGTTAATATATCTAAGCGTTTCGATTACCAAGAATTTGATTTGATCAATTGTGATATTAAAATTTAATAAACAAATTTAACTCATTAGTGCAAAAAATGCAATAAAAATCGAAACCGTGCAATTTATTCGTGCAAGAGCAAAACGTGCAATTTTGAGTAGTATAAAATTGTAATATGTTATTCAATCATACATGAACGGTATAGTTGTCCGGATTTGAAGCTGATACACGCAAGCAAACAGAACGTGCAAAATCATGGAAATCCGGTCTCTAGTTATAAATGTAAATACGAATAAAGGTTATCATAATGAAAATAATACATATTACACATGGACTACCAACATCAGGGTCTGCAATTCTAACCTTTCTGCAATTCTGCGAGCTGAACATTGGTTGCCAAGCACGTTTTTGGAAGGAGAGCGAGCTCTCATCGTCTTGATGACAGTGCAGCAATTTTTTTTTTTTTTTTTTTATTTATTGTAATTTACAACTGTATTAAAGAACACAATAAGTAAATATGAGGAATGAAAAAAAAAAGGTCATGAAAATGACTTGAGAAAGAACTACCCAGTGGTATCACTTCACTAACTATTTTAACTCAGTAGGTCCCGAGGCCACCTTCTTTTCAGACACCTTGGAGCATTCAGGATTTTTCGAAGGATTTTGGATTGCAAGGACTGGATGCGGGAGGAATTAGATGGTTTCGTAGAGCCCCAAAACTCGATTCCATACGTCCAAATAGGTCTGATAATAGTGATGTAAATGAGTCTTTTGTAATATACTGGAAGTTTTGAACGTTTGTCTAGTAAGTGTTGTAGTAATCGATATCTTCGAGCAGTTTCTTGTCGTTTAAGTCTTGTGTGAGGATTCCAAGTAAGGCGCTTGTCAAGATTTGTACAGGAGTAAGGGTAATGTTATTAAAAGATACTGTGGGGCAGGAACTCATCGGTTTGCGACGAAGGGTAAAGGTGATATGGTGGGATTTGTTAGGATTTATTTCAATCCACCAATCTTGACACCATTCTTCAATGGCTGTGATGTGGGACTGAAGGGTTTGGGATGCAGTAGATGGATCATTATGGACAGATAAGACACACGTGTCGTCAGCATAAGTATTGAGGACAGTATGAGGATGGAGTGGAATGTCAGTGGTATAAAGGGAGTAGAGGATAGGACCTAAGATACTACCTTGAGGAACTCCAGCAGATTGGGAAAATATGGATGAGTAGGAAAAGTTATGGTTAACCTTAAAGGTTCTGCCAGTAAGGTAGGAACGCATTAATAGGAAATATGTAGGGGTGAGGAATTGATGGAGTTTGTAAAGCAGTCCCTGGTGCCAGACTCGATCAAATGCTTGTTCTACATATAGAAAGGCTCCAGTGCAGTACATTCCGCGCTCCAATGTAGAGGACACTACATCCACTACGCGGTGACATTAGTGCAGCAATATAAATTTTATTTCATTCCTATGTAGCTCCACTTCCTGTTGCGCACTGGTGCAATTTGAATGTAGCGTCATATATGTTTAAGAAAAAGCTTTTGATCAATTAAGGGTTTATCGCTTCTAAATAAATTCGCGAATATTATACGTCTATATTACTACTCACTCGAAAACCGTTTGAATTAAAAAGCTAAAAATTTAGGTGAATTTTTGTATTTTACCCCAAACTGATCCCCCAAGTTTGAGTAAAAAAAGCCACGGGAGCAGATTTCCTATAATACACCCTTTAGTTGCAAAAAACGTATTCATTCATACAGTACCAATGGTCATAACGATAACTTAAAAACTCGTTATGAAGAGAATCTTTTGTCCTATTTTGTAACATTTTGTTTTCAAGTTAATAAGAACAAAAAACCGTGCGAACATCATTCAGTAGTAAAAGATAATTACGTGAAAATGGTTCCCAAATTGCAATAATTTAGTTCCTTATATGGGTCAATCCAATCGAAATCTTCCAGACCTTGTCGCTCAACATTTTTTATTTTAATGATTTTTTAACCAGTTATCCTTTATTCTTTCATGTTTAAAAAATCGTGGATACATTTTTTTTCTAGCGAATTCTTTTAGTGTGCTTTAAACCGTAAACGCATCAGATAAATATCTTGTCTTTCTATAAAACAGTGTTTTCAATATTCTATCATTGCATGGAAATGATGAGAATCTTGTGCTCAGGCTTTATCTATAAACTTTTCCCACCTCTTTCAAAGTACTTTCTGAACCGGAACTTTTTTTTTTTTTTTTTTTTTTTTTTGCCGGCTAATCAAATGCACTGCAGCCAATTTAGGCTTATTGTGCGCCGTCCAATATACTGTTAATACAGGGCTAACGCCTTGGTGAATCTGACTAACCTGTGGGGGTTAATCAGTTCACGCAACTTGGGATCAGGGATATGGTCGACACCAAAATGGTAAAACCGTGTCCTAGCAATCTCTGGGCAACTGCATATCAAATGAAATGCAGTTTCATCCTCCTTCTTGCAGAATCTGCAAGTCGGTGAGGCCACCAAACCCATATTGTGGAGATGCTTATTAAGTTGACAGTGTCCAGTATATAGTCCTGTTACCCTCCTTAGGGTTGTCCTGTCCATAGAGAGTAGAATATGACTTCTCTCTTTGCAGGGTCCATCCAGAAACATCTTGGAGTGATGCTGCTTGTCGGTATCCCTCCAGTATTGCCTGGATCTATTATCAGCAGCAGCCTTAATCAGTCCTTTGGCTTTGCTGAGGCTAATTCCACACACAGGTTCAGGTGTGGGGGGTAGCTGGGCAGAACCCCTCCTCGCGAGGCTATCAGCCCTCTCATTCCCTAAGATGCCTGAGTGACCAGGCACCCAATATGCCCGGACTTTATTTAGCAGGGAAAGCATATTTAGATTGTTTTTGCATTCCTCTACTAGTTTGGACCGTGTTATATAACTACCCAAAGCTCCAATAGCAGCTTGACTATCGGTATGGATAGTTATCTGTCTGTCTCTCATCCCTTCTGAAATTAAGGTTTGAGCACAGATATTGATAGCCATTACTTCAGCCTGGAAGACTGAGGTATGCTTACCAAGAGAAATGGACAACCCTTCCTCAGGTTTATCCATTCTCCATATTCCAGCACCTGAGCCTAGCTCTGTCATGGATCCATCTGTATAACAGTTGACTCCATTGCACGGTTTGTGCGAGTCAGTCCTGTTAATCATTGCACAGTAAAGTGTGTCCTTGTATTTCTTTACTTGAAGATCGGAATGCATGGCAAGCACCGAATCTTCATCAATCCTTCTGAACAAGTTGCCATGGCCCCGGTAAACCAAAGAGCTGGTTCTTGTTCCTAACTTAGAGAGCCTATAGGCTGTGTTAAGTGCTTGAGTTTCTACTGCTATGTGTAATGGTGTTAGGTTGAGTAAAACTTCCATTGCAGCAGTCGGGGTTGTACTCATAGCTCCGGTTGTCATAAGGCATGCCAGTCTTTGCAGCTTCCCAAGCTGCAGCAAGGATTTACATGTATTTGCCTTATGCCACCACACAACAGCTGCATATAGGACCATCGGTCTTATAACTGTTTTATATATCAAGAGGACCACATTCGGTTTGAGGCCCCATGTTTTTCCAACAGCCCCTTTACATGCAAAGAGGCACTTAAGTGCCCTTGTACAGGTTTTATCAATGTGGCTGTTCCATTTTAATTTACTATCAAGAGTAATTCCTAGATGTTTAACTTCACTACAGATATTGACCTCAGCCTCACCAAGGTGGGGTGGTCTGATGGTTATATTTCTTTTGTTAGTGAAGATACAGAGATTGACCTTCTGAGGGTTGATGCTTAGACCATTCGTCTGACACCATTCCCTAAGAAGTTTCATGGTTGTTTTGAGCAGATCCGATATGGTTTCCGGAAACTTGCCTTCAATTAGCACAGCGATATCATCAGCGTATCCCTGTGCATAGAAACCTGCATTACTCAGGATTGTCAGCAACGAGTCGACGACCAGACACCACAGAAGTGGAGATAGCACGCCCCCTTGCGGACATCCTCCTCTCGGTCTAATCCACAATCTGGAGTGTCCCAGTTCGGATGTGAGCATCCTTCCCTCCAGCATGGCATTAATCCATCCGGAGATTAATCCTCCCACTCCTCTCCTTTCTAAGGCTAATGCCATAGTGTCATAAGGAGTTCGGTCAAAGGCACCCTCTATGTCAACAAAGATGCCTGCCACAATATCTTTGTTAATCAGAGTTTTCTCAATCCTGGAGACCAGGAAGTGTAAGGCAGTCTCACAGGATTTGCCAGGCTGATAAGCATATTGAGCACTATGTAGTGGTTTATCAGCCAGTATATTGTCTCTAATATGTCTGTCAATAATCTTTTCCAGTGTCTTCAATAGGAAAGATGTCAGACATATAGGCCTATACGCCTTGGGATGGTCATAGGAGGCCTTCCCAGGTTTAGGTATATATCGTACTTTAGCCACATTCCACCTATCAGGTATGTGGTTAAGTGCTAAACTACCTCTCAGTAAAACAAGGAGGTGGGGTCGCAGCACCTCAAAGCCCTTTTGAAGTAGAGCTGGAAAAATTCCATCAGTGCTGGCTGATTTGAATGGGGCAAATGATTTAACTGCCCATTCTAGTCTCCCAGAATTGACTATTCTGTTAGCTTCTGCCCACCTATCTGAATTAATAGTATTTTTTTCCGAGGTGGGATTGTTTGGCTCCTCATCCATCAGCTCGCAGCCAGGGAAGTGTGCTCTAGCAAGTGCCTTCAGGGTGCCAATCTCTGAATCGGTATGGCCCCCTTCCGCACTGATGGCACCCATAGCTCCCTGGCCCGGCCTCTTGGATAGGATTCTATTTACTCTAAAAGTAGAGGATGTGTCATTGATGTCGTTGCAAAAATTCCTCCATGCCCCTCTCTTAGCTTTCCTAATGGCTTTATTGTAGTCGGTCAGTGCTTGCTTATAGGCATTCCAACTACCTGTACTTTTGGCTTTATTGAAGAGTTTCCTAGTAGAAGCTCTCAGCTTGCCAAGTTCACTATTCCACCAGGTAACGTTCCTGTTGGACTTGACAGTACACACTCTATTATTATCAGTGTAGGATTTCATTATTGCCTCAGTAAGTGATACATTAAGGCAGTCCAGTTGCCATTTGTCTCTAATTGATTTAGGACACTGTCTTATTTCTTGTTCGAGTTGGGTGCAGTAGGAACCCCAGTCAGTGAGTTTGGGGTTCCTGTACACCGTCTCAAACATGTCGTTGACATCTATGTCAAATCTGATATATTTGTGATCTGAACATGACTCCTCAAGAGAGACATGCCAGTCCTTAATGAAATCGTTCGCACAATTAGTGCTTAGTGTTATGTCAATGACCTCTGATCTATTTTTGTTGACAAATGTGGCAGTATTGCCCTTGTTGTGGATTTCAAGATCATTGCTTAAGATAAACTCTAATAGAGACTCACCTCTCTGGTTGTTATTTGTACTGCCCCAGAGTCTGTGGTGAGCGTTGGCGTCCAATGATGCTATCAGGGCGCCTTCGCCTTCCATCCCGGCAACTAGCCTTCTGAGAGCCTCAGTGGGGATGTCCTCTTCATAAGGAAGGTACACGGCGCAAACTGTGATCTCCCTTCTGTTATTACCCTCAAGGAGGGTCACTTTTGCTGCTGTCAGATCCCTGCAACAGAATTGCCACAAGGGTAATATCTTTAGGTTGTTTTTGTACAGTATACAGGTCCTGGAGCGCATGGGTACAGCTATTACACTGTAACCCCGCATCTCCAGCCCCTTTACACTGTCTTTGAAAAGGTAAGGTTCTTGTATTAGAATAATATCAATATTCTTACCTCTTACATACTGCTGTAGGCCACCACATGCCGCAATGCAGTGATGCAGGTTGATCTGCATCAACCGCAACACCATTACTGCTTTTTGGTCTTGCGGGGGTCACACCCCGGCGGGCGCCGAGGGACGCCGCCATCACCGGTCCTCCCAGAGGTACCCGGATCAGCGGGCCCCCCGGATCCAACCAAGGTGCCAACCCCGTACGGTCGCCGAGGAGCCATGCCTTCACCAGTCCTCCCAGTGGAGGTACCTGGATCAGCATGCCCCCCGAACCCCGCCGAAGAGCCAGTTCCAGACGGGCGCCGGCCGACCGTGCCTTCCCCGGGGCCCTCCGCAGAGGAACCCGGATCGGCAGGCCCACCGGATCCCGCCAAGGAGGCATCCCCAGATGGAAGCCGAGACGCCGTGCCTTCACCGGTTCTTACATTAGAGACACCCGGATCGGCAGGCCCCCCAGCTCCCACCACAGGGCCACCCCCGCAAACCAAAGCAGTTTTCTCCTTCATCGAGAGCGGTGCTCCTCCGTCATGACCAGGCTCCGTCTTCCTGCCCTCATCCCTGGCAACAGATGAGACCTTGTTAGCCATTTCCTCTGCAGGTTTGGGTGGCCTCTTCTTCTCCAGCAACCTGAGTTGGACCTTGCCCATCCCAAAGGTCACCAGCCAGTTTCGCTCTTCCAAGAACCTAAGGCTAGACTCCGGGATTCTCATCAGGGCGAAGAATCCGTGCCTCTCCTCCTTTACACCCATTAGTGACCATCTGTTCACCTCAGGGATTCTAGAGTTCTGTATGCGTATACGCCTACAGAAAGTTTGCTCTGTGAGCTTTTCCCCAGGGAAAAAGCCACCGACTCTGACCGGCTTTTTGAGCTCCTCAAAGTCACCAATGCGGAGCGCTAGGCCCCCACTAAGTTTAATATTTTTTATGATTTCCGACAACCAGTCTCTAGATTCCTGATTGTCGCAAACCACCACACAGCCGCCCATCTTAAAGCTGAACCCACTAAACTCAGCCTGGGTGCCACCTTCCTCTAGCTGATCGACAAAGCCGATCTGCTGTTTCTTAACATCCTCACTCTGCTCCCAGGTGAGCTGATCAGCTGGGTATCGAGTGGGAATGATAGCTACCTTACTCCCTCCGGCAGCTAGAGCGTATGAAATAACACTAGGGGCCGCACTCCTGGCCCTCTTTGCCATAGGCGCAGAGGTTCCGGGTGAGGTCCTAGGTCTTTTCTCAGAGCTCGTTCCAGGAACAGCTTTACTCCGGTCATCCGAGAGTCCCGACAGTCTGGCGGTCTGAGCCGCCTGACTTTGGTTCTCCAGGAGTCCCGAAGGTCCAGCATCATTCCCAGTTTGAGCTCTCTCTTGCTCTCTCAATTTCTTAAATTTTCTTCTCTGAGCACCGGAGGGCTTCTTCACCTCCTGGGGCTTGGGGGTTCTCTCAATGGGCCCACCCAAGCTCCGTTCATCCTCCGATGCAACAGAGAGATCTCTTATCTCGTCCATGAGCGTCGCTAACGAGCTCCTGGTTTCGTCATCATCTTGCTGCACGCTGGCAGTCGACGGGTCCAGTTGAGTCCCCGACCGGCCATATGAGGATGATGAAGAATCCTCCACGGCCATCATCTCCAATAACTCCTTCGCCTCCACCTCCTCCTCGCTATCTGAAAAGTTTTTGAATAGTTGTGACATTTTGGTTCCCACGAGTACGGGGGTAATTACACTGCAGGTACAACCCCCTCTCCCTGCAGCGGGCATTTAGTTGAAATGGGGTGTGCCAGGTGCCCCAAGTGGGTCGATAAGAAACAGTGTATTTTTATACACCCCCTGCCATTCAGCCTCAGCTCGAGCGCCCTCCACCTGGCTTGGGTGTCTTAATAGGGTAGTCACCAGAGTGACAAACCCCCGCCTCTGTCGTCCGCGAGTCCCATCGGACTCCCCAGGGGGCACCACGAGGAGGTGACAGTAGGCGTTGGTAGGGATAGGGAGGACTGGAGGTTTACCAAGCAGTGGGTAGGGCACTATGGCTTGATAAATTCGCAAAGAGTGGGGAGATGCCCGCACCTATCTCCCTCTCTAGTCCTCCTGTTGCCCTACCCATTTAACCCCCAACCGGAACTTTTCTTTTGAGTTTTTCAAAAAAAAAATTCGGAATGCTATTTAAAATTATTTAAATGCGGAATATTATTTTCATATTAACTAATTCTTAGTTATGCCATCTTTTGGATGGGACATATATATAAAGGTGGTTTCTAGCCTGTGAGATGTCAGTTATTATTTGTTAAAGACCTCAATCCTAATTACTCTTGTATAGGCAAAATTTAGGACTCCCATTTTAGCATCTTCCTATTAACCATAGTAGTAAAAATGACATTAAACGAATGAACAAGGTCAAATGAAGTAATCATAATGGGGTTTGCAAAAAAACAATTTGTTTTGAAGTAATTAATATGAATGTTTTCATGATATCTTTTCCGTTAATTCTACACTACACTATTTTTAAATATTTTAGAATTATATTTCACGAGAATATTTTATCCCATAGCTTGATTTATAAATTGTCTATTTATCTTATGACAGACATTTAAACCGAGAATAAATGTCTGTAGAGACAAAGATGGGAATCTCATCAGAAATGTTGTGGATGTTCTAGAACCGTGGTTACGTTACTTTGATGTACTCCTTAATGACGTGGCGGAAGAAGGAAGAGATGAAATAGATATGATCCTAGGGAGGGGAATTGGAGCCGCCAGATACGGATGATGTCTGTGAAGCCGTGGAAGAGTTAAAAAATAATAAAGCACTAGGAACAGATGGACTATCTTCGGAACTGTTTAAGAGTGGAGAAGAAGAATTAGTGAAATTCCTCTATAACCTAATATTGGATGTCTGGAAAATGGAAGAAATATGTGGTGAGTGTGATTAAGCAGTTATGTGCCCGCTTTACAAGAGGGAGGAAGTGCTTGATTGTCAAAATGATTGCGGTATATCCCTCTTACCATGTGTTTATTAGGTGTTCTCTGGGATACTTTCTAAGAAGCTCGTTTCTCCTGCCGAGAAGAATATAGGAAAATACCAGACGGGCCTTATGAGAGGAAAGTTTACCATATACCAGATATTCTTCATCAGAAGCTTTCTAGAATGGCGCAGAGAGTATAATATCTACACATAACATCCATCTCTTCATCGACTTTGGAATGGCTTATGATAGTGTAAAGAGAAATGAACTGTAACCCTAGAAATGGGAATACCAGCGAAGCTGGTACGTCTGAAAAGGGCTAAAATTAAGAAGGAGCAATATACAGTGCATATTCAGGTTGATCTTACTGGTAGCTTTGAAACCCAAAATGGTCTAAGACAGGGTGATTGCCTCGCATTCGTTCTCTTCAATTTCGCCTTCAAAAGTGGGTTACGGTGGTCTGTAAAACAAGTAGGGGACACTATATTTAATAGATCTTTTATGATTTTGGCTTTCGCTGATTTCATAGATATTGTTGGAAGAACCCGTACAGATTTAAAAAGCGCTTTTAACAGTCTCTAGACAGTAGCAGATAGAGTGGGTTTAGAATTTGATGAATCAAAAATCAAATACATGCATGTTGGCCCTCAGCTGGATTTGCAAGAACCATCGTATTTTATCTCTGGAGGCTTTTGCATTTTAAAGGGTGAATGAGATTGTGTATCTCGGCTCACAAGTCAACGCAGATAATGATATGCAAGCTCAAATTTATCGCAGGATTATGTCCGGAAATACAAAACAGTTGCGCCTTTGAACTGTACAAGACGCAGGTAAGACAGGTTCTCGCTTATGCCTCCAAATGCTGGACAATACTGAGTTCACACCCTTCTCCTAAAACAAAAATAAATAATAATAATAATAAAAACTTTCATCAGCCTAGTAAATAAGAGAAACAGGTCTGTGTTCGCAAATTAATATTTGAAAGTAGCCTAATTAATTTTGGGACGATGTTATCTTTAAAGATAAACCTCGTTTCAAAATAACTGGTTCTGACGGGTGGATTACAGTTTGGAGGAAACTAAACACAGAATTTAAAGAACAAAATATGCATGGGATATATTTTTCTAAAATAATAGTTTTTCCGAATACTTTTGTTCTTAGTTATTATTTACAACCCTTTTAAAACCATCAAACAGGTAACAACAAATTTGAAATAGATAAATAAATGAAAACCGATAAAATTCAATATAATGTGAATTCCGAATACTTTTGGCTCTCCCACTACATATATGTATATGTAGCTTTTATGAATCATGCGTATTGATTGATAAATATTTAATCAATTGACGAATCCACCAAACATTTACGTATTACAAATCATATAATAAGTGTTTGGTCTAACCATCATTATGAAAAATGATTGGGACTCGACCAAGTGGCAGCTATAACAAGTGGACTGTATTAAATGAGTAAAAGGAAAACTATTGGGATTAAATATTGGTGTATTTTCAACACTTGGGTTAGGTTATAGATTAAATTTAGGTGGGCTTCATATTTACATGTTGGTATGTTCGTCTTCTCAGTTCATCTCTTCTCTCTCCGCCTTGTCGTCCAGCCTAGGGTGACCTTTTCTTCTTCTCAACACCTGTCAGAAACGAATCATAACGTTGGTGCTCTGCTTTAGTGGTGGCAGGTTCGCAGTCTACAATGCCGTGAATTAATAATCTGGCTAAAACCCTTGGATTGTCGTACGTGTGGACAACTTTTTCCCACGCTTGATTGTACGACTCATCGGTGACAGGAAATTTCGAAACCAAAGCTGCTGCTTCCCCTTTCAAAGCAGCAATTAGATAATGGAACTTCTCGATGTGGCTTAGATTTGGGCGATTGTGAACCAATGACCTAAATGTGTTCCTGAAATGCAACCATTTCAAAAGATCACCAGAGAAGGAGGGTATAGAGTCTTGTCAAGTTCAGGCCCGAAGTTCTTCTGTTTCGTTATCATTTATCTTCGTGGACGTCTCGGAGGGTGTTCGCTTGTGTAGAGACAGGAGAATACAGCCAGCTTTTACAATCTCACGGCGTAGGTTGTCGTATATGCTGTCCCATTCCTTCGTCGGAAAGTTTTCGCTTCTGTTGATTAGTATGTGCAATGAATCAAGCTGATCCCATGCAGCACGGAACTCATCCCACTCTTCTTTCGCATTACGAAACGCAGCTTCGAAGGAATCAATTTCTTCATCTGTTACATCTTGGATATTGATGTTACTTACACCAACAATGTTCCGCTTGAGCAAACGCATCTTGCGTTCCAGCGCGTGGATTTGATTAATATAATCACATTTATTCTCAACCATTTTTAACTCAAATAGTCTCCCAAGGCTGACGAAAGACGAAGGAGATAATCACCGAGAGAAAAACGAAGAAGAAAATGGACATAAGGAAGAGAAATGAACGATGTTTGAAAGCCGCAAGTAAGGAAAGATTAAAATATAGCTCTGTGCAAATGACAAAAGAAACAAGACCAGGCATAATTTAAATAAAAAAGAAAGTGAAATGACATATATGGAATAAACAACACGAACCTACTGTAGGTGACTGTCACGAATTAAAAACTTGAAGACTGTGACGTCACCTGAACTAAGCCATAATTTGTAATGTAAATGAATAAACTCGAAAAGTATCAATATGTCTAACAAAAGCTCCCTAGTAATTACTGAGGAAGGAGAATTAATTACAGTGAGTGTCAAAAGTATTCGGAATTCACTACTATTCTGTAATTAACTTGTTTTAAACTTATTTTTTATGTTTTTAAAGAGTTGTTAACCACTTTATCATGTTAGAAGGAAGGTATACAATAGATAAAGTCAAAAATTACGACAACAATCATTTTATTATTAACGTATTGAACGTTTATTTACGAAAAAATTAGAAATAGTGTATGTTGATGGTGTCAAAAGTATTCGGAATTTCGTCGTTTCCTTGTTATATTAGTGCAGTGATCATAAATAAACATCCTGTTGGTAAAAACTTTTGTATAATTATAGATTTTATCCAACTAGGAATTGATCCTACAAATTAATTAATTGTTTAGTGTAAAATATTACCCCAATCCAACACTTATTGTATCTTGAGGCCATTTTCATTTTGAATATAGTATTTCCTGATTTTCCTTTTTAGTAAGACTCAAAAATAGTTAATTAAATTTGAAAGAAATAATGGAAGAGGGATATCGAGAATTTTTTTAATATTTTGCAGCAACTTAATCTGAAAAGATGACGTATAGATGTCCAGAGTCATGGTCGCGCGTATGTTAATAATTTGTTTATTCCTAATTTTTCTTCTACTTTTAATTATGGCTTTTTCATACTTAAAAAATACACAAACCTATTCAATAATTCTGCCCATGAATCCAATTTTATCAAACCTTTTCAAAGAAAAACGCACGTAAATATCACTGACCGCTCAAGATGTTTTACTATGGCATACTAAATTCTTTATTTGGTTTCCTCCAAACCATAATCTTTTCATAAGAACCATGTATTTTAGTATGGGAGTCATCTGTAAACATTTTAATTCACCAACCTTCTCTTTAAAAAATGTTACAAACATTCAGCCTATTCTCTTATTTCCTTGCCTGCTGATAGACGTTTTCCGTATTTCTTGTACCATGTTTTCCTTTTCGTAAAATGTTTTTAGAACGCGGCGAACAGTTGAAAAATTTATTGTGTATCCAGAAGTTCTGAAGAATTCATAAATAAGTTAAGGTTTACTCATTTGAGGTATTGTTTTCTTATTTGATGAATAATCAGTCTTTCAGTTTTAACATTTAATATTTTTTGGACGCTTACTTTTCTGCTTTTATATTTTATTATTATGTTATCTACACTGTACATAGCCATCCATATATTCTCATCAATTTTTTTCAACATCTCAACTATTTCTCTTTAGTGTTAACGTGTGAACGTGATAAAACTTATTCGAGGGTGATGTACAATCATTGCGTTTTTATTTTAGGACCTTATTTAAAAACAAAAATCTTTTAATGGTTGGATATATATAACATGAGAGAGGAGAACTGTTTAGAACATAAAATTATGTCGAAGATTGGTGAGAATATTAAAATTTGAAACCATTAAACAACACGATATTACGATTTCCGAATACTTTTGACACTGAACGATCTTGTAATTTTACATTTTTAATCGGATATTTTTAAAAACAATAAACTTTTCGATTATTTTGTCAGTCATTTTCCTTTATGGGAGTCTCTTTTAAATATTTGGTAGTGAAAAGAATTATATAAATTTAGAGTTGTGAAATATAATAATTAAACGAAAAGAAATAGAATTCCGAATACTTTTGACACTCACTGTAGATACTTGGCTGAAGTGATTACACTTTTTAGAATTTTAAATTATTATGCGATAGTGAATAAAACAATGTTGATAGTATCTAAAGTTAGGGTAACATAAATTCTGAAGTTAACTTATTTTCTTATTTCACTATGGCGAATAATCATTATTGAACGACACACAGATATAATTTAATTAACCACCTGTTTGCTTTTAACTAACCCTTAACTGATTACATGTATTTTTTAACCTACTGATAAAATAATGTTTTATGAATTATTCTCTTGAATGTGTGGAACTTTTATAAAAATAATATGCAATGAATATAGATATGAAAACATGGGTCAATAAATCCGAATTTAAATATAATTGATTTAGAATATTGCTATAATGCTTGATAGAATAAGATGGCGTTGTACATTTAATTGAATATTAATTTTGAACATGACTTTGAATTTCAATCTTAAAACCTTAGAATATATTCCTTGTGATTATAAATAAATACACCAATACTTTATCTATATTTACTTGAATAATGAACTATTTGAAACTTTACACGGTAGAACATTAAAACTTTTAAACATCAAGGCACGAAGGATCATTAAACTGTTAAATATCTAGGCACGGAGGACCATAAAATTAAAATATCTAGGACCGGAGGACCATTAAAATGTTTGGTCTAACCGTCATTATGAAAAATGATTGGGACTCGACCAAGTGGCAGCTATAACAAGTGGACTGTATTAAATGAGTAAAAGGAAAACTATTGGGATTAAATATTGGTGTATTTTCAACACTTGGGTTAGGTTATAATTAAATTTAGGTGGGCTTCATATTTAAATGTTGGTATGTTCGTCTTCTCAGTTCATCTCTTCTCTCTCCGCCTTGTCGTCCAGCCTAAGGTGACCTTTTCTTCTTCTCACTCCATTCTTATTGGAACGTACTCGGAAAAGAAGATGGAAGATGGTGTGTAGCGTGCACGCTTCTGCTGTACTTTAGCTTCTCTTCTTACCATATGATTTTTTATAACAAAACATGGCCGCTTGTGGCACATTATTAAATTGAGCGTACATGTTACACGAACAATAAGTAAAAGTTATAAAGTGGATAATAGTTTCCAAATTACAAAATAATGTTAAAAAACATTTGACATTTTTTTCCATTTTATAGTTTACACTATCTTGACGTCACGAGGAGAAGTTACGTTAACTTCTCCCTTCCCTGATGCTCATTGCTTATACATCGTTGTTAAAGTTCACGATCTGATTATAAACAACGGCCGTTTTCTGGTATTTTGATACATGTCAAGACTTTCGGCATTTGTCTAATAGTTTAGTAATTTCGTGTTGACAATAATGGCAACATCTTCCGTTACGGCTTCTAAATTAGATCTTGAAAAACTAGAATATATTGTTCATAAATTTTCCAGCTATTCACCGAATTATCATCCATGGTGAGACATTAGCTACCTTTCTATTATGTTTATAGATAGTATTTTAATACAGTTCATTTATTTATCTTTGGTTTTGTTAGTCAACTCCATTACATGTTTTCCCTCCCTTAAAAAGTGTTATTGGACATTATTGAATATTTATTCACTTATATTCATATCATCAACAATGAATATGTCTGAAAGTTATCCATTACATTTTTCTTCTCCTCTAATGTATTGATGTTGTAAGGGTTAAGGATTTCCTGATACTTGATGATTAAATGAAATAATTTTACAGTTGTGATAGCTTAAACCATAATGTAATTTATTTGTTATCTTTTTTCAATTAAACTAGACAGTAGGTTTTTTATTTTATTGGAGGTCATTAACGCTTCTTGGACTTGCATGTTTCTGAGATGATTGTTCCAGTCTAAATAATTAAAATGTAATAGTACTTAAAATAGTTTGTTTTTAAATCGTAGAATGCATTAAAAAAAAACGCTTATTCTTATGATTATGGTGCTGAGCTCTAACTATATTTGATTCCCATATTATCTATTTAAAAGAGTTTAATTTAATTATAACTTTAATAAATGGAACTTCTCTTCCTTAAAAAACAATTTATCATAAATAACAATACTGTTAAGTCATCATATAATCTAACAACGTTTTAAGGCCTTGCCTCATCTTCAGGTATAACCTTGGAAATTAAAACATATTAATATAATAATCCAGGTTCATTTTATATGAACTCGTCAATATCTTCAGCTACTTTATTTATTTCAATGCACATCTTTTGTATTCATTTTCAGCAATGTTACTTCCAGTCAAGTTTTTGAATAGTAATGATTTTGAAAAGAAATAAGAAATGCGTAGTGAAGTAAATAAAATAGTTGTAGTTATTGACAAGTTTATATAAAATGAATCTGGATCATTATATTAATATGTTTAAATTTTCAAGGACATACTTGAAGATGAGGCAAGGCCTCGGAACTTTGTTATATTATATAATGATATAATATTGTTATTACTGATTATAAATTATTTTTGAAAGAAGGGAAGTCCCATTCATTAAAATTATAATTATAAATTTTATTTTATTACAAAAGTCTATTCAATTGATTTTCAAAATGAAAATGTTGACCTTGACATACAAGTATGTTTTTGTTTATTTTCTCCTCTTAAGTAAATGTTCACTTCAATGAATTCTTTGTCTGGCCTAGCATTTAAAATTACCAATGACAAGGCCTACTAATTTCTTATATTTTACCCCAGAGAGAAATGCTTTATTTCATCCGAAGTATAACAAAACAAAGCAGTACTGCCCAACTGTATTGGGTTGCTACCGCACTTTCTGCCAGATTTGGGACTGAGGGACTCAACTTCTCTCGCCTGTCTGCTGACTCATGGGATAATGTGATCATATCCTTTAGAGACATTACTTCTCTAGGTATTGATTTAGGTAATTCTGTTGCATGTAGTTCCTTAGGGAATAACTTTCCCTCGGCTTACTATAATTCAGTGGTATTCTTGTGATCTCTTAAATGGCCCATACATAGTAGAACGAGCAGAAGAAATTGGAGCTGTTATTATAACTCATTTCGAAGATGGTAAACTTGAATCCCTAGATGAAGAGATTGTTAGTGCTGTGAAAAAATAAATAAAATAAAGTACCAGACCTGGACAACATATCAGATGAGCTATTGAAGTATAGAGGTAATGAACTTAAGAAAGTTTATCCAATCTGTTTGGATTCTGGCAAAGAGCAATCATTTGCTCTATCAATAAGGAGGGCATTCAACTAGATTGCAATAATTAAAGACGGATCTCTCCTTCCAAATGTATACAAGAGTTTCTCATTTTTCCCGTTTTGACATCTTCTCGTGGACGTTGAAAATGTAATTTGTGACGTGACAACCAGTTCAGTTTCCATCTGGGTGTCTACAACAGACCAGATCTCCCTCTAAATGATTCTCATGAAAGGAAGAGAGTATTTATTATCTCTGTGATATAGTATATATTGCACCTGTTTACCTATTTTAAAGCTGCCTATGACAGCTTTAACAGGAAGCAGCTGTATAAGCTATAAAGATGTACTAACTAAATTTCCTTAAATGACTAATCTGCCATGGCCGAATGTGAAGTGATAATCCAAGAAGAGTTTTGTACAAGATAAGGAGTATGGCAGAAAGACCCATTGGCTTGCCTCATGTTTAACTTAGCTCTTGAAAAATTAGTCAGAAATACTCGAATAAAAGTGGGTGGAACCATCTTTAGTAGATTGATACAAATCCTGGCCTATGCAGACAATTTTGATAATCATTGGCAGATAGCTTAGAGGATGGGATTTTCCATAAATGAGAACAAAACCAAGTATATGGTTGCCGGCTCAAGTATCTAGCCAGAAATCTTGATAGGATTAGGACATTTTCAAGATGGTGCAAAATTTTTTTTTTTATTTGGTCTCCCAATTAATGCTGACAACATTGTGTAGGAAGAAATATCTAGAATGATGCTATCTGCAAATAAATGTTATTATGGCCTATAGCAGTATCGAATTAATCTCTCAATCTCTTGAAAAACAAATGACTCTGTACAAGACATTGATCACCCTGTCCTCTGATGTGGGGCAAAAATGTGTAGCTTTTCCAAAATCGATAACAGTAAGCTGGTGGTCTTTGAACGAAAAGTACTATGTTGCATTTATGGGCCAATATTATTAGATATGGAGAAGTACAGTATACGAGTGGAGAAGGCAGAGTAATGCAGAACTGGCTGTCATACATAATGATACAGATCTAGTTCAGTTCATTAGGTTATGTTTAAAATGGGCAGGTCATGTAGCTGGGATGTACAAGAGTTACTCAATCAGCAAAATTATGCTGACTTGGCTAGATAGGAAAATAAGGATAGGAATGGTTTGTGTTGGGTGGATGGTGTGGACTCTGACAACGGAACTTTCCTTGGTTTGGTAACTGGAGAACAGCTGCAAAATAGAGGGACCAGTAGGCAAAAATAACTGAGGAGGCCAGGACTCAGTGATGAGTTGCAGCTCCCAAAAAGAAGAGGGGATTATTCGGCTTGGCTTGCTGAAATTTAACACAATCCCTTTTATTTCTGAAAACTGGCACCTAAGCTCTGGTTTTGTATTAATTTTTTTTTTTTTTTTGATTGGTATATTTCAGTTTTTTTTTTAAATTCATTTGACAGTTCTTTAAAATTAGCATATTAGAAATCGAAAGGAATTCACTCCAGAAAAGTTTTACTTTAGCTTTAGTTCAGTAATTCTCTGCAAGGTTAAACCCATGTAGTTAGTTATTATTTTCACCTTGAAGGCGAGTCTGCACTTGGCATTAATGTAAACGCACCTTGAAAAGAAGCAGAAAATAAATGGTATTTAGCTGATCGGCAATTATTTTTGAAGAGAGACATGGAAAATAGAACAGTTTCAAGTGTCATCATACTAAAATAGTTTTAATCCTCTTGTTAGTCTCACACCTAATTCATTGCTACACAGCAAACTGCCGCACATTGGAAAATCGCAATTTATTAACCAAAATTCCATAACTTCTGATCAGATTAAGGTAAATAAAAATTGCTATTCATAGGATGTCCTTAAATTGTGAGAGTGGAAAAATTACACTCATTGTCTCTCTGGACTGATCTTTGATATTATTATTTTTTTTTTTTATGAACTCATTCTCTTATACTTTTTTTAATTTAACCCCTTTATTCTATGTTCGGGCATCCAATTTGAAATAAATGACCTATCATCTATCTCTATAAGGTGTCTGCATACTGAATTGCTTTTTCAGACATTTACTACGTACACAAGATGTTTGAGAAATTATTATGTGAAGAAGAAAAAACAAAAAATTTAACTTTACAAAATAATATTTTTCGAGATAATTTGTTAAGTAAATTCCAATAGAATAAACTGATGACAAATAATTAAACTTGATGCACAATTCAGGCTTCTGCCTAAATTAATGTTACTAAATAGGTCTTCAAAACTTAAGATCAATATAAGTCTAATCGATTACATTTGATCGATCAATTTGTTTCTTAATATTTTAGTACTATACACTCTCTAAGACATTAAAAACAATGTTTCCAACAAAAAGTCTTATGTTAATTTTATCAAATTAATAAGTGATCAACTTATTACATCCTTTCAAGTGTCAAAGGATCTGAAAGCTGAAAAATTTTAAATACCAATTGTGGATTTGTGGGGTTTTTTTTGGTCTACAGACAAAACCCTTCTATTTTGAAATGCAATCCTATAAAATAAAAAGTTGAAAGGTTGTTTTCCATTTATCTTATATTCATTGGAATGAGAATATTTTTCATTTTAAAGGGTGTGGTCCATGTCTGCTGGGATACCTGTATAATCATAATTTTTTCATGACAAATTTTGTTCAATTTCTTTAATTTTAGTTTTCACATATCAACTTAGTATAGTTAGTTATATTTTTTTTAAACTTTTTATTATTATTTTCTTCTTTTATATATAATATTATGTATATATATATATATATATATATATATATATATTATACTGTTTATTCTTTCTCTTTACAGACCAACACTAACATTTGTTAGAGTTTATTTTCATCATCATGATTTTTCTTAGATTGATTTAAGTAAATGTATATTTCTGAAATATTTGAATTTTATGCCATACCAACTATATAAATGAATATTTTTAGCAACATCCAAGAAGATAAACCTGAAGACCAAGCGTCAAGATGGTCATCTGATTCCAACAATCCGCCTCAGGTGAATTATTTTGTTATAGATTTAGATTAATATTGGGTTGTAAAATAAGTTAGTAGCATTTTTCAATATTTCAATTTAATCCTCTCTGTGTTTATAAAATCATGTTTACTTGGTCAATAATGTTAACATATTCCAAAAAAGGATTAGTTATGGTGCTTTTATGTAACAGTTTCAACCGAGTCATATATAATTGATTTAAAATATTTACTAGAATCGGAAGTTTTTATTGAAATAACCACAAACCAGTATATAGCCAAATAATAACCAGTAAAAAACATTATGAAGTTATTTTAAAAACCAATACTTTCAGTCATCGGTTATTATTCAATTGTTCTGGAGACAGTTACTAAATTCTTTGTTGTATTTTATCAATTAATCTGTACCTCTACAACACATTTGTGGTCTAGGGCTCAGTACTTATAGAGATTTGTACAGTTTCATGGCCAACAGCTATGTAAAGTGGTGATCACCATCAGGCGCCAGGGTTTCCCTCCCCCCAATTTTGGGTACCCACTTTGTATAGGCTGGGTCTCCGTGCCCCAGGGTCGCTCCACAGCTGAAATAACATAGTAAAAAACTAATCCCCAGCCGTGGTTTTAACCCAGAACCCGGAGAGCAGTATACTAGTGCTCTTTCCATTTGATCATGCCGTTTCTACATATCAATTAATCAATTTATATATATTATTTATTATTTCTCTATGTCAATGTTTTATTTCAATCCCATAATTTAAATTGAAGTTTTTTCTTATTCTTATAATTGTGTAACCTTCATATGAAATCAAATACTTTCTCTAAAACTGCATTAACACTTTTATTACAGTGATTGCTTTATGAACTCACCCTGAAATAATATTTTATACCAAAAAAGTTGATATTGAAGGTCCAATTGTCCTTTACCTTTTTAACTTGAACTTGTTTTTTGTATCCTTATGTTTTTATTATATATATTTTTCAGCAACCTAATCTTCTGTTTCTTTTCTCTTTGCTTCTTTCAGTTCTTGGTGTTAAAACTGAGTAAATTTGCAGTTGTTCATACAATAAAATTTGGAAAATATGAGAAAACACATGTGTGCAACTTAAAAAAATTTAAAGTTTATGGAGGACTTGAAGAAGATAACATGTTGGAGCTATTAGAAGCGTGAGTATAAGCATGGATATTATTTTAAGGTTTAGTTAAACTGAAGGTTCAATGCAAATACCATCTGCAATTGAGATAATGATTTCCATAGGCTATATATATTGTATGATTCAATAGGTATTTTTACTATTTACTGTAATTTTACTGGAAACTCAGAAATCTATTATTAATTTGTTACAGCATTGGTTTGTTTGTATTAAAAGCAAGATTTTTATTTCATTTTTTTTATACTATCTTAGTAACTTCTTTTCCAAATTATTGCTCTTTTCTGATTTTTAACAATCAAATGAAATTCAGCAAGAAAAATCATCTCAATGGAAATGGATTTTTCCAAGTAGTTTTGGAAAGAAATGTTGATATAGTACTCATCAGGAAGAACTAAAGGAAATAAAGTATGTTTGGAGGAATATAACAATTGTTGAATTTATTATTATTATTTTATTTATTTTATATAAATTTCTTTCTTTCCTTCCTTTACCTTTGTAATACATTCAAACCAGGTTATTCTTTACCATACATGGGTATGAGGATGTCCCTGTTTATTCCATTGTTCCAGTTAGTTCTTACCATTTCATTTATAAACTTAGATTTCCCACCAACCCTTTTCCAGAAGTATATATCAGCTGCTGTATTTTGTAGTATCTAGAATTAATATAATATATTTTTTATTGTAAAGTTGCATGTAGCAATAGGCTTAAATGCCAATTTTTATATAAATCTCATCTTAATGTGAAGTATAGATGAATTCCATTGAATCGTGATTGATGAACCATTGTAAGTAATGAAACCATTATTACAGTATATCTCACATATGAAACCTGCTATGGATTCTGTTCTTCTAAAACAATTTTCACTATCATTAAATTGAAACTATCATTAGGAGGTGATAAAATAAACGAGCTTTTAATGAAGGTTACTATTGTATGAGAGGTACTCCAAGATTTTGAGTTTATAGCACTCTGTTTCTTGAATTAACTTAAGATATTTCTCATCTCATTAAATTTGTCTGCAAAACTTTAATTTTCATGTTTGAATATAAAAAAATTCAATTTCATTAGGCTTATTGTTAAAGGGAACTATTGGCCTTGTATAACCTTTAAACTGCAATGTTTACTTTTATTAGTTATTTTACCAAATGGATACTCAAGAATAAAAATTAAATGAACTTTGTCTATATGTGCACACATATATGTATGTGTATTTATTTTCAGAGGTTTAAAAAATGATAGCAAGCCTGAAACATTTTTTCTTCGCCACAAAGTTGGCGGGAAACCATTTGCGTGCCGTTATTTGAAAATCGTGCCCATACAGTCATGGGGCTCTAGTTTTAATTTCACAGTCTGGTATGTTGAGCTATCAGGAAATACTGACTGGCATGATGTGAAAGATGGCATCCACTGGCTGTCCAAGGTATTTATTTTATATTACGTGTTTTTAATGTCATTATTAATCCATTTTGTTTTTATGTTTTAAAATATAGTCTGCTGATTCTTCATTACTAATTATGAGAAACTATATTAATACTGTTAATGTTTTTTAATTAAGAAATATTGGGTTGATTCACATGAAATGTCCGTTTTTATAGTTTCTGAAATACATAAAGGATTTTGCAGGTCTCTGTTATTTTCTTCCGAATGTTTACATATTTAAAGTAAACAGTTACTAATCCTCTACCTTTGTATTATAAACATTTGCTCCCCAATCTATTACTCACTTTTTAGTATACCTCCAAATATGAACATGGAAACACGCGATTTTCAAGTAATATTTTTGTACGAGTTTTAACTCAGCCATTCAGCAGCTGAGTTTAAAGGACTCTCAGTCTGGTTCTAACTATCATAGTGTCCACACCGTTCTCTGCTCTCTCAAAATCTATCGTCTTCTAATCGTACTCTATACACTGCTATTCTCTATTGTAAATAGTAATAAATTCTATAGCCACTTTTATAACTAAGTGGCAAGGCCTCTAATAAATATAAACTTTTAGTTCATTAATTTATATTCTACATTGAATATAAATAGCGTAATAGCATTAGAACAGGTGGCGCTGGTAGAGATTACATCTTATCAGTCCCCACCTCTTCTGGAGCTCCCCACCACCTTCTTCAAGTTAATCACTTCACTTACGTTCGAAACTTCATCATGGCCGTGTGTCCGGCATGCCAATTGACGATCGCCAGGGACGAAAAATCATGTATCACTTGCAGCCAATGCAAAATAATTTTTCACTCGAAATGCTGCAATATTCCTGATGGTGTCTAGGTCAAATTAACAAAAAAAATTTCAAATGCACCTCATGTGTAAACTTACCGAAAAGCGAAAACAAAAAACATAACGTCCCCATCAGCAAAAATATGGAGGATAACGTATCAACCATTTTAACCGAAATTTCAAAAATTACCGATGATCTTAAAGATATAAAAACAACAATGAACGTACAAAACGATATTATATTTGAAAATGCCGAGAGGCTGCGATCGATGGATAAAAGGAATAAGAGGCAGGATGAACTCATTGAAAGGCTAATAACTGAAAATAATAATTTGAAACTATAAATCAAATCAATGGAGGTAAAAATGAACCAAATTGAACAAGCCCAGCTCTCGCATTCTGTCTGACGGTTGAAGACTGGAGTATCTCCGGAGGGTGTAGTGTGCTCTGTCGGAGCTGCCCTAGGCATCAAGCACAAAGCTGAGGACTTTGACCTCGTTGAGAGAAAAAGGCCGAAAGGAGAGGATTCTCGTCCGCCTTCGATCATCATGTGATTTGTTCGCCAGGCGGTCCGGGACGAGATTATCCGCCTCCGGAAGGTAAAAAGAGACTTCACCACAAGGCACCTCAACTGGGGTAGTGACAACAGGATTTACGTAAGTGAGGAGATGACTGCGAGCAATAGGCATCTGTAGTGGCTGGCCAGGCAGAAGAAAGTTGCTGGCAAAGTTAAGTATGTCTGGTTCGCTCGAGGTCGAGTCCGCTGTCGAAGAGAGGATGAGTCACCCGTGATGATAATCAACAAACCTGAGGACCTGGAGATTTACAATGACTTTTAATTGACCGTTACGATAGATATAAAGTTTTTTCTTTTTTCTCCTTTAAATCTAGAATTATAATTTCCTTTAGAGTTATTAATTTGTCTTTCTTTAAATTTTATTTATTTATTGTTTATATTTTTTACATTGTTTCCAGAGATGTTTTCAATTCAAAAATTATTGTACGCTTTCGTTCCAATCTAATCTCACTTTTCCTTCTTCCTGACAAATACCCTCTATTCTCCTTCAGATGACTGATATCCTATTGACCTGTCACATCAAAGCCCAATCCCTTCCAGCGCATTATGACGAATTTCTCAATTACTTCTTACGCAATTTTCATCACATCATTCCCATTTCTGAAACCTGGCTCAAACCGAAAATATCCTCTTCCTCTATATCCATTCCCAATTATACCCTTTATCGACATGATAGGATCGACCGAACAGGTGGAGGTGTTGGACTTTTCGTCCATAACAGCCTAAGATCAAAAATCCTTTATAAATCTCCCTCCCAAGATGTTCCTCATTTAGAATATATATTTGTCGAAATTTCTCATAATTCTCATTCTCTCCTTTACACGACTATATACCGTCCTCCTCACGTCCGATTCGATCCCATGTTTGAATCCTCCCTCTTTACCTACGTTCCTTTATACAATAATATAATAATAACAGGTGACTTTAACACTAACCTTTCTTTAGATTCTCCTGACAGATCATCTTTGTCAACCTCATTCATTCACTGGACCTGTTCATAGTACCCTTCAACCCGACCCACTATACCCAGTCTACAAGCACGTGGCTAGATCTGTTCATAATAGATTCCTCCGAAAAACTGTTATCTTCCTCCCAGAATCCAGTATCCTTTCTTTCATACCATGACCTCATTCAGATTTCTTATAACATTCCAACTCCTAAAATTACCACAAAACAAATATCCTGGCAAAATCTTGACTCCCTATCCTCTGATAAATTGGCTGCTTTTTTCGACCCATTATCCAAAGCCTTAGAACCTATCTTTACATTTTCGTCTATCAACGAGATGGTGGAATGCCTCTCTGCGAACCTCCTTATATTTCTAAATACCCATCCTCCACTCAAGACCTCAACCTTTAAACACCCCTCTGCACCATGGATCACTCCTGAAATAAGAGAGTTGATGAGGAGAAGAGATGCCGCCAGGAGACGATTTAGACGCACACGAGCCCCAGATGATTTCACCATGTTTAAGTCCCTAAGAAACCTTGCTCAGTCTTCCTTACGCTGTGCTAAAGCGCATTTTTTCCATAATTCCTTGTCCCAAGCACCCAACCCTTAGACCAAATGGAAACTACTTAGAAACCTATCCATTATAAATTCCAAATCCTCTTCTTGTGTTCCATTTACTTCCAAAGAACTAAATTCCTACTTCGCAGAACCACATCCTATATCCCATATTACTCATTACTCTTTACCACAGACATCCTATCTCCTGAAGAATTTCTCTCCTCTATTCTCAAGTCCAGAACGAATGATCATGGACCCGACCAAATCCCTGTGAAATTAATTAAATTATGTCTTCCTGTTATCTTTCCTGTCCTTCTACATATTTATAATGTTTCTCTTCAAAAATCCATTTTCCCAACAGCCTGGAAAAAAGTCATCGTACGTCCAATGAATAAAGTTCCTAATCCCGCCGAAGTCTCCGATTTTAGACCTATCTCCATACTATCCAAACCGCTTGAAAGAATTGTTCACTCACAGCTCAACAACTTTCTTGAGGAAAAAAACCTTCTAAATCCTTTACAATCCGGTTTCCGATCACAATATTCCACTCAATCTGCATTGTTAAAAATTACCCAAGACCTACAATCCTTAATAGACCAACAAAAAATCACTATTTTAATCCTCTTCGATTTCTCAAAAGCTTTTGATTCAGTTAATCATTACATCCTTCCTTCCAAACTCCAAAACCTTCAAATATCAAACAGCGTTCTAAAATGGTTTATTTCTTTTTTATCCTATCGATCTCAAACTGTCATGATACCAAATGAACCTCCTTCCTCCTCCATTGCCTTAACACGTGGTGTTCCTCAGGGATCCTCACTCTCACCAACTCTTTTTTCCATCTATATTAATGACCTCCCTGACTGCATCCGCCACTCACAATACCACCTATATGCAGATGACCTGCAAATCTATCTTTCTTTCCATCTTTTTGAAATGCTAAAGGCTATCCAAAAACTTCAACAAGATATTGAAAACATCAATGCATGGGCTACGACAAATGATTTGAAGTTGAATGCAGGAAAAACCAAAGCCATTCTCATCAGTTCCAAGAACCTTGTAAATTCGCTTCCATATTATCCACTCCTTTACCTCAGTAGCATACCTATCCACTGCCACACCTCAGTAAGAAACCTTGGAGTCATTATTGATCAGAACCTATCTGGGAGCAATCATATTTCTCAAATCACCCGAAAATCCATTGCTATCCTAAAACAATTCCTAAGATTTCGTGATTCAATCCCACCTAAAACCCGTATGTTACTCGTCTCTTCGCTCATTTTCCCCCAGTTTGACGGTTGCCTCGTATATGGCGACCTGTCTGAGAAATTCGATATGAGACTCAAAAGACTTATGAATTGTTTTATCAGATTCACATGTGGAATCCCCAGATGCTCCCATGTTTCTAGAAGGTATACTGAGTTGAATTGGCTTTATCCCTCTTTCCATAGGCAGTAGCTCCTAGGTTTCTGTCTCTTCCGATTTTTCAAAACTAAAAAACCTCCTTATATTCTTGATATGCTTACCACATGTTCCTCTTTCCATTCAGTAAACACTAGATCCCAACCCATAAACTTGTATATACCTTCACACAGATCCGTCTCCTTCAAAAAATCCTTTGTTATTCGTGCTTCCCTATTTTGGAATACCTTGCCTGTATCCATTCGTAAATCCTTATCATTGTCCATGTTCAAACACCAACTATTCCTCCATCTCCTAAAGTATCAATCTTCCCAGTATATGTAATATTTAAAATCTATAGATGATACTATTCATTGTCACAAAATCCATCTTTTATTGTTAAACTGAAGTCTTAAACGACCAGACAATTATCATGTATATTGTACTTTTCTTGTTATTCTTAGGGGACTACTCGTCCCAGAATAAAATTACTTTTCATTTCATTTTATTTCACAACTAAATGCAAGTGCATCTACCGTTTCCAGACATTTAAAGTGTATTGGGAAAGTAAAAAAGCTCAATACATGGGTACCTCATGATCTCACTGAGCGCCAGCAAGACCCCATGTATCAAAACATACCGTGCAAAAATTGAAAGAACTGGGCTACAAAGTTCTTCTGCACCTACCATATTCTCCCGACTTGTCTCAAACAGATTATTACCACCTGTTCAGGAATTTAGACAACTTTGTCGAAGGAAAACTTTTTGAAAATGATGATCAAGTGAAAAGTGCGTTTTCAGATTTTGTTTCACTTCAAAGCTCAGAGTTTTTCAGTTTGAGGATAAAAAAGTTGGTGTCACGTTGGGAAAAATGTGTAGAAAAATACTTCGAATAAAATTATCTTGTTTTCATATCGTATTTTTATTAAAAATCCTTTACCTTGAAAACGGACATTTCATGTGACACAACCCAATAGTTAGGGAGCTTTCTTTCCTGTTATATAAACTATCTCTTGTATGAATTGTATTTGTCAATTCCATTGTATGTTCCTATTTTTAGTTTCCCTTACCCAAGTAAGGGAAAATATTGCAACCTTAATTTTTTTTTTTTTTTTTTAAATCCAGTTTTCAATGGCAATAGGCAATACATATTTTAAGGTCCCATGAGTTCAAATTAACTAGTCCCCTGAAATGGTCTGTTTATGTGGGTGTATATGTCTAAAGTCTAGCTCAAAAATGATAAGTCATGCGATACTGAAATTCCATATTTAAGATAAGTCTATGCCTGAGATGTTTCAGCAACTTCTTCACTAAAATCAACTGACATAGCCACTATATCTATGCATTTTGCCCCCTTTTCCAATTTGTCTTGAGAATGGCTCTAATGATTTTGATATATTGTTTAGAAATAATTAACCATTTCTGCTTGTTAGGATTGATAAAAAATTGGTAGATATGAAATATGAAAGACTTTAATTACTACTGAAGGAAAAATAAAACAGCTGTAAGATTTTTTTTTTTTTTTCTGCAAGTAAGAATAGTAATATAGATATATAATATATCTATATTACTATTCTAGTATATATAAATATACTGTGATGGGCCTGATGTGTGTGATGGGGTGAGGTTACAAAGACACAGCTGGTGGGAACAAAGAGGTTATGTGAAATGGATTTGTCACTGGTTCAAACATGTTTATATTTTTGTTCTCTTTATATTTAATTGAAGCTGTTTTTATTTCTTATTTTATTTTTTGTATTTTATTATTGTAAAAAGAATATTTTATTTTATTGTGGCAAATCCATTGTTACCTCACGCCAGCTGTTGTCTTTTATCTCTGTTGATTACTGTTTATGTGCGCTCCTCATTTGGTTTGTCTCTTCGCTATTAATTTGTTTAATTCATCATTTTATTATTAACTGTTGGCTCCAAGTTATTAAGAACATTTTTATATTCAACACCACATTACCTGGCTGTTTATTTATTTCACCTTCACCTCCTTTAAAATATTATTGTAATGCCAAAGATTTTAGAAAAATGTTATCTAACATTAAAACTTTTTATGAAGGTAATGAGTGACAAAAATAAAAACTTGATTTCAAGGAGCTAGATAAGTAATAGTCATGTGTTGCATGTACCTGATTTTTTTAAAGTGTCATTCCAAGTTATTTGAACATTCATCTGGATTTTTCTTTTCAAATTTGACCCTATAAACAATTAACTATGCTTGATTAATTCAATTTATGAAAGTCTGGTGTTTTAAAAAATATAAAGTAATTTATTTTTTGTTATTTGATAATTATCATACATAATTTAACTTAATTAAAGTTTATATTATTATTTACACTATTAAAAATATTATTATTATTTTAGCACAGAGAAAATGAAACTGTCAGATTCTGCATGAAGTTTCTGCGGCAAATGAATTATACTGCAGCTTTCAATAGTCTAAAACAAGAGTCAAGCATTTCATTGGAACATCCAGTATTATCTGAATTGTTTGATATTGTCAGTTCCGGAGAGTACTTAAAAACAGAACAATTCATGAATAATGCTATTCAAAGTTAGTATTTGTGTCTATCTTTTATTTATTTTGAATCTAGATCAGTTTTATGTTTATTAATAATTTTTTTTGTTGGTGCTTAAACTTCTTTACTCGAGAGAACTTGGGAAAAAGTGAGATCCAAGAATTTTTGTGGGAGATAGAATCTCATTTAATGTTTTGTGTTCTTTTTTTTTTTTTTTTTTTTTTTTTTTTTTTTTTTTTTTTTTTTTTTTTTTATTAGAAAGACATATTTTATATAATTTAAACTTAATATGAACAGTAATTTGTTTTAGATATGTCAACAAGCAAGTTTAGCATTTCTCGGAATGGTGATACATTCATATAATTACTATCCATTCTAATAGTAATATATTTAATATGGGAAAGGAATATTTTCTTATGTATGCCTTAAGCCCGCTTACTGATTTGATCTTCATTGGTTGTGAAAAAAAAATCGAGAAAAATCATATGAAAAAAAATGATATTTTTTGTTTTCAAATTTGAAAAATATCAATGAAGTTGAATTTTTTTAAAGTTCATTACTCTAAATCATAAAAGTCCTAAGACATAAAAACCTGCAGTCCTTCATTGTCATCAAAATAATGATCTTCTAATCACTTTTTAAATGGTTTGAGGATTTGAAATTAATTTTCATTCAGACTATGATCATTGTTACAGATGACTTACCAATAATTTATAGATTTATCGAGCTGGAAACAGGTAGGGGGGTTAGGGAGTGAGCATATTTTCTTGTATCAATTTCTGTCATGTAAAGAGGAATAGAACCCATGATGCCTTACATTATCATTTAGAAACTTAGAAAAAAAATGTATTTATAGACATTAGATTGCGATGATTAGCTGAGAAATTTTTATTTTTCCACAGAAAGCTGGGGCTGCTCACCCACCATTGCTCTGTTCTAGCTGATGTAAGAGCTAAATGATTTTTCAAAGGTTGCTAAAATTTCTCTCTTAAAAAATATAATGTTTGTTTAATTTTTTCATTAGCTATGAACTTAAATTACTTTCCTTTTGATTTGCCATTATCTTTCTCTTTCTGATCATGAAAAAAATCAGACTGAATGAGCCCTTTTGGAATTATAATAATAAGAGGTTACCAAAACAAGTTTTTACCTTCACTAGTGCCATTCACTGACCATGCTTGCCTGTACTCAAGGTATGCTGTCTAATCAACTTGTGTCCTTACTCTTCACTCATCATTACTATCTCTGTAGCCTGGTGCTATGCTTGCTACAACAGATGCATTTGTTTAGCCTAAGTAAGTTTCCTTCTGTACTTAACCTACTGCTTCCCCACTATCTTCTCTCTACAGGCCACAAAAAGGTTTAATTTTTTATTCGAGCCTCCATTTACTGTCGTGCAAATTTATCTATAGTGTTCATTTTTAAAGAATGGTATTGTTTTTGATTCAGTATTTGATTTTTAATTAAAATTATTTTCAATATATCTTATATTCTATAATTGTTTCAGATGGTATGTTGAACAGTTACATATCAAAGCTCGATTATAAACCCTCTTGGAAAAGTATAAACACTGACAGACCCCGTCCTGGTATGCGTGGAGGGCACCAAATGTGTTTAGATTCATACTCTGACACCATTTTCTTGCTGGGTGGATGGGATGGTCATCACGATTTAAGCGACTTTTGGTCTTATCATGTCTCCAGCAACACCTGGACTAACCTCTCTACAGATACTAAAGCTGATGTTAGTACCACATTGACATAGATTAAGTTTTAATTTTTTGGACAAAACACCCTAGCGTAACTGAAAAATAACATGTTCTTTTCAAATTTAAGGATTTAACCTCACTTTTAGTTCATCTTTAAAATTTGTTTTTCTTGTTATCGTTTACCTAAATTTCTACTAATCGTGTTTGTGAATAATTCTTGAAAGAGGCCATGAATATAAAACCAAACTCACCATCTTTTCATAGATTTTGAAACAATGTCTATGACAGCACAAAACGGGAAGAGCTGTAATTTGATCTTACTTGAAGATTGTCAAGTGGATTTACTGGCAAAATCCTAATATCCATGAGCAATGGCTAGATAGCTAGATGTCAAACTGTTTTTCTGGTTGCTGCAAGAATGGTATTTGAAAAAAAAAAAATTCATGTTTTGCAGTTATTTTAACTTTTGAAGGTGTTATTCATCATAAATTTATTCCTTATGGATGTTCTGATGGATGGATTCTGAACTCTGCTGCGAACAACTGGAAAGATTGTAAGCGAAGTTGTTATAGCATTATCCTGCTTTGATCTACCACAAAAGATTTATATTCCAGTAAGATAATGCTCATCCTCACCCTTCCCCTCGAACCAAAGAAAAGTTTAAAGAGCTTGATGGGTTCGAACTCCTTACTCATCCACGGTATAGTCCAGAACTACTTGTATCAATCCATGGCCTATTATTTCAAGAGAAAAAATTTGATAATTTTGTGGAAAGTTTAATTGCAATCCAATAGTTCTTTGACATTAATCCCAAAGAATGGTATCATCGAGACATCGAGCAATTTTCTAATAATGACATTAGATAAGAATGGTCTATACCTTGAGTATCTCTTAATTATCAAAGAAATATTAGGTTGAAAATTGGTAATTTTTTTTTTTTTTATACACCCTATTATTTTGAAAATAAATATTTCCATCGAAACATCATAATTCATTTTTCTACTTTATTTTTTGTTTTAAATTGACTTCTAAGTAGTGTTCAAGTGAAAGTTGGGTGTTGCGCCAGACTTTTGTTCTTTACACCTGATAATTTGGAATCCTGAATCATTCATTTTTATCACTCTCTATTAAAAAGCTTTGGCCATGCAATTTGGTCTTTTTACAGACATATATGGCTTTTTAAAGCTCAGATAACCTGAAGGTATCACCCAACCACAAATTGCTGTAAATCATGGTGCAGCGGAAGTCTTCCCATAGTTCCATGTCCATTTCTATTGGAGATGATTCTGCAGTGTCCTTCCTACCAGCATATTCAGGTGAGGAATTGATGTGGATCAAAGAACTTTTGGACTAAACCTCCTAAGTATTCTCAATTAGCAATTCTCGATTAAAACACAATGGTAAGGGAATCATTCCTCTGCCCAGATAAGAGAGAAAAGGATTTAATTTTTTATAGTTCCAAAACTGATTCAAATTCACAAACTTTAGATATTTTAGCAGGTGTGTTGTTGTATCGATTTTTAGTTTTAATATAGTTAATCCTAAAACTGGTATTCGAACACACAAACTTTAGATTAGTAGGATAGTGCAGTTTTATTTGCTCGTTAACTTGCTTGGCCAACCACCCCTCATCCCCATGTATGTAGATGTATATTTAAAGTAAATCCTCATCTTGCTATTTTAGTTCAAAATTGATTCTTTTTCTATTGTGTCAATTATAATTCTGTAATTTGTTTTTAGGGAGGGCCCTCTGCTCGCTCATGTCACAAGGTATGTGTAGATCCTGAGCGGAGACAAATCTTTGTCCTAGGCAGGTATCTAGACATTCAGTTTAGAACACCTGGATCACTTAAGGTAGGATAATTTAGGAAACTTATGAATAGTTATAAAAAAAAAAGTTAAAACAACTGTTTTACTCCAACTCATTAAAGGCCTGAGTTCAGTTCTGAGTAAGGTTTTATTTATTTTTTAATTATATTAAGTAGTTTTAACTTTAATTGGAGAGCTCATAGCTGAGTGGCTAGCACGCTAGTCTTTCATGCTACAGGTTCTGAGTTAGAATCCCAGTCCCGGCGTGGCTTTTATAAGGATGTAAAAAAATGTGGATTCACTCACAACCTCTCCCCCGGGTATTGGAGACCCATCAGCCAAAGGGTGGCCTCTCACAAAATTAGTCGTAGGGAGTGATGACCCTACACTAAAAATTGCATCATGAAACGTGAGTGTAAACTCACTGGAGTCAACAATATGAGGCCCAGGGCCTACACGGCCTGTCTCGCCACTGGAAGAAGAAGAAGAAGTTTTTAACTACTTAACTGTAATATGAATGTTTCATTGAGATATATATGAATGGTAAGTGAGGAATAACTAAATTACACTTTCACATTTAATACCTCAGGAAGTAGAATACATGTGCAATAGGGTAAATGAGTTATACTGTGGTCTACTTCCTCATTGCATTCAACTTATGCCCAAATTATTGAAAATTTAATTTGTAATAGAAGGATTCTTAAATTGTGAAAATGAGATATTGTTGAGGTTAGGACCACCAGACTATGGCAACCTTGCACACTCAACCCTTATGAACTAGAACAGTTTGGTGGTGAGAGGGAACATTTTGGGGTTATTTTCTATGCTTGAATTTAAGTTTATACTATAAATTAACTCCTCCTTATATTATTTAAAAACAAAGGATTGTTTCTCCTAATTTGATGAAATTTATTGTGGTTAATTGTTGAAAAAAGCACATTTTGACCCTTACCACATCATATTATGCAGATTAAAAAAAAAAGTTATTTTCTAATGTCATAAAAAAACTTTAGCCATAAAATGTCTAATCTTGTTCTCTGTTTTTCCTTGTATCAGTGATGAATCCAGCGAAAACAATGGCGATGCTTATTGGCTCAAAACCTTTCCTCCATTCACTTCCTTACTACCCATTACTCTTTCTTAATAAAACTGCTATCCAATTCCAAAACTCCATAAAAAATCTAGGAGTTGTGTTTGATCAAAACTTAACATGGAGTAAC
Organism: Piezodorus guildinii; assembly: GCA_023052935.1. Taxonomy (NCBI): domain Eukaryota; kingdom Metazoa; phylum Arthropoda; class Insecta; order Hemiptera; family Pentatomidae; genus Piezodorus; species Piezodorus guildinii. The sequence goes on along the minus strand of CM041295.1, from coordinate 127,887,866 downwards.
CATATTTACCAAATTTTTAGAAAATTCATCTCCATCCTCAAACACCTCCTATGTTTCCGTGACTCTATTCCTAGAAGTACCCGTCATCTCTTAGTGTCTTCTCTCTTAGTCCCCCACTTTGAGTATGGATGCCTAGTATATGGGGGACTCAGTGGTGAAAATGAGATGAGGCTAAAAAGATTAATGAATAGATTTATAAGATTTATGTACGACCTCTCCAGACAGTCACATGTCTTTCACTGGTATTCTGGTCAAAGGTGACTCTGTCCTGAATCATGAAGAAAATACCTACTTGCCATTTTATATTCCAATCCTTGCGGCCAGAAAAGCTTCCTATATCTTTGGCCTCCTTACTCTACACTCTTCCGTCCACACATTAACTACAAGATCTCCACCTACCGATCTGTACCTATTATTATTAGGTCAGCTCTACAACCCGCAAGTGGGTCTTGGCTTCCTCCACTAGCAATCGCCAAGCGTCCCTGTCTTGTGCTGCTGCCATCCAATGCCTTACTCCAATGGTCCTTAGATCAGCTGCAACTCAGTCCGACCACCGCAACCTGGGTCTCCCAACCTTTTGCAAAGGGTATGAAATTATCAAGCATCCGTGCAAGGTATCCTGCCCATCTTAACCTCTCTGCCTTAATAATTGCAACAATGTCAACATCGTTATAGAGGCCATAAATCTCTATATTCCTGCGTCTTCTCCATTGTCGATCCTCACAGGTGGGCCCATAGATTATTCTAAGGATTTTCCTTTGGGAAGTTAGGAGGTCTCTCTCATTTGCCTTTGTAGTGGTCCAGGTCTCAGAACAGGGCGGATGAGGGTTTTGTAGAGAATTACCTTAGTGCGTTGCGAGACAAGTTTGCTTGAAAAGTGTGAGGGGAGTCCATAATAACAACAATTCGCTGATATTTTCTTCTCTTTATTTCCGCTAATATACTGTCGTCACATGTTACTTGTTCACCACGGTATGTGAATTCCGACACTTGTTCGAACATATAAAAGGCCAAATGCTACTTCATTACCAATTTGTCGGGGTGGCAGATTAGACACCATATATTTGGTCTTGTCTTGGTTGATGATAAGGCCAAGACGTCTTGCCGCACGATCGAGTGCGAGGAATGCTTATAATACAGCCTTTACGATCTTCCAATGATATCAATATCATCAGCATACGCTAGCAGCTAAACTGTTTTGTTGAATACAGTGCCTGTCGTCTGAATTCCAGATTCTCTTTTTGCTATACCGATCTATACCTACCCTTCCATATAACAGCATCCTTTAAAATTCCTTTATCATCCATGCTACCATACTTCAGAACTCGTTACCCATTCTTCTTCCATATAGTGTCATCCCTAACCACTTTCCAAATCCAATTATCTATCTACCTCCTCAAAAATCAATCTTCCCCACATATGTGGTAAATCCTGACTTTGATAATACATAGTTAAACTTATTTGATGTTTTTATCTGTTTTTATTGGTATCTTTTATTTATATTAACTTTAAATACTTTACTATTTGATTAAATAATTATGTATCAAATGAAGCCCTACAAACTGGACTTCCTCTGTTCACTGTATATTATTCCTAGGGGACGAAATGTCCCAGAATAAAAATTATTTTTCATTCATTTAGAGTTTTTTTTTTCTTTAAAATAAAAACATATTTTTATTTATTATCACCATTAATCTTAGTCATTTTTTATTTTTAATGAAAGCATATTATGTTCTGAGTTTTCATAACCCTTCCATTTCTATATTGGATTGTGATATACACTGTTTCTGAACCATTGCTATATTTATAAGTAAAGACGATTATATGAGAGTTGATTCACTTAATTTCTGTACTATATACATATATATATATATATATATATATATATATATATATATATATATATATATATATATATATATATACATTTGTGTTTTTTTGTTTTTTTTAGAGTGACTTTTATGTATATAACATTGAGTCAAATGAATGGACCAAAATCACAGATGACACCAGTGCTATGGGTGGTCCTAAATTAATTTTTGACCATCAAATGTGCATTGATGTCAAGAAAAGAATAATATATGTATTTGGAGGCCGTGTTTTGCAGCCTGCACCAATGTATGAATTTATAAGTATTAATTCTATAATTAGTATTAATTTTTTTAAATAAATTTATAACTAATTAACTATTAACTAATTTATAACTATAATTAATTAATGGTAATTAATTAATAACTTCTGTAATAGACTTAGCATATGTGACAAATAGCTATTGTATATATTTATCCTTCAAATTCTTATTTTTTAACTAATTTATTATTTATTAGTTGCAATCTTTATAACCAGCTGTTAAGGAGTTTAGATATTTATATATTACACTACACTTAAATGTTAAAATAAAATAATTATTTTTAATTTTTATTACAATTAAAAGTTGTTTGAATGAATAAATGTATTGTTAGGTTCTTTTAATTAAAGTGATCCATTCTCATAGAACTTATTTTATTTCTTATTTTCTTCTCCATACGTTTCGGCTTTTTGCCATTTTCAAGGGATCTTTTAATATTCCATCATTATGCACTTATATAAACATATATTTTGTCACATTTAAAAAAAAAAACTATTATAGGCTGACCAGCCCTGTCATACTTGTTATCACCCACCTGTGGGTGATATAAACAGGATTTTGTTTCTGAATATCTACAGTTCGTAGTACTAGACCTGCACTACTAGTATGCTTGGGCAGTACCATTAAGCCAGGTCCACTCTACACCACAGTAGGCTAGACAGGCACATAGGAGTCAGCACTACGCAGCAAAATGTCCACACCAAAACAAAGCGGACTGGGTTATTTCTATCTTTTAGTTTATTTTGAACATAGAGAGTGATGACTTTGTTGAAGGGAAACTTATTTGTTTTATTAAAAGTGTCTCTTTGTTATTTTTTAAATGATTATCGACTATGATGTTGCTATGTCAGCTATGACTGTGGTGATACTTGCTTTAAGTCAGCATCCAAAAAAAAGTTGGAGAAGATTTTGGATTTGATTGAGCCTCAGGAGTGGACAGCCAACTCTACAGGGCAAGCGAAATAATGAAAAATTAAATTTGGATGAGGCAGACCCGTTAAATGTGGAGATATGATGCTTACTAAAGCTGCTAAGGGCGTCCCCATTCTTTAATTTTTATTGACATAGAGCCGCTCAGCTTCCTTTGATCCAAACCAACTTTCTGCGGGCCAGCTTTTTTCTTTGTAGCAAAGTTGCCCTGGTCATCTACAACAATAGTCCACCTTGCCTAGCGTGGACCCAGCTTTAAGAGTGAGGGAAGCCAGTTTTTTTATACTTCTAACCTCTTACTCAATAATGATTGTACTGGCTGGCCATATGATCTATCCCTCTGTGTAACTTATAATTATGACATTTCTAGCTAGTAAAGGAGTCCAAGCAACAGACTAGAGCATGTAGAAAATCATAAACCTGATGCTGTCATTGGACCAATTTTTTTTTGTTGGATCAAAATAATAATAATAGGCTTAGCGAACCCGAAGGTTCGATGCCGATACCACCAAATTCCGCCTACACAGACTCGTCTAATGTTCACCATTCAAGCCCAAGCTCCCGAGATCAGCCTTAACGCAATCCTCCCATCTCCGCTTCGGCCTACCTTTCGGACGCCTACCAGTCGGATCAGCAAATACCAACTTTCTCGGAATCCGCTCATCATCGAGCCCAACAACTATACTCGCCCATTTGAGTCTCCGCGATGCAATCAGCTCAATTATATTCACAGGATACAAGTTCCGCAATTCCGCGTTGTGCAACCTTCTAAACTCCCCAGTGGCCTCATCTCCCTTCGGACCAAATATTTTACGCAATACCTTATTTTCGAAAACCTTAAGCCGTTGTTCATCCTTTAAAGTAAGCGGCTACGTTTCACATCCGTAAAGAACCGTTGGAAGAATAATAGTTTTATAAATTCTAATCTTTAAGTTTTTACATAGAAGCCGCGAACTAAGTAACTTAGCAACTGAATCATAACACGCATTTCCCACCTTTAACCGGGACTTTATTTCTTCCTGGATTTCATTTTTTCTAGTTATAATTGAACCTAAATACTTGAATTTCTCTACGTGTTCAAAAGTATCACCTGATACATCAATATCACCAAGATCGACACCGTTTCTGCTACTAATCATATAGTTTGTCTTATCGGTATTTAATTCGAGTCCTATTTCTTTACTTTAGCAGTACCAGATCATCGGCATACCCAAAACCGGAATCTTGTCACCCATATTTAAGCCTTTCTCGGTACACATCACCTTTTCTATGACATATTCTAAAGCTATATTAAATAACTCAGGTGAAAGGGAGTCACCCTGTTTCAAACCCGATCGCACCTCAAATCTCTCAGAATAATTATGACCGATTCTAACTTTATGGAATGTTTCCAACAAACACATCTCTACTAGGTTTACTAACTTTCTAGGTATTCCCTGTTCTATCAGGATGTTATATAGCTTCTGACCGTCTATTGAATCATAAGCCTTTTTAAAATCGATATAAAGTTGATGGACTACACCGTTGTATTCCAATTTTTTCTCTAATATTTGACGTAAGGAAAATATTTGGTCAATAGTCGAGCGATTCCGCCTAAAACCACATTGGTAATCTCCGATAATTTCCTCAGCGTATTCCGTGATTCGACTAGTTAGAATTGACGAGAATATTTTATAGCATACTGGGAGAAGAGAGATCCCACGATAGTTGTTACAATCCGACCTACAATCTAGATACCTGCCTAGGACAAAGATTTGTCTCCGCTCAGGATCTACACATACCTTGTGACATGAGCGAGCAGAGGGCCCTCCCTAAAAACAAATTACAGAATTATAATTGACACAATAGAAAAAGAATCAATTTTGAACTAAAATAGCAAGATGAGGATTTACTTTAAAATTACATCTACATACATGGGGATGAGGGGTGGTTGGCCAAGCAAGTTAACGAGCAAATAAAACTGCACTATCCTACTAATCCAAAGTTTGTGTGTTCGAATACCAGTTTTAGGATTAACTATATTAAAACTAAAAATCGAAACAACAACACACCGATGCCGTCAAAGGGTTGTTTAAATTGATTTAATATCTCAGAAGGATCCGCAATTATATTGTTATTTGCATCTTTAACCGCATTCAATAGCGGTTCAAATCTTTTACGCGATTTGTTTATACCTTTGTACATCTCTCTTACGTTATTTTCGTTTCTGTGTTTTTCTATTTCTATTATTTTGCCTTTAAGATACTCTCTTTTCTTATTTGTTAAGAGTTTTGAAGTTTCATTCTTTACTAACCGAAAATAAGCCACATTATTATCGCTTGGATTATTTAAGGAATTCTGTTTAGCGGTTTTTCTTTTTTCGCACATATTTTGACAATCCCTGTCGAACCAAGGTTTGTTCTTTTTATTTTCGATTTTTCCAAGACATAAATTACCGACCTCTTTAATATTATCCCTGATTCCTTCCCATAATTTGTTTACATCTTCGTGTTCCTCGTCTGAAGATTCCAAAGCTTCGAACCGATTTTTTACTTCTATCGCGAATTGTTTTCTAATTTCGATTTAACGAGGTTGTTCGATTTAACTAAATCAAAATTCTCGGGACGAATATAGTGACGAGTGTTCTCTTTTTTGTATTTAGTTTTTGTCGAAGTTTCGCGATTACTAATTCATGATCAGAACCGCATTCTGCACCCCGATACGATCTCACGTTAATTATGCTACTTTGCCATCTGTTTTGTACTAAAACATGATCGATTTGATTCCGTGTTTGTCCATCCGGCGATGTCCACATATACTTATGAATATCCTTATGTTTAAACGTAGTACTTTTGATTACTAGGTTTTTCGAAATGGCAAAGTTTATTAGTCGGGTCCCATCATCATTACTATATTCGTGCAAACTTTCTTTACTGATTGTAGGACGATATACTTCTTCCCTTCCAACCTTTGCGTTCGCGTCGCCTAGTATTATCTTTATGTAATTTCGCTGGTAACTTATCGTAAACCGACTCTAGTTTATCATAAAATTCGCATTTTACTTCATCATCACTGTCTTCGGTGGGAGAATGAATGTTTATAAACGCAATTTTAAACCAATGCCCTTGAAATATAGCAACCGATATTCTTTCACTAAAGAACTGTACGTCCCGTAATGCGGAAAGAAATCTATTCCTAATCAGAAACCCGGTACCTAGACAATAATTAACGCTCCCCCTGTACCAAATAGTATACTTTCCTTCTGTTAACGAACCCTCCCCTGGCCAGCGAACCTCTTGTAATGCAACAATATCTAAATGGTACCCCTTAACTTCATTCGCGACCGACTTTAACCCACCTGCCGTATTTAAACTTCTAACGTTCCACGTCCCTATTGTTAGATCTCTTAATTTCATCTTGCGCCCTGAAGCAGTCCCCACCCAAAGACCCGAATGGGGGACTAGTTTACCTCCGGATAATGAGCGTTTTACCTCAGTGGAATCCATGACCTTTGGTAATATTTGTTGGATCAAAAGCTGTGACTATATGTAGATCCAACACTATACTCCCGAATCCATACGAGTCTGTAAAAATAGCTTTAAAAGATTAAACCAACTGATTTAAAACGTACAACCTGTAGTGCTCTTACTACAGCTCTTCCGCCTTCAAACCACAGGAAATGCACTGACGACTTTACTGAATCATCCCCCTTACAGTCCAGACCTATTGCCATGCGATTTTATCTTGGGTTGACGTTATCTAAAGATTACAATAGTGTGGAAAGATTCTCCTAAGTAACTCCTAGCTCAATCAACTTCATTCTATGATGCTACAATAAATAAAAACACTTCTCACTGATAAAAATGTAATTCTAATGCTGGAAACTAAGTTATTATTTCCTTCATTTTTTTAAATATTTTTTTCTTTGAATTAAATCATAAAATGTATCAATATATATTTGGTTCAACCTCTTACTTCTCTAATTATACTAAATCTAGCATCAAAATTAATTATATCCATTCATGTGAAAAAATGTTCATAGCTTAACACATGTTGTATGCAATTTCGTTGTTTGTTAACAATTGATCTATTTTTATATCTTAATATACATACATGTTGTATCATTAATGTCTAGTCATATTGTGGGAGCAGATGCTAGATCTCAAGAGGAACAGAAAATTTCATATGATACACAGTCCAATTCTCAACGGTTAGGAAGGAAAATCAAATTTTGATTTTTTTTTTTTTAACCATGATTTTCATCAAAAAAACTCAAATATATCTATTTGATGTCCACAGAAAAATTAGTGGTACCAAATGAAAGAAGAGAAAATTTCCCAGAAGTTTATGAATTCAAACCCTCCAAGTAGGACGGTAAGTGTGGTGTAAGGTCATGCAGAACATTAATCATGTTATCAGACTACGAACGGTTTTGTTCCTCTATTCTGAGGTCTAGTATCTGCTTCAACAATATCACTAAACATTTATGAGACCCTGTATATTGGGTTGGCTAATAATTTTTGTTTTTCTGTGTATTTTCATGTCACTTTGAGGGCCCGCCCAGCCTCTATGAAGTGGGTACCCAAAATTTGGGGGGAAATCTTGTGGCTGAGTGTTCTGTTTCTAATCACCTCCTTGCGGAGCTCTTGCCCTAAAAACAGTGTTAACCCCTTTTTGGTCTTAACAAAAAACCCCCCTTGGGTATGGAAGTACAGATTTTATCTCAATATATTGCACTTCTTATCTGCTGAATTAATTCCTTAGGTGGATTGTTTATCGTATTGTAATATGTCAACCATTTCTTTAACTCTTGTTTGAAATTAGATTATTACAGTGTTTTCTTTGTGAACATGGAAGAAAATATAATGTATTATACAAGGTGAACGTGCTGCTCATAAAAATAAATTGCAATGTTTATTGAGACGAGGCCTTGACAAAATTCACATATCAGTTTGCCAAATTTTGTTCAGGAAATTTTGATACAGTCTGATCACCCACAAGAAATTAAAACAAGCAATGTTATGGCCTTTGTTGATTATAATCCTGCCCAATCAGTGCGAGAGATTGCTATGATCCTAGGTGTGATGAACAAAATTGTAGAAAACCATTTGCTCATTTCTAGGTTTGATTTTTGGGTCCCCTACTCTCAGTGAAATAAACATGGCAATACACATTTCCATTTGTGATTCACTGCAGAAACATGAATTAAATGACCTATTTTTGAAGATGGTAACAGGAGACAAACTCTTTAACGATTTCATATGTGGATTGATTACCCTTTCCATTTGTCAGGATCTCGAGGGTATTATTTTCTATGAGTTATTGCTGTCAGAAATAATAATCTATACAGCTTGCATTTAATGAACTTAGTATTATGCATTTTTTATAATTATCAATGTATTTTAGAATTAAATAAATGTTAAATCATCAAATTCTTCTCGTCTCCAATCCCTCCAATCAAAAATCCTTCAAAAAATCCTCAATGCTCCTTATTTTGTCTCAAATAAAATCATTTATAAAGACCTTAATGTTCCCTATGTTGCTGACCTGGCTTGAACCAGGTACCACTCCTTTCACGACAAACTCCATTCCCTCTCTAACCCACTAATTTCAATCCTTGCTTCCTCTACAATCACTGATAATCCTCCGAGGCATCTGAAAAGAAGATGGCCTCGAGACCTTCTAGTTTAGCATAGTCTTTGGGGAGCTGCCAATCGGGGCAGGGCACCATCAATAGGGTGGTATCCCTACATGTGAATCATGGCAGTATATCTAGTATCAAATTTACTAAATGTATTTTATTATACAGTTGTAAATACCAATAAATATATTTTTTTAAATAAATAAATAAATATTATGCCTAATCTCACCAATTTTATTCTATTCTGATACTTCAAAAGAACTTATTTCATAGCCCAATTTTTCATTTGTGTGAACTAATAAAATATTGGACATTATATTTACTGCAACTTATGCCGATTAAACCTTTCTGATATTTATTGTAATTTTAATTATTTCATGAATATAATTATGTATATTTTGTTTCGTTTTTTAATAGTTTTAGTTATTTTCAGATCAGGCGAAGTTTCAACTCATCAAGAGCCAGTGTACTCTGGGCTCTATTCTTATCACGTTTCTACTAACACATGGCTTTTGATAAGCACTGAAAATGATACTTTAATTAGATCCAGAGTGGGCCATTCAATGTTATTTCATCCTGTAAGTATCTTTTTTTTAATCTTATTGCAATTTAAGTTAATGATGATATCACATGGCATAGCTAATTCCAGGTCTGTGAATAACTGAAAAACTGTATTGCTGCAGCTTTACTGACCATCGCGCTAGTCGACCATTCGGATCTTTTAAGTTATGGAGCCATTTTAAAGCCATGTGATCGGTTACAACAGTGAACTCCATTCCCTCTAAATACGGACGGAATTTTTCAATAGCTCATATCACAGCAAGACACTCCAACTCTGTCATCGTATACTTCCTCTGTATATACTACCGACTGGACGTATGGGGCACTGAGTAATATCTCTGTTTGATCGGCCGCTGATTTCCTGTGTCAATAAAATGTTCAACGTCACTTATACACTCCAGTTTTCCTGTTTTTAAGTTTTGCCACTTCTCAATTAGCTGTTGAAGACGTCTGCGTTGTTCGTAATTTAGAGCAGATTTCCCCATTAATCCAGGCAAACCTTCCTTTTCCATATCGTTTCGCTAACTGCTTCACCACATTCTCATTGTCCATTATTCCAGGCCGGGATTACTCTCATTTTTTGCCAAAAATCTATTCCCAGATAAACCCTGTGGTTGAGTTTAGGGATGACCAAAAATTATATTAAGACTACCTTATTCTCTATTTTAACTGGTAGTGTAGTTTTGCAACGTCATCTGCACGTTCCAACTACATACCAAGCTTCGAAAATTCCTCCCATGTCACAAAATTCATTAAAGACTGTGTTGCTCCAGAATTGAGTAGGCCTATTAAAATTGTTCCCAAAATATTAACTTTTAAAAATGGTCTGTTATCTTTCGGCATTTTTGTTAATAGAGGTACAGTACGTTTTCGAAAAGTTTCTTTAACAGTATCTAACCAACATAGCCATTCTGTGGACTGTCGTGAGGACTTCGGGTTTTATCAAAACACCGTCCTTTTATGTTTGACCCCTGTTCCCGTTTCCCTGCTGACTCGTTTTCATTGGTGCTGGGCAGTTCCTTGAAGTTTGGCCAACGTCTTTACAGTTCCAGCATGTGATAACGCCACAATTCTTTGCTAGGTGTCCTGCACGTGAACATTTAAAACACTTGATAGTATGTGAAGGCTTCGTTTAATTGGGAGTTTTTATATCGGTAGTTAGGGTTACTGGAATGTTGCTTCGGCTGGTACGACAAGTCTGGTTCCAAAAGTCCCTTCCTGAACGGTGGAGGTCTGTGATTATCTATTTTCCATTTTGCCTCTTCTAGCCTACGACCGAGAGTGACCAGCTCCTTGACGGTTTCTATACCTTGTAATGCCAGGCGGTCCTGATAATAAGGAAGCATGTTCTTTTTTATTATCCTCAGTGATTCTTGTTCCGACGGAAGTTTCGAAAGGCGATGAAAATAATTACTCATCACTGCGGTATAGACCCCGATTGATTCATCCGCATCCTGAGTACGTCTCCTAATTTCTTCCCAGGGTCTATCATCATAATCCTTAGGCTCGAATTCAGCCTTCAGTTCAGCTACTAAATCTTCCCATGTGCAAACGCAACGCTTAAGTGCCCTGACAGTAATTAATGCCAGACCCCGAAATAGATCATATGCGGAATCAAAAAGTTCCTGGGTGTTAGTATTTCTAGCAGCCTTTAATTCTGAAACTGTTTCAAGAAATGCGTTAAGGCTCATACCCTGTCGATCACCAGAAAATTTTATCCCCCAGTCCTTTACTGGAATCTGACATTTTTTTATTACTACAGTCTCTATTTTAGTTTCTTCTTTACTTTCATTGGCAGTCGAACCATCATCTACCTCGGCCATTTTATCATATATGTCTAAAAAGTCCGTGATAAATTTGGATTTTTCTTTTAATTTAACATCATCTCTAAAAGTAAGATGGGATACCCTATTAATAAGATGTTGTAAAATAGCATCAGTTCTTTCCCGCTCTAAAGGCTCAGTCTTAAGCTGTTCTAATTTTCCAATACAAATGGCAAGATCGCCCTCATGGTCCGCGACTAAAGTTCCCATAGGTGGTGAAATTTTGCCTTCCCCCATTCAAGTTCAATAGAGATTTAAGCCTTTTCCACATAATATCAACTTTTCGCAGGTCCGATATACCTCTAATTGTAAACTCATACTCTATTTCATCTTTTTTCAAATGATAGACATCCATCGTTATAGTTTAAATGAAGCGAAAATTGTAATAATAAAAAAAATATACCTTAAATAATTCCTTACCTCAATCTCGATTACGTACTTGAAATAAAAAATGTTCCGAGGAATAAAAGTTTTCCATTATCATTAAAGCTCTTAGTACAAAAACAAAATACTATATGTTTTAATAAATCAAAATACAAATTGAAAAAGATAAAAAAATCAAAATAATCACGTTGAACGCCAGACTATGTAACCCTCGTCTCATAGATTGCACACACTCAGTGGAGAAGGGTGTGGGTTCAAATTTGTCCTGGTCTATTATTCAGGGCGCCACGTTATTTTTTTAATGTAAATAACAAAAACATTAAACTTAACTTACATTAAACATTAAACTTTAAAATAAAATCAGTTATTATTTTAGGTTATAGAAAAGTAAATAAATTAAATCCTGGCTGTACCTTTACACATACCATAAATAAATAAACATAAAATTTCCCGTATAATAAAGATATAAAAAACATGTATATTTAATTAAAGGATAAAATAAAACAATTCACACATACAAAATATATTTACATCAACAAAATAAAAAAAAAAATCCTACTCTGGTATATTATAAAAAAACAAAACTACTTATACTTAATTAGAGAAAACTATGTACTAAAATCAACTTTACATCCACAAATTATATTTTTATAGACAAATTAAAAATAAAAAACCCATAATATATCCTCTATTAAATCTATATACATTGTGTAGTTGTATAGTCCTTATTTCCCTGGCCAGTAGGATTATTCACAATAACACAACACAGGGAGGCGGGTTAATAGCGCTCTCCTAATTACCATAAGTTCTCGTGTGACAGTTCTCCTTCCTCCGATTTCCTTTCCGGAAAAATCTCCCGGCTTCCTCATGAAGTCGTCGGGACTTGTAGTGGAGGAGAACAAATCCAGCGTGGCTGCCTGTCACTCGGGTGTCTTCCTACTGCCACTATGTTTCATCGCATGTGAGATGCGCATGCAACTTCTGTGCCTCCCCACCACTACTTACTTGGGTATATTAGATACGGCCAGAATATTATTTAAATATAACGGTGCTGTTAATATTACAACCGTAACACCTTGTTACCTTACCTTAAGTTACTAATTTTTGTCCCTTTTATCTTGTAGAAAGGTCCTGTCTTCGCTTGACATGACTTTCTAACTTTAGTTTATCTAAATTGCAATTAATGTTTTATTCTATTATTTTGTTTTATTTTTCAATTCATGTGGTCTATATTTATTGTAACTGAGGTCCATGTTATTCTTAGGTGAACGATGGTTCTAGATTACAGGATTTCTTTGCTTAGCTGTCTTTAGGCTGATAATTTGATCAATTAAATTATTGAACATTTATTTGATTCTCACTGATAAATAAATCAACTGCCATTTCTGGTCTCCTTGTATGTTATTAATTTTCTCAATGATCTAGGAAAGTTAATTACTATATTTATTTTACTAAATAATCATTTTATAATATATTATAAATAGGATTTATTACCATTTCATTCTTTTTCTATGCATTGTTTAAAAATATTTAAGTATGTTTGAAATTTTTTCAGATTTATAGGAAACTTTATGTTTTTGCGGGACAACGCAATAAAGATTATCTTAATGATTTTTTTTCTTATGATGTGGATTCTGGTACTGTCGAACAAATTTCTGAAGGTTTCAGCAGAGATTGTGCTAATCTTCCTGCTGCTGGCTTCACTCACAGGGCAACCATGGATCCTGATTTAGATGAGATTTATGTATTGTCTGTAAGTAATGGTATCTTAATAGATTTATCAATTACTGGAAATTAACCTGATTATTGGGTCAAGCGAACTAAGTTCTATAATGTAATTGTCTATTTAATTAGCAAATTTTTATCAGCTCCTTATTCTGTTTATTTCTTTTCAAATAATCTCTTCTTCTGATTTTGAGATTCTGTAATTTTGTATATGAGAATTTAAACAATGGAAATGTGAAGGTAATTTTTTGTTTGTTTATTTAATGTCACTTTATGCTACTATGGCTAATCAGATGATGCTACAGTGGGAGTCCTAAATTTTGCCCTCCAGGTTTTGTGAGGATAGATATCTTTAACGATTTTCTGACTTTGTACAGGCTGGGGATCACCTTTTTACATCCCTCCAAAGGACAGAGGATTTTTTACTACCATTAAAAAATCCTAGGGCCACCATTAGATTTTAACCTGTGACCTTGGGCATAGAAGGCTGTTATGCTAGCCACTATGCTTCAGGTGACCCCTGTGAAGGTTTTTGTATTGTTATGTATTGACTTCTGGGTACAAATTATTTCAAATAAAAAAAACAACACAATTTCTTTATATAACCATTTGTAGTTAACAGGTAGATATTAAACTTAAGCAATATAAGTTTGTTGGTAAAATAAAGCAGGGCCAGATCTAAGATTTTTGCCGCAGGAGCAATTTCATTTTTCTATTCTCCTCTTCCTGTTCTTCACCAAAAATCATTCTGTTTTATAACAATATTTTTTGTCTTGATTTCATTTTACTTAGGTTTTTCAATTTTTCCTGAATCAGGGACAATTTTCCTTTTTCAATTTTTCATTTCTACCTAGGGAAAAAACAATTGATTGAACATCATACTGATAAACAGGAAAGGACCTATTGATAATGCCGCATGTCATTTTTCAAAATAGACAGTGTATAAATTAAAGGAGTTCGCCTATGAAGTCCGACCTCACACACCCCCACCCCATATTCCCCTGATTTATTCCCTACAAACTACCACTTTTTTTGGTGTTTGAACAACTTTTAGTGAGGAAAATTTTTTACTAATGATATAGACATTAAAAATGTGTTTTCTGAATATCTTTTAACACAGTATACAAAGTTTTTCAAAATCAAAGATTTTATCTTTTATAGAGTACTTGGTACTGTTGGAATCGAGAAGTATATTGAAAATTATGGTAAACACTTTGAACAAAAAATATGTTAGATTTGATCTCAATTTGACTTTCACTTACTTATATATGAAATAAATAGTAAGGGAAATTATTGCGATAGTGACCATTTTCGAATTCAAGTTTTCACCAAAAATACACGTTTTTAGGGTCCCCAGAGTCCAAATTACCAAGTCCCACAAAAAGGTCGTGTGTCGTAAGTCTAGCACAAAACTGAAAAGTCATATGAAACTGAAATTTCATATTTAAGACAACTATATGCCCGAGATGTTATAGCAACTATTTCATCAAAATAAGCTGACCAGAAGAGCCAATTTATACCATGCATTTTGAACCTTTATACAATTTTCTCAAAAACAGTTTCTAACGATTTTGATTTAACCCTCTATATCGATGTAAAATTTAATAGGCTTTGAAATTATGTAGGTTTCATTCTGTTTGAAATTGTCTGACAAGGCTTAAATGCTGATATTTTAAGTTGTTTTCCTCTAAAGTACTTTTATTTGTAGATTTCATAAAATTAACAATATCATTGCTAAAAAAAAAAAAAAAAAAATCTGTACCACTACAATCCATGTAGAGTTTCGTACCGTTTCTAGGCCAACGGCTGTGCAATGATGTGATTCGGCCAAGATCACGCTCAGCCACCAGGTTTTCCCCCCCATTTTTGGGTACTCACTTTATAGAGGCTGGGTTTGCCCCGGGAGGGTCTCCATACCCCAGGATCGCACCCCGGCTGAAATAACAAAATAAATAATATTCCGCCACAGCCGGGACTCGAACTCAGGACCCGGAGCACAGTAGACTAACGCTCTACCCACTAGACCACGCCGCTCCCTAAATGCTAAATTGCTAAAAACAGCTAAATATAGAAGTTGGACGAAATTGATATCCAACTAAAGGAGAAAAATGCAATTTTTGTGTTTTCGGGCATAAAAACAGTAATATAGTGTTTAATATACCGTTGGAAAGGTAAGGATTTTAGAAAAAATATTATTAAATATATTTAATTGTAAAAGTTAATGAAGAGTGATGAAAAGCTGATAAAAAAAAAAAAGGATTTCTGTTGATAATAATATAATAGATTATTTAATAAAACACATGTTTTAATTGAAACTGTAGGTAATTAATTATTTAACAATTTATTTTCATAAATGTATTTTAAAATTCTTAAATTCATTATTACAGCGGAGGCAATTCATTAGAACATTAGCTGATTCTAAAAATGATCATTTCATGTGTTATAACCCAAGTTTAGTATTAATGTTATGTTATTTGAAAATTTTCATGAACATCAGCTATTGCAAAACAAGTATAAATATTTTTGACATCCATCTCTTCACTTGCAATAAAAATGCATTTCAACTACTCCAATGCAATTAAGATACAGACAAATCATGACCCTTTATTATCCTGATAAAAACAATAGCAGTGTTTGAATAAGAATATGAAATGTGAATTTAAATATGAAAGTAATAAATTCATTTTTTATTTCATCTATTTGTTTTTTCAGGGCCTTAGCAAGGACAAAGATAAGCGGGATGATCAAGTGCAGAATTCCTTCTGGGTGTACTACATCCAACAAAATAAATGGTGAGCAATTTGTTGTACATTTTTTAAGTTGAATTTAGTTCTTGGTTCCTATATTATCAGTATTGATTGATTGTAAAAATGTATTCTATTTTAATCTTTAGCTTCCAGTAAGTGATTATTGATTATTTTATTTTATTTTTTATGTATTGTAAAATACATATAATTCTTATATATTTTATATCAATTCTTATTATCAAGAAACTGAGGGTTAAATATGAATTATCAGGATATTTAAATTATTGGTATTAAACTAAAAAAATACAAATTTAATTAATTCTTGCATTACTTTAATATATATTATAATATACTTTTTTTTTTTTAATATTCTATCAAAAAAATATAATTTAACATTATTTACCTCATTATTATTCATTTTACTCTCAGGGTATGGTATGGGTTCTTGACAATCAGGCACACAATCTTTTATATATAGTTTTTAATCATAATAATAACACAAACAATATGCAGGCTAACCAAGATCCCTCTTCATATTCATACTGCAGATCCTCACCCTTACAAGTCCCCACTGAAACTAAAACTGCCAGGTATAGAGATATATACCAATTTGTACCTGCTAGTGACCTTTTTTTCTTAGCATCCAAAATGGATGCTGTGTTTGGAAACAAACAATCAAACTGGAGCTGTTATTTAAATTTAAATTTTACTTCTTATCTTATTGTTAGTCTGCCTAACACAATAATCAAATAATAAATAAATAAATACTATAATTATAAAAAATGTGTATATTACAATATATATATATATATATATATATATATACAAACGTTATATTTAGATTAAGATTATAATAATTGTTTTTTTAATTCTTGTTTATACCTATGATTATTTCAAACATACTCAGATCAGAAAATATTTCATAAACAACCTCCAAATTAATTCTAAAATAAAGCGCATGATTGTTGTATTATTTTACCATTGTAAGACTTTTAATCAGCAAATCATCCTCAATTCCCCATTAAGGTGTTTACCCAAAGCCATTACTTGCTTAAATGTCTTTAACTGTATAATTATAATTTTCTTTGTTGTGTCATTTATATCAGAGCTTGCCCAATTGGAATCTGAAATTTAGCTAAAAAATATGAACTCAGCAAAAAAAAAAGATAAAAATTCAGGAATTCTCTTGTGGTAGTCATGCTACTATTCATGTCATCTTATTTGTTAAAATTTGATAGAAAAAGGCTGATGACTGCATGGATAGTAACAAATCTGATGAAGAAAGATATAGTGGGTCCAATTAAATTCGTAAGATCATTCTTTATAAGTATATTTTCCCAGAATTTTCTATGTGTGTTCTGTTGTGGTAATGGATTAAAATAACTATTTCCCCTATTCTTATTTCCCAGTTTATAGCTTGTTTTAAGAACAGCAATTTTAATCTATAACAATAACCTGGAATGCTTTCAGTTGATGACTGGAACATTCTTTTACCCAGCATTATATTATCTTTTTAATCTCATTAGACCATTTTTTACTGGACAGTAGACTCGCACTGGCCATGTGTATTATTACGAGCTAATAATAATTCTTGAATTCACGGTTCTTTTTTAGAGGCCAATGACAATTTCCATTATCTTATGTTTTCTGCTACCTAACATTGAGTTGGGCCCACAAACATCAGGTAAAGGAGGGTTATTGTATTTAAAATGAGTAAGCTAATTTTAGAATTTGAATAACAAATAGTGGTTTGTTTAATTAAATATTATATAATGATTATTATTAATTTTTTTCTGAAATTTTAACCAATTAAGAAACTGAAAACGTTGTGAATAATACAGCTTCAAAGGAAACCCTAATTTTTCAAATCCTACTGATTTGGATTAATATAGATGATTGTATTTTTTGTATTTTTTTTCTATAGGGTTTGCGTTTATAAAAGCGAAGTTCCTAATGTTCAGTATTGGAATAAAACTCAAACATTAGAGCCTTGTCCAAGGTTTGCCCACCAAGTGGTCTATGATTCTTTGAGGAAGGTAATAGATTTTTTTTTTTTTTTTTTAACTGCTTAACACTAATCATATCATTTTAATCATACAAATACTAGCTATAAAAGCTCATAAAATTATTTGGAGCACTTGGAAAAACTGTCTAAAACAGTATAAAGACTTCATATTTTTGATCGATTTGAAATTCACAATGTTATATATTCTAAATATAAAGAAAGTTTGTGTTGCGTATCATTCAATATTTTAATTGGGAAAACAGATACATAAACAGAAGTAATAGGACCCATTTTGTGTAAGAACCTTTGTTGATTCTTTGTCCACTTTTACATTTTTTATATGTTCAATGTAGTATATAGGACATTAAACAGTATATATGTATCTGGGATTTTACATGTATAAGAATATAATCCATGTATTTTTATACTACATATTTGAACCATGTTTTTGAAAGTTATAGTCCAGGCTCGTAACACAACATCAATAAAACACCCAACATCAATCACTTACTTAAGATACTGTTCCTTTAACTTCTATTTAACATTAAATATGTTCTGTTTTTAATAGACATTGTATAGCAATAAATTAGTTTAAACTGTTGGTTCTATTTCTTCAAATATAATAATAATAATGTAAATGTCTTGTGTTAATATTTTCATTTTAATTCATCCTTTTTTTTTTTTTTTTTTTTTTTTTTTTTTTTTTTTTTTTTTTTGTAGGTTCATTATTTGTTTGGTGGTAACCCTGGAATGTCTTGTTTGCCAAAATTGCGCCTAGATGACTTTTGGAAACTTACACTTTTAAGACCATCAAATCCTCAATTGATACGGCAATGCAAAATCCTTATAAGAAAATACAAGTAATTTAGTTTACTTTTTTTTCATGTATATATATATATATATATATTTTTTTTTTTTTTTTTGTACATATACACTTGCTCAAAAAAGTTTCCGTACATCAAGTAAATTTGTTACATGGGTGTGCTAGCTTTTTTTCTTTATTATTTTTCTTGCAGAAGTATCAGATCCTAATTACAGGTAATAATGTCCCAAGGTTTTAACGGTTTGCTATTTATATTAAAGGAGAAAGCGTTTTATTTGTAAATCAAAGGTCAAAAAAGTTTTCATACATCTAGAGTTTAATCCTGTTTGTTTTATTATTATTATATTCAATTGATATCTTTCTGGATATTATTCCCTGGAAATCCCCTCGATCTCATTTCCAGGGGATATTATATCCTCTGGGAATTGGTGGGATTATGAACCAAAATGTATATATTAATATTTTAAGGACTAATTTTTAAAAAAAGTCGGCTGAAAAGCTCGGACTTGAGTGATATTCTATAGGATTGAGGTGTGGGGGCTGTGGAGATGTTTTTGAGTTGTTTAGGAACATTATAGATCAGTCATTCTTTAACTTTCTGAGCTGTGTGCTTAGGATCATGGCCCCATTAAAAAATAAAACGTAGCCCAAGTCCGAGCTTTTCAGTCGAATTTTTTTAATCAGTCCTTAAAATATTAATATAGTCATTTTGGTTCATAATCCCATCAATAAAGCACAAATTCCATGCACCCCCACACCACGACACTTTCGTCCTCGTGTATAAACATTGGCTTTTCTTTTTCTTGAAGGCTTTCTTTGGTTTCCTCCACACCTTGCATCTTCCATCTGGTCAAAAAAAGTTAAATTTTGAAGATAATGTTCTCCCAGAAACTGTGTGGTTTGTTTACATACTCTTTTGCAAACTGTAGGCTCCTCTTCTTATTAACTTTACTTATGAAGGGCTTTCTCCTGGCTGTTAGACCTCTGAAGCCATCCCTCTTTAGCACATTTTGGACTGTCTCAGGGTGAATTTGTATCCTGTAGTCCCTATTTATGCCACTGGCCAATAACACGGCACTAGTATGAGGTTCTTCATTTATTTTTGCTAGAATGCACCTCCTGTGGCGTGTATAGAATTTCCTTGGTCTGCCAGTACTTGGTCTGTCCTCCAGGGAATTAAATTCTCGGTGTCGTTTGTACATTGTACCGTTGAATGTGATTTATGTAATATTTGTGCAATTTTTTGGAAGGGCGAGTCCTGGTTATGGTAACGAACCATTTGTTCTCTTAATTCACGTGACACTTGCATTTTATAAAATATCAGACACTCACAGATTCAAGAAAAGTGAAAACTGAACTGGAGGCAAGGATAGAGATAAGATCCAGAACGATAGCAACTGAATATAATAATAATAATAAAACAAATAGGATTAAACTCTAGATGTATGGAAACTTTTTTGACATTTTATTTACAAATAAAACACTCTCTCCTTTAATATTAATGACAAACCATTAAAATCTTGGTACATTATTACCAGTGATCAGGATCAGATATTTCTGCAAGAAAAATAATAAAGAAAAGAAGCAAGCACACCCATGTAACAAATTTACTTGGTGTACGGAAACTTTTTGAGTAGGTGTACATATTAATAGCCCATCCTATAAAAAAAAAAACTCCTGCCCTACAACTCTTAAAGACTATTGCCTGATCTCCTCTGTTCTTTTCAACAACTCTATTCTCTGATTCCAACCTTTCTTTTCTTAACCTTTGTACATGAGTAGCCCAAGGTTTATGCGTTTCTCTCATCCTGTTCAATTCTCATCTTAATGATATGCTTAATGCAATTTAATTTTTCCTCCATCTGAGTCACTAGTGGCATTTTGCCAATATTTAAATTGACAATGGACAATAGACCTTGATAGGACAGCACCTGGGAAATCAAGGTTAACGGCTGCTAAAACTGAGGCAATTATTATTGGATCCAATTCACTCCTCCAGCCAGCCAATAACATGTGATAAATTCTGAGAGTGTTACTTTTGAGATTTCTCAAGTGTTCTCTCTTCAGGTGAACATGTAGCTTTATATATGATACGAGCTAATGCATGGTGTCTTGAAATAAATGCAACTGATTCCTACTGCCCTGATCCCCATAGTGTGATAACTTACATGAATTAATATTGTTCTATACTTTTATTTACATGTTCTTATATTGGAATGGTTCTTTTCTAGGTTCAAAGAGTTGTCATATACAAATATGCTTGAGGCAATGGTATACCTTCAAACCTCTCTTTACGAAGTCATTGATCATTCTCACCCAATTGAGAGTTCTGAGGTACAACCTATAGTTAAATATGTTTAATCATTGTTTATTCCCCCTTCCCACCACCCCAAAAAAAAAAAAAAAAAAAAAAATTAACATTAGAGCTACAAAACCAATACAAATGATAACCAGAAAAAATTAACATTTAATAAGTTTTCCAGTCTTCCTATCTTCCTTGAATACTTACAGATTTTACTAGTATTTCATGGCAGTAAAAAAAAAAAAAAAAAAAAAACTGCTGTTTCTATTCTTCTCACAGGGTCAGGGGAGGGAGGGGTGGCTTGCAACACTCATAATTATATATGTACGAGCTGTGTTCAAAAAGTAAGGTGACTTTTCAAATTTTGCGGGCAACGTACTTTCGATTATCGATTTTTTTGTTTTGTTATATTGGTACACTCTTCCCGAACATCTGTACCAAGTTTCAAGTGTATAGCATTTTTTGTTTGGTTGTGAGAGGCATAAAGTTATAAGTCTTTTTCGGGCTCTGCGATTTTTCGCTATCGAAAAATATGGATCAAAGGATTTGCATCAAATTTTGTGTAAAAAATAAAATAAAGACTCACAAAAAGGCTCCGAAACACTTGAAATGTTGACAGTGGCATACCGTGAAACTGTTTTGAGTTAAAAAAATGTTTACAAGTGGTACAAACTCTTGCAAGATGGCCGGGAAGATGCCAGTGACAAGCCTCGCTCTAGACGCCCAAGCACGTCAACAAATGATGAAAACGTTCAGGCAGTGAAGAAAATTGTTTTGGAAAATCGTCGAATCACTATCAGAGAAGCTGCTGTGGATGTCGGTATATCGTTGTGCTCGTGCCATGAAATTTGAATCTAAAATTTGAATTAGCCATGTAAATCATCTTTGCTTGTGAGAGATTTTTTTGCCAAAAACAACACCACAATCATGCCTCAGCCATCATATTCACCGGACTTGGCCCCATGTGACTTTTTCTTGTTCCCAAAACTAAAGAGACCTATGAAAGGACGGAGATTTGCAACGATTGAGGAGATAAAGACTGCATCGCTGGAATA
Source organism: Piezodorus guildinii (assembly GCA_023052935.1). Taxonomy (NCBI): domain Eukaryota; kingdom Metazoa; phylum Arthropoda; class Insecta; order Hemiptera; family Pentatomidae; genus Piezodorus; species Piezodorus guildinii. The sequence goes on along the minus strand of CM041295.1, from coordinate 127,865,763 downwards.
GCTGGAGGCTATACCGAAAAGTGCTTATGAGAAGTGCTTTGAGGATTGGAAAAACCGTTGGCATAAGTGTATTGTATCTGAGGGGGATTACTTTGAAGGGGACAACATAAATATTGATAAATAAATATTTTTTCTTAAAAATACAAAGTCACCTAATTTTTTGTATGTATGTGTGTATTCACTTAACATCAATGGAAACACTATTTTTTTCCAAACTAACAGTATTCAATCTAATCGAAACTGTTAATTACACACTTCTTTGATGTTAATAAGATCATTACTTGGTGGTGTGGTTTATACCTTATTAGCGTAACGTGAATGGGGGTGATCATAACACTAATATTACTTTAGTTTATTATCAGTTTTAATTGTTGAATAATACTTCTTATCTATGAATTATTTATTTTAAAAAATATCTAAATAATCACTAGATGTGTGTTTATGTTTCTTTTAGATTTAATTAATAATATAATGTGAAAAACATTTCAATATTCTTTTCACAACTTATTTCTGTATTATTTTTCCAGTTCGCTAAACTTCCTACCGTCATGTTTGAGACTAATACTTGTAAAAAACATCAAAATCTCAGTGATGAAATTTACATGCACCGTACTAAATTGTTTGATGAGCTTGCTACTTTCTTCCCCGAGTCAATGACACAGCCGAGAGCAAGTCTTTATGATATAGTTCCTTTGTGAAAATAGATTTTTTTTTTACAATTTTCATGTGATTTTAAGTAAAGTTAAGTAAATGTATCACTCTCTTTTATAGTTACAATTTATTGTACATCCTTGTTGATTATTACAAGTCTGATTTGTTAATTATATGACACTTTGTTAAATAGTTTTTTATTTATATTGTTTGTTTTATTTGAAATTATTTTTATATATTTTATTAATGTAAATATATGTATTATATGTAATATATAAATTTTTTTTATTAGTGTTTTATTTGATCTGTGTGCTAATTCCTAATTCAGGTCATATGGGATGAATGGTTTCTTCTAGCTGTATTATTCATTGCCCCAGTAGGCGGCAGATTGTATTATCTCTTAAAAAAAAAAATTCCTAATTCTACTTTTCTTTTAATTCAATACTATTCTTCCTGATGGACAATTTTTTACATGGCCACAATAATATAGAAAAATAAAATTTAAAAAAAAAAAAAATATATATATATATATATATATAAATATCAAATATATATATATATAAAATAAAATATATATATATAATAAAATATATATATATAAATATATATATATCAGGTGTAAAAGTATGAAACTAGAAATTCCCTATTGATGGTGCTCGCTATCAGTTTGAAGACCTTATGTTAGCCTTAGTGAGACAAGGACACATGACAAAGTTATTGGTAATTAATGTTATCTTTCTCCTCATCTAACAACACTCATCAAATTTCCATGGTGGTTATGTAAAGTAACTAATCGTTTGATGAATTATATATTTAGTAGGGGGTGGTTTGCTCTGGTTAATAGAGCACTGGTGTACTGTTCTCCAGGTCCAGGTCCCAGGTTCGAATCCTAGCTGGGGCTGAATATATTTTGTTATTTCAGTTGTGGGACGACCCTGGGGTATGAAGACCCTCTTGGGGCACACCCAGCCTCTATTATGTGGTTACCTAACTTCATCATTGGATGGGCATTGGCTTAGATTAGAAACAGTATGCATCTCTTTAATAATAATAATAATTTTTTTATTTATTCAGGAACTAGTCTCTTTAGAATTATATTACAAGAAAATTAAAATAAAAACTTAGTGTCTTAGAGTACAAAAACAAACAGAAAAAAAACAATAGAAAATAATAATAAATTAAGAAGCAACCACAAATAATAATATTGAAAATCAATCTAGATAATAAAATAATAGATATGTTCCTATATGCAATTTTGATTTTAAAAATTTTGGTGATTTTTTTTTTTTAAATAATACACTAATAACATGTGCAAAATACAACATAACTTAAAATGTAATAATTTTTTTATTTTTTTTTTATTTATTGAGAAATATTACAATTTGTTACATAATGAACAGTAGCAATAGTGATGTAATACACATTCATACTATATATAAAGAAAATAATGATAAAGTCAAATCACATAAAATCGGAAATAAATAAATTCAAATATATACAAAAAAATAACAATTAATAAAAAAAAAAATCAAAACAACAACTTGTAGTAGAGATAAATACAAGTTGGAAAATAAATAAAAATCATAGAAGCAAACTTAACTGTATACAATCTGCTAAAGGGGCCCTAGACTCCGCTGCTCCCTCCACAAGTGGGGGGAGAAGCCGAATCCAAGAGATCCCAGCGCATCACTGGCGTAAACCAGTGGAAGCCGAGCTAGGGTGCAATAGCCACAAACATACAGTACATGAGTGGAGGATCTGACCAGTGTCAGAACTCCAGAATAAATGTTTACAAAACGTTGAGGGGCCATCGCCGTTTCAATCTTCGAGGAGGATTGTAGGGATGGGTGGAGCTGGAGAGCGATTGAGCAAGAGGATTAGGATGATGAAGAAGGTTCTGATGGAATTTGGAGAATTAGGATGGTACCAGGTCTAAAGTAAATGGAATATTAAGGTCGTGGTGTAGGGTACAATTGGTAACGTTATAAGGAACATTAGCTATTGTTCGAAGGACTTTGGATTGGATAGGTTTGATGTTAGAATGTTTAGTTGTCCCCCATAGTTCAAGTCCGTAGGTCCATATAGGTTTCAGTACTATCTTATATATTAGTAATTTGTTGTCGACTGTAAGATAAGATTTTCTGTTTAGTAGTTTGTATAACCGGCCGATTCTGCGGTTGAGTTCTATCCTTTTAAGTCTTGTATGTGGGTTCCACGTCAGTCTTTTGTCTTGTAAAAAGCCAAGGTACCGGACTGTGTCTGAGGAAGGAAGCGGTATGGAATTGAATTTAACTGTTGGACAGGATTTACGTCGAAGGGTGAAGGTGACGTGTGTGCATTTGCTTTCGTTCACCTTAATTCGCCAAGCCTTACACCAGTCATCGACAAGGGAAAGGTGCCTTTGGAGATTTAGCGATGCTACTTCAGGATCGGAATTGGATGATAAAATGGCTGTGTCATCAGCAAATGTTGCCAGAAAGGTATCGGGATCGGTAGGGATATCGGCGGAGTAGAGGACGGGTCCTAAGACGCTGCCTTGAGGAACGCCAGCCTCAACAGTATGATGTTTGGAAAATTCGGAACCACAGCGAACTCGGAAGGAGCGGTTTGATAAATAGGATCGGAGGATTAGGTATAAGGATTGAGGTAAATGGGTTTTGAGCTTAAAGAGCAATCCCGGGTGCCACACCCGGTCAAAAGCTTGAGCTTGGCGGAGTAAATGTGATCCACAACTCGGAGTCCTTGCTGAACTGTGGAATGTTGAGAACGAAATCCAAACTGATGTGAAGGGAAATTTTGAAATTTGGCTAGGATTCGTTTTATATATAATATATAATAAATTCTTTATTTATTCTGGGACAAGTCCCTTTTGAATAATTTTACAAACAGAACTTTAGTGTCTTAGAGTAAAAACATAAAACAAACAAAAAATAATAGAAAATAAAGAAGTGAACAATAGTGATACATTAAAAGGTAGCTTCTGATAGTAATAATTCTAATCAATAATAACAAAACTAGACAAAAGATAACAGAAAAATATGTCCATATATACAATATTTTAATTAATAGTGCTTTACTGTTTTAATGTTAAATTATTGAAATAATATAGTTAAATATACAGGTCCACCACAATGTAAGATGTTGCATTTAAATTAATGTTTCTATATATTTTATTTAACTAATTTAATTGAATTTGCAAATCTATTTAGGGCTCTTTGAAAATTGAATAGAGAGGAAGTGGTCGTATACAACAATACAAGACGGGATTTGAAGGGTATCAGAATGTCGGATATATGAAGGAATGGAATTCCATATGAAAGAGGAGCGGATTAGGAAGGATCTGTCGAAGGCTGCGGTTCGATGAGACGCCACATACAGGTCTGAAGGCCGTGAACGAGTGTTGCGGGAATGAATGGAGGATTTGAATGAAAACATATCTGAGATGTAAGATGGGCGGCTGGATTGGAGAACTTGGAAGAGGAAGGTTGCTAGGAAGTATTTACAACGGGAAGGGTAAAGCCACTTCAACTCTTCGTAGAATCTGGTAACAGAAGTGTCCCTGGATATCCCAAAGATGAAGCGAATGAAGTAGTTGAATAATCGTTTAAGTTTAGCTTCGAGATCTCCAGAGACACCCCCATACACCGCACAGCAGTAGTCAAAGTGGGGGAATGATAAGGAACAAACTAGAAGCCTACGGGTTTCGAGTGGAAGTAGGTGACGAAGGTGATTCAGGAGTTTTAACGTGGATATGCTGCGTCGAGAGATTTCGGAGACATGGTTTTTCCAGGAAAGAGTTTGATCGAGGATGATTCCGAGGTTTTTAACGGTTAGGTGGAAATTGATAGGGTTATTATTGAGGAACAGTGTTGGGATTGGAGGGAAGGTTTTAAGGAGGGGATTGGAACCTATTACAATCGCCTTTGTCTTCTCTGCACTTAACTTGAGCTTGTTGGCTGTGGCCCAATAACTGATTCTGTTGAGATCTTCTTGAAGTTTTTCAGTAGCTTGTAATAGGTCCGAAGGAGGAAAGGATAGGTAAATTTGGATGTCATCTGCATACATATGGTATTGGGAGTGATATATATGATTGGGAAGATCATTGATGTAAATGGCAAAGAGGGTGGGAGATAGTGATGAACCTTGAGGAACACCACAGGATAGAGGCAAAGTCTTGGATGGAGGTTGGCCTGGAACTACCACATACTGTGAACGGTCGGAAAGGAAGGATTTGAACCAGCACAAAGCACTGTTAGATAATGGAAGGTTTTTTAGTTTGGTAAGAAGGATTTTTGGTCAACTGTATCAAATGCTTTGGAAAAATCTAGAAGGATCAGGATGGTTATTTTTTTTGTTCGATAGCGGATTGTAGGTCATGGATTATTTTTATAAGAGCAGATTGTGTTGAATAGCCTGGTCGGAAGCCGGATTGGAGAGGGTTGATGAGGGAATGTTCTTCCAGAAAATTTGATAATTGATTTTGAACTAGGCGTTCCAATGGTTTGGAGAGGTTTGAAAGTAGAGAAATAGGACGGAAATCGGATGGTGAGGAAGGATTAGGAATTTTATTTAGTGGCCGAACTAAGGTGGTTTTCCAAGAGATAGGGAAAATGGAGTTTTCAAGGGAAAAGTTGTAAATATGATAGATGATTGGTAAGATAACTGGGAGACAGGAATTTATTAATTTTACTGGAATGTTGTCTGGTCCGTAATCATTTGTCTGAGATATAAGGATAACTGTTATTAATTCGTCATATGGAACATGGGAGAAGAAAAAACTTTCTGGATTGAATTTGTGGTGTTCGAAATCGGTAGTGGAAGATGAGCCAGGAGATAAGGATACAAAGTGATTATTGAGATCGTCTGGTGTGACAGGAATGGAATTGCAGTTAGTGGAGTCTGGGAGGGATAATCTTCGAAGTATTTTCCATTTTGATTTGGAATCTGGAGCATCGGAAAGGGCTCTATGGATGTGGAGGGACTTTCCACGTCTCACTGCATCTTGAGTTTCATTACGGAGAAGTTTAAAACATGTATAGTCATCAGGAAAGCGAGTACGACGAAATTTACGTCTCGCTGCTTCTCTTCTTTTCATCATATCTCTGAGTTCGGGAGTCAACCAAGGAGCAGTGGGACGGCGTAAGGTTCGGGTTTGTAGAGGAGCATGCGTATCTAGTACAGTTTTCAGGTTTGAGGTGAGAAGGAAACCATAGGATCGATAGAATGAAAGGAGTATATGGTATTCCAGTTGAAGATTCAAATCTGATTGAAGGGATTCGAAAGAAAGGAGGTTTAAATTGCGATAGGAGACTACTTTAGGAGAGAAAGATTTTACTGGTAAATTGTATGAAATCTCTATGAGGTCGTGCGGTGAAAGAAACGGGACCGGATGCTGGGAGGATGAAAGGACCTTAAGAGATGAGTCGGTTATGTGAAGGTCCAGCCAGGTGTTGGAGAATTGAGTATGATGGGTGGGAAAGTAAGGAACAAGGTACAGATTAAGGGAAAACAGTAGGTTCAGAATAAGGGATTTATCGGATGATTCTGAAATCATATTAATGTTGAAATCTCCAGAGATGATAATGCTGGAGTAACTGGAGACAAGTTGGACAAGGGATGTTTCGAAAAGGCTGTCGAAAGGAACATGAGGGGCTCGGTATACAACACCATAGAGGAGAGGAGATGAGGCAGTTGTAATTTCCACAAAGAGGTACTCAATATGAGGTTGTACGGAGAAGGGGATTGGAGAAGGATTTTGGCCTTGAGAGAGTCATGTATATACAGCCCCACCCCACCAGCCCTGCGATCAGATCTATCATGGCGAAGGAAGGAATAATTGGTAAGGGATACTTGTGAGGAAGGAATGAAAGGTTTTAACCAGGTTTCGGAGACTGCTATGATGTGATAAAAATTATCTTTAAAATACTGTTGGAATTCATCGTAGTGAGCAATGAGGGATTGAGCATTGACGTGACAGGAGATGAGGATATTAGTCATTACTGTGGAGGTGGGAATTGAAATAATTGTGACAGGATTGGAAAATAAGCAATAGATTTGAGCGAATTATTATGACGTGCGTAATATTAAGAGATAAAACATATAGAGAACGATAGTTAAAAAAGAATAATGTAAATAGAGTATAGCTATAACAGCACTGTAGATAAAAAAACTAAAATAATCCTATTTAGAAAATAAATAGCATTTATAATTTGTGAGAAAAAAAATAAAATTTTGACTTAAAGTTTTAGAAAAAATAAATAAATTAAACGTTGATAAAGGATTTAAGTAACCATAGTTGAAAAGAATAATATAAAAGATAAAAAACAAACAAACAAAAACAGGTGCAACCACATTGTAAACAAAAAAATAATCCAAATTAAAATAAATGGCATTTATAATTTGTGAGAAAAAATGAAAATTTTTACTTAAAGTTTTAGAAAAAAATAAATTACATGATGATAAAACTTTTAGAAAACCATAGTTAAAAAATAATAATGCAAACAAAATATAGCTGTAACCACATTGTAAATAAAGAATAATCCAAACTAAGAAATAAATGGCATTTATAATTTGTGAGAAAAAATTAAAAAATATTCTTAAAGTTTTAGAAAAAAATAAATTACATGCTGATAAAACTTTTAGATAACCATAGTTAAAAGATAATAATGCAAACAAAATATAGCTGTAAGCACATTGTAAATAAAAAATAATCCCAATAAGGAAATAAATGGCTTTTATAATTTGTGGGAAAAAAGGAAAATTTTTACTTAAAATTTTAGAAAAAAAAATAAATTACATGATGATAAAAATTTAGATAACCATAGTTAAAAAATAATAATGTAAACAAAATATAGCTGTAAGCACATTGTAAATAAAAAATAATCCAAATAAGGAAATAAATGGCATTTATAATTTGTGAGAAAAAATGAACATTTTTACTTAAAATTTTAGAAAAAAATAAATTACATGCAGATAAGACTTTTAGATAACCATAGGTAAAACATAATAGTGTAAATAAAATATAGCTATAGCAACACTGTAAATAAAAAATAAAAATAATCAAAATTAAAAAATAAATGGCATTTATATATTTGTGAGAAAAAATGAAAAATTTTACTTAAAGTTTTGGAAAAAACTAAATTACATGGAGATAAAACATTTTAATTACCATGGTTAAAAAATAATGGTGTAAATAAAATATATCTATAACAACTCTGTAAAGAAAAAATAAAAATAATCAAAATCAAAACATAAATGGCATTTATACCTTTCAGACAGAATAAAGCAAAAGTAGACAGAAATATTATATATTTTTTAAACGGATAAAATTAAATAATTACAATATTGTAGTAACTGTGAAACGGAATTCAAATAAAAATATCTAGATCGGACGGTTTATTTACAATTACTGCCGGGTAACCATCGGTCTTCCAACACCTGACGCGCCCGCCACTAAACCATACATATTTTATCTTAGACGACACCTTTTTCTGCCGGCCAGCCAGTAAAGGTGCCTGTTAGTGGGTGTCATCGCCTCGCTGAGGTAGATAGGATGGTTGTTATTACCGTCCCAGCCCAGGTGCCGCGTAGTAAGGTCCCTTTTGACTCTTCTCTGACGAATTTAGTCGTTTTTCACCGCTTGCCGGACAAACCGCGCGATGATGGTCCCCGGGGCTCCCGCGTCCTTGTACCTGAGGCGTACAGCGTGGTCCAGATCTTCCGGGATCAGCTTCACGCCCAGTGCTGCGCCGACGCCGACTATGGTGGCGGTGACGGTCTCACCCGGCTTTTCAGGGATCCCTCTAATTTCTATTGTGTTATTTAATTGATTTTTTGTAGGTTGTGAGTTATTTAAGCGGTTTTCTAAAACGAAAATTTTTTCTTTAATGATTATTCTATGTAATTCTTACTTGTTTTTTGCTCTCGAGAAGTTTTCGATTTTCTAAGTCTCATGTTTTGATGAAAGTTCAGAACTGTTTTTCGAGGTTGTTTGATGTATTTACTCTCAATGTTCGAAGCGAGCTTCATCTTTGTCCTCCTCGTTGAGCGCCATTAACGGTTGATCATGTGCAGCTCGTTGGATGGCGTGACCCCGATGTCGATTCCATCTAGACTTCACTTTTATAAGCCTCGGGTAGGTTATTCAACTTTGGGCACATTCGTAGTAGGAAAATACTTTGACAGACGTGCGATCATTTCGCGATTGTCGTTCTTCGACAGATTACACAACTTAAATTAGCCATTTCTTCTTTTAATTTTTAAATAATACTGAATAAAAAAAATAGCGACAGTAAACGAACAGTTCGCTATTTATCAAATTACCGATAGGTTTAGACTCCGTTACAACTGTCCCACTACCACTCAATGAACTGACAAATAAAGTTTAATTTCTTTATATAGTTATAACTTTAGTAATAATTATAATATTTATAACTATATACACTATATTTTAGTAGGGCTTTTCGAAAATTGTTGAGAGATCGAAATAGGCTAATAGGTCTGAGATGACGTGCTGTTGAAGGTTTGCCATAGGTTATTAGGAAAAGGAATATTTTTTTTTAGTGAAGGTTTTCCATAAGAGAGGGAGAAATAGGTATGGTCGTAGGATGACTGTTTAGAGATTATGTTAAGGAATGTAATGTTTCTTTATGCTGTGAAAGTTGTAAGGAAATTATGAGTGCAGGTAGAGACGGAAAATCATATCCAGGGGATTTACGGAGAAGAAGCTTTTTAAGAAATATTTTCAGAGGGATTAACTGCTTTAGGAGGTAAGGAGAGTGTTATTGGTGAAGTAAGGAACTGTTCAACTGTTGAAGTATGGTTTGGATATAACTCAGGATGAGGAGTGAAAACTTTGGAAAGGTGCTGTGCGAATTCCTGGGCTTCATCCTTGTCAGAAGCAGCCCAGGAACTATCACCGCGCAGGAGAGGATGGGAAATCGTGTGCGTATTCAGGATTCTCTTCGAGACATTCCACAGGGAATTGTCATGAGTCGAGAGAGAGGAGAGGTAGGAATTGTAGGATTGGGAACGAAAGGTCGCCAACTCCCGCTTTAATTTTCTACAATAAAAGTTATGAGAGCGGCGATCTTCTGGGTGGCGGGTGCGTTGCCATAATGTTCTCATCCTCGACTTCTTCACCCACAGTGAATTAGGCTCCCTGAACTTGTCCGTTACTCGCCTTGATGAACTATCCTCTGACCATAGTCCACTGATCCTAAAAGTATCCCTAACACCATGTTAACATAATAATAAGAATAACCTCAATATCCTCAATCCATTCCACAAATACCTCTTCCTCAAAACGTAATCAGTCCTAAAAATCCTAATCCACAACAAATCTCTTATATCCCCCTCCTTCAAATGCCACAGACCTTACCAGTTTGATGATATCCTTCATTTCCGAAATAAAATTCCTTGACATGCCCCTAATAACAATCCTTACGAATCTTGTATCAAATCCCATTCCTAACTTAAAAAATCCATAAATGACCTCGCCTAACTCCTTATCTATTCTCCTATGGAATGCGAATGGTGTTAGAACTCACACTGACGAACTTACAGGCTTACTGCAAGACAAAAAAGTTGACGTTGCACTTATTACTGAAACTAGACTAACCACTAAACAGTACTTCAAAATACCTGAACACACGACATATCAGGCAGACGGCAAAGCCCATGCCGGTACTGCTGTCATTGTCAACCGATCCCTCTCCCATCACTTACACCCACTTCCCGCCCACGATTTCCTACAAGCCACCTCTATTATAATCAAGACCTTTTCCTTTCCGCTCATCATCGCATCAGCATACTGCCTTCCTAAAAATTCTATTTCTGTTACCCAATTTAGATCATTCCTCAACTCATTGGGGAATCACTTTATTCTGGGTGCAGACTTAAACGCCAAGCACCAACAATGGGGTTCCAGAACCACAAATACACGTGGACGGACATGGCAGTCTGCACTTAACTCCAGACGCCTTAATCTCCTATCTCCCGATTCCCCTACCTACTGGCTTGTTTATTTAATCTTTTATTAGTATCACGGCGGGGTCTTTGTTTTATGGGAGACGTGATTGAACCACTAGATCTAGGTCATTTAGTTGATGCTTTGGAGGACATCACTTGGTGAAAATATCGCATTTCATGTGAAGAAAATAATAACTATATGTGGGAAATAAAACAATAACTAAAGAAAAGAAAAGCAATCCCGGCCTTGCCGAGCTATTGGCAATCAGCTGATGTGAAAAGGTTACCCAGCATTCACTTTACACTGTAAATTGTAACAAAACTTACTGTGGTTTGATCCAATATTTACTGTTGTTGTTATCCTGAAGTCTGGTGATGTTTTCAAGATTGCACTGAAGAGAATTCAAACTGAAAAAACAAGAATCCAAGAGCCGATTTGAAAGATGACTGCTATACTCATGCGCATGCGCAGATGTAAAAGTTATAATAAATAAATAAACGTTTCTATCTGTTTTATTATTATTTTGATTCAAATTAGCAAACTATTTAAGATTCGTCGGAAAATTGGAGGGTCAGGAAGTGATTGAACAGACGAGATATGAATGTCAGAAGAGTGTTGGAGTCACTGATATAAGAAGGAATTGAGGTTCATACGGATAAGGATCGAATTAAGAAAGATCTGTCGAAAGCTGCGGTTGGATGGGAAGTTGTATACAAGTCTGAAGGCCGTGAGCGAGCGCTGCGGGGGTGGACTGAGGATTTGAAAAGAAACATATCTGGGATGAATGACAGACAGCGGGATTGGAGAGCTTGGAAGAGGAAGAATGCTAGAAAGTATTTACAAAAAACATTTTTGCAGCCATCTGATGATCAGCCGAACTAAAGCAACGATCTATAAAACCCTTATACTACCACTCAAAAACTTGAACAACATCAAGAGCTGAGGAATATCTCCTTATATTCAAGCTGAAAGCGTTGCACCGAATTTATGCAGCTATATATATATGGGAATAAGCAATTGAGGTGAAGAAGCAATAGGAGCCTATAGGACTCATATCGTGAGCCTGTTATGTCCCGTTTCATTAAGTTTGGAAGACTCCGATATTCTTCGAGGACATCCGGCCAGAATGGCTGATGATCTGCCTTCTAAAAGAATACTTGACCGAGCCCATTTATAATCATTGCAGAGTACAGAGACCAAGGCTGGACAGATTGCGTGGCTAATGATGCAAGAGAGCACTTGCTGTAGCATAGAATAGAGAATTATGGCGGTTGCTGGAGGAGGAAGCCAAGACAATTAGGGGTTGTAGTTTCTAAGAAAAAGGAGAAGGTCGATTGCTGGTGATTCCGGATCAAGGGTGCCCGACAGTTGGGGCTGATACCGGCGTTGGCTTTTCTGATAGCCATTATTGATTTCGACTTGGTAGTGAAGATGTCCAAATAATTGTATCATCATGCCACTAGTGCGACTATCCTGTACCCAATTCTGAAATGTGATGCAGGCAGGTCAGATCGAACTCGCTTTTGGATTTTGGGAGCTGGGGGTTTGAGGACCTCAAGTTGTTTATGTTTCAGACCTCAAAGCTATTGTTTCAATTCAAATGTAATTCAGCTTTACGGAACTTGTGTTCAATTTCTTTAAAATACTTTGTCTTTGAAATGTCATCTCCCAAAATCGAGATCCTCTACCTATAACAATATGTAAATACCATCCTTGTAATATTCACAATGAACAATGATCACTTTCTGCTCTTAGAAACCCTTTATGTTCGCGCGTACGTGAATGAAAAAAAAATTGGATTAATTTAATTTAATTAGTTTTAGCCGTGATAAGGCACACGTGTTACTTAAAAGGTCTTTTTTTCTGGCGTCATTTTTTATTAAAAATTTCGCCATAAAAGTCCCTGACGATGATTGGAAACAAATAACGATAGAAGGACTATTCTCCAATTTAAGAATTTTGAATCTTCTGAGTTTACAAGACTGAATCTAGGAGCACCTGCAGGAGACGATAGGGCCCGTTCAAGAAAAGTAAGGAAGCAGGTAACCCTTGTGCAAGTGTTTAATCTTGAATTCTCTTGTAAACACGTTCTGGAGATCCCTTATTCTGTGCTAAATATAAATTTAAAAGATTTATTTTTTTTTTCTTTTACATTCCACAACCAGAATTGTTAATTACTGCCATAATTTCTTGGTTCTCCGGGCCGGATTTTGGAAATTAGGATTGTTCGCTAAATCCGTTTTATACAATTTTGATTAATAATCTGGAAATATGGGTTCATTGTTGAACCCTAGAATCGATAGGAACCGTATAGATCAATAGTAATTTGATCGATCTCATTATTGATATTATACCGAATTAAAACAAATGCTGTTTTTATTTCTTTAATATTTTTTTTAAATAATTAATTTTAGAAGCCAAATTAAAAATTATTAGTAAACATGTGTATATGTGTACTTATTGCTGAATAGAAAGCATACTTGTAAAACAGTTCAGCATCTAAACGACCTTGCATTAAAAGCTACTAGCAAAGATATATCACTATCTTGGAATTGTTCTTGATTACCGATTAAGATGGAATGCGCATATACCTTTAAAGCCACTGCTCAACTAAGGAAATATTTGTATGCATATATTCAGTCGCTGATTCAATATTGTATATTTATATTGGGGAATTCGTTTGCTGCACATCTCATTCAGCTTGAGATTGTGCAGAGAAAGATTATTAAGGTAATTTTGGGCATCCTTCAATGGATGGACAACTCAAGGACCCCCATCAATTGATGTATTCTCGGACCTTAATGTAATGTCCGCAAAAAGATTATACATGGTCTCAATTATGAAGAAGCTGTATTTTAGACGGGAAGATTGACCACCGTTTTTCTACAAGACTGAAAAATTACTATAGCTTAGTTGTGCCAAGACCAAAACATACATGGACGACACACTAGACTTGTTATTCCATTGCTACTGTTTACAATATTCCTCCAAATTTTCAATCTTCTCACACAAATCCTCCAAAGTGTTTAAATTATTACTACAATGTTAAAATATGGGCGAAATCCCTCAGTAAAGAAAAAATAGCTGAATTATTGAATCCAAATTACTCATCGCTATAGAGATGTCGTAAATGCCAGCCTGCGTCACTCATCCTGATATTTATCCTGTATATAAGTATATGTATTCTTTATTTCTTTATAGTCTCCATGAAACCTGTAACGAAAATGGCCAAAGACTAGTAAATTTCTGCTCATCACAGAATCTCGTTATAGGCAGCAGTCTTTTCCCTCAGAAGAGGATCCATCTAGGTAATAGGCGATCTCCCGACGGGAATACTGTGAACCAGATCGATCATTTTCTGATCAGCGGAAGACATAAATCCAACCTTATGGATGTTCGAGCATATCATGGGGCTAACATGGACACAGATCATTACCTAATCATAGCACGAGTGAGAGCCAGGATCACGAATATTATGAAAATAAGAGGGCAAAGAATCAAGAAGTTTAACATATCGAAACTTAAAAATCCTCAAGAAAGCGTGCAATTTGTGCAGCAAATTAATGAAAATCTAGCGAATAGATCATACTCAATAGACACCAATGTTGACGAGATGTGGTCAGCTATTAAAACTACAGTATATGAGGCAGCCGAAAAAACAATAGGTTTCAGACAGTCTGAGAGAAGATCTCCATGGTTTGATGAAGAGAGTAAAGAGGCCACTGATCAAAAAAATGGAGCATACAAAAGTATGATTCAAAAGAGACATACGCGTACCTCGGTAGGTGAATACAGACGAAAAAGGAGGGAAGAAAAGAGAATACACCGATGTAGAAAAAGAGCATGGGAAAATAAGGAATTGGAAGATATCGAGACCTTAAGAAGTGATAACGAAAGTCGAAGGCTATACCAAAAAGTGAACAATGGTCGGAAGCCATTTAAGCCAAGATCGTCGTTATGTAGAGATCTCGATGGATCATTAATTAGTGATAAGGCTCGAGTGCTAGGAAGGTGGGATAGCCACTTTGAAGGATTGCTCAACAAAAACTACTCACGGGAGGAACTGACGCAAGTAGCAGACTTGAATCGAATAGCGGAAGATGAACTAGAGCCCCCTGATGAAGAAAAAGTTCATGAAGCAATCGATAAACTTCGGAATAACAGAGCACTAGGCTTTGACGCACTGTCTTCTGAACTCAAGGAAGGTGGAGAGGAGCTCATAAAGACGCTTAACCTCCTAGTCATGATATGGACCGAGGAATTAATACCAAAAGATTGGAATAAAACAATTCTCTGTCCAATACATAAGAAAGGGAGTCTGCTTGACTGCACGAACTACCGAGGTATTTCGCTGTTGCCAAGTTCCTACAAAATCTTCTCTAACATACTTTACAAGCGCCTACTGCCGCATGTTGAAAACATCTTGAAGAAATATCAATGTGGTTTTCCCCAGGGTAAGTCCACAATTGATCAGATATTCTCCTTACGCCTTGTCATGGAACGTAGCCGAGAATACCAGATAGCCACAAACCACTTATTTATCGATTTTCAGGCAGCCTACGATAGTGTTCAGCGTGAACACTATATCAGGCCATGAAAAATTTCAATATACCAACGAAACTTATACCTCTGGTGAAACTCACTTAGGAAAATATTGAAAATGTGGTTTGTATTCAAGGCGATTTTTCTCAGGGATTTTCGACTGTTAATGGAGTTCGACAAGGAGACTCACTTGCGTGCCTGCTGTTCAATTTATGTCTGGAAAAAGCGGTCAGAGAAACAGGAATCCAGTCAAGGAGAACAATCTTCAACCAGACGACCCAGATCCTCGGGTATGCAGATGACATAGACATCATAGGAAGATCGAAAGCGGCTGTAGAAGAGGCCTTCCTTGCCTTGGAGTCTGCAGCTAGAAAAATGGGCCTCGTCGTGAACGCTCAGAAAACTAAGTACATGGTCGCTAAAGAAGTGAAGCCCCCTGATGAACTCACCGTTCAATTTGGGCCGAAAACAGTTTACATATCTGGGCTCTCTAGTAAACGAAAATAATGATATCTCGGCTCAAATAAGAAGAAGAATAGCATCGGCTAACAGGTGCTATTTTGGACTACGCCGACATTTAGGAAGCAGTTTACTCTCAAGAGCTACAAAGATGAGACTGTACAAGACACTTGTAAGTCCTGTACTTACCTGTGGATCAGAAACATGGACCTTTTCCAAAAGCAAAGAGCGAAATTTATGTATCTTCGAAAGAAAGATTTTACGACGGATTTATGGCCCAAAAAGAGAAAATCAAACATGGAGAAGGCGAACAAACAACGAGCTGTAATCCTTATTAAAGGAACCGGACGTTGTTAAAATAATAAAGATTGGAAGGCTTCGATGGTCAGGCCATGTGGCCAGGATGGACGCACAGGAAATTCCAAGGAAGCTCCTCGATGAAGAGTTGCATGGAACACGAGGAAGAGGCCGCCCCAAACTACGATGGGCTGATAGTGTGAAGAAAGATTCGAGAAACCTGTTTGGTGTTTGGAGCTGGAGGACAGCGGCACTCAACAGAACCAACTGGCGAAAGCTACTTGAGGAGGCCAGGACCCAGTAATGGGTTGTAGAGCCGATTGATGATGATATTTGTTTGTGGTATCTGGTGGTTGTCTATATAAACTAGAGGGCAGGTTCCGTGTCTTAAAGTAAATGTAACATGTTGTGACTTGTCATGGTTAATTTTTAATTTCCATTTCTTACACCAGTTTTTTACATTGTCCAAGTGTTCTTGTAATGTCATACTGGTCTGTATTGGGTCTGTGTTTCTCGTAATAACAGCAGTGTCGTCGGCATATGTCGCAGTTAGGATGTTTTGGTCTGTTGGTAAGTCATAAGTGTATATTAAGTAGAGAAGTGGGGCCAGGATAGAACCTTGGGGAACACCTGCACAGTTTGGTTTTATTGATGAGGTCTCTGAACCCTGTCGGACAGAGAAGAAACGGTCATGGAGAAAATACTGTAGAACTAAATAATATGTGCAAGGAAGAATAGGTTTCAGTTTAAAAAGAAGACCCTAATGCCACAACCTATTAAAAGCCTGAGTAACATCTAAAAATGCCCCAGATGCGTATTGTTTTAGTTCTAGAGCAGTAGAAATAAAGTCAGTAACTCGGTGTAGCTGTTGTGTTGTGGAATGAGAAGATCGAAATCCGAATTGGTGATCTGGTAATATGTCTTGGTCTGTCAGTATGTTAATAATGCGTTCGTGCAAGAGTTTTTCAAATATTTTAGATCATACCGGAAGAAGGCTAATAGGTCTATAAGAGTCAGGTCTATGTTTGTCTTTGTTGGGTTTGTGTACCATTGAAATTGTAGAATATTTCCATTGGATAGGGAATTTAGTTGTCCTAAGTATAGCGTTGTACAGTGTTGTAAGAAAAACTAAAGCTTTTCTGGGGATTTTTCGAAGTACCTCAGCAGTGATAAGGTCATCAGCAGGAGTCTTCCTTTTTGGCATTTTCATAATCTGTCTAGATACTTCGGAAGGAGTAAAGGATTTTGGCGGAAGAGACCTAGGAAAGAGGGAGTCTAAGAATTTCTGCGCATAATTTTCGTGTTGTATGTCTGTTAAGTTTATGTGAGGATGAAAAACAGTTGAAAGGTGGTCAGAAAAAATTGCGGATTTCTCTCTGTCCGACACAGACTAGGAACCATCGTCTTTTCTCAATGGGACAGATATTTCGTGATGCTTTAGAAGTCGCTTAGTATGCCGCCAAAGGCTGTTGTCATCCGTCGTCAAGTTTTCCAGATAGATGTCAAAATTAGTTGTTTAAATTTCCGTATTTCTCTTTTTAGTTCGTTGTTAAGTTTATTAAAAAGTCGTCTGTCAGAAGAAAGTCTGTTGGTCTGCCATAGTCTTCTTGTCCATCTTTTGGCTCTGATTAGGTCTCTGATATATAGAGGGTAGGACAGCGAGCTTACTCCTTGCCTTATTTTTGTCTCTTGTAAGGACCAAGCAGCTTCTTGAATAGTTGTCGTAAAGAGTTCAACCGCTTCTTCCAAATCCTTTTCGGTTTTAATGCTTTAGGAACGGTCAGCTGGGCATTAATTCGTTCACAAAAAAGGTCCAAATTGATGATGCCATATGTAAGCGATGGTTTTTTTTCCACCAAGGATTTTTCTACTCCCAACATCAAGTTCATCGGTAAATGATCAGAGCCAAGGTCTGTTTCAGTTGTAATTGTAATAGATAGAGTCAAGTCTTTGGCTATAAAAAAGTCCAGTACATCAGGTTTTTTGTATTGAGAATTCGGTAAGTAAGTTGGTCTGTCGGGGACAAATACAGTTAATGTTAATCAGTGCTTATGATAACGTTTTTTGAGCTGTATCTTTTATCGCTTATGCGTATTTCAACTCGCATTAACTTTTAATGTTTTTTATTGATATAGGGATTAATTAATGTGTTTCCGGGTATTATAATTACGTTTTTCGAGCTGTATTTTTTATCGCTCGCGTGCATGTTTACTCGCATTAAATTTTTAATGTTTTTATTGATATAGGGATTAATTATTTTCCTTTCGGGTGGTTATGATTACGTTTATCGAGCTGTATTTTTTATCGCTCGCGCTTATTTCAACTAAAATTTACTTTTTGTGTGTTTTATTGATATAGGGATTAATTAATGTGTTTTCGGGTATTATAATTACGTTTTTCGATCTGTATTTTTTATCGCTCGCGCTTATTTTAACTAAAATTTACTGTTTGTGTGTTTTATTGATATAATGATTAATTAATGTGTTTTCGGGTATTATAATTACGTTTTTCGAGGTGTATTTTTTATCGCTCGCGTGCATGTCACTCGCATTAAATTTTAATGTTTTTATTGATATAGGGATTAATTATTTTGCTTTCGGGTATTATTATTAAATTTTTCGAGCTGTATTTTTATTCGCTCGCGTGCATGTTAACTCGCATTAAATTTTAGTGTTTTTTATTGATATAGAGATTAATTAATCTGCTTTCGGGTGTTATGACAACGTTTTTTGAGCTGTATCTTTTATCGCTTATGCGTATTTCAACTCGCATTTACTTTAATTTTATATGATATAGGGAATTGATTAATGTGTTTTCGGTATTATAATTAAATTTTTCGAGCTGTATTTTTTATTCGCTGCGTGCATGTTTTACTCGCATTAAATTTTAATGTTTTTTATTGATATAGCATTAATTTATCTGCTTTCGGGTTTATTATAACGTTTTTTTTGCTGTATTTTTTATCGCTACGCGTATTTCAACTCGCATTTACTTTTTAATGTTTTTTATTGATATAGAATTAATTAATCTGCTTTCGGGTGGTTATGATAACGTTTTTTCGAGCTGTATTTTTATCGCTGCGCTATTTTAACTAAAATTTATGTTTGTGTTTTTATTGATATAATGATTAATTAATGTGTTTTTGGGTATTATAATTAAATTTTTCAAGCTGTATTTTTTATCGCACGCTGCATGTTAACTCCATTAAATTTTAATGTTTTTATTGATATAGGATTAATTATTGTTTTTCGGGTGCTTATGATAACGTTTTTTGAGCTGTATCTTTTATCGCTTATCCGTATTTCAACTCGCATTTACTTTTAATGATATAGGGATTAATTATTTGTTTCGGATATTATAATTACGTTTTTCGAGCTGTATTTTTTATCGCCCGCGTGCATGTTTACTCGCATTAAATTTTAATGTTTTTTATTGATATAGGAATAATTATTTTGCTTTCGGGTATTATGATAAATTTTTCCAGCTTTATTTTTATCGCTCGGTGCTATTTAACTCGCATTAAATTTTATGTTTTTTATTGATATAGGGATTAATTAATCTGCTTTCGGGTCTTATGATAACGTTTTTTGAGCTGCATTTTTTATCGCTTATGCGTATTTACTCGCATTAACTTTTAATGTTTTTTATTGATATAGGGATTAATTAATGTGTTTTTGGGTATTATAATTACTTTTTCGAGCTGTATTTTTTATCGCTCGCGTGCATGTTTAACTCGCATTAAATTTTAATGTTTTTATTGATATAGGATTAATTATTTGCTTTCGGTGGTTATGATTACTGTTTTTTGAGCTGTATCTTTTATCGCTTATGCGTATTTCAACTCGCATTAAATTTTCAATGTTTTTATTGATATAGGGATAATTATATTTGCTTTCGGGTATTATAATTAAATTTTTCGAGCTGTATTTTTTATTCGCTCGCGTGCATGTTTAACTCGCATTAAATTTTAGTGTTTTTTATTCATATAGAGATTAATTAATCTGCTTTCGGGTGTTATGATAACGTTTTTTCGAGCTGTATTTTTTATCGCTACGCGCTATTTTAACTAAAATTTACTGTTGTGGTTTTAATGATATAAGGGATTAATTAATGTGTTTTCGGTATTATAATTACGTTTTTCGAGTGTATTTTTTATCGCTCGCGTGCATGTTTACTCGCATTAAATTATAATGTTTTTATTGATATAGGATTAATTATTTGCTTTCGGGTATTATAATTAAATTTTTCGAGCTGTATTTTTATCGCTCGCGTCATTTAATTCGCATTAAATTTTAATGTTTTTTATTGATATAGAGATTAATTAATCTGCTTTCGCGTGGTTATGATAACGTTTTTTGAGCTGTATCTTTTATCGCTTATGCGTATTTCAACTCGGATTTACTTTTAATGTTTTTTATTGATATAGGGAATAATTAATGTGTTTTCGGGTATTATAATTAAATTTTTCGAGCTGTATTTTTTATCGCTCGCGTGCATGTTAACTCGTATTAAATTTTAATGTTTTTTATTGATATAGAGATTAATTAATCTGCTTTCGGGTGGTTATGATAACGTTTTTTGAGCTGTATCTTTTATCGCTTATGCGTATTTTAACTCGCATTCACTTTTAATGTTTTTTATTGATATAGGGAATAATTAATGTGTTTTCGGGTATTATAATTAAATTTTTCGAGCTGTATTTTTTATCGCTCGCGTGCATGTTAACTCGCATTAAATTTTAATGTTTTTAATGATATACGGATTAATTAATCTGCTTTCGGGTGCTTATGATAACGTTTTTGAGCTGTATCTTTTATCGGCTTATACGTATTTCAACTAGCATTTACTTTTAATGTTTTTTATTGATATAGGGATTAATTAATGTGTTTTCGGGTATTATAATTACGTTTTTCGAGCTGTATTTTTTATCGCTCGCGTGCATGTTTACTCGCATTAAATTTTAATGTTTTTATTGATATAGGGATTAATTATTTTGCTTTCGGGTGGTTATATGATTACGTTTTTCGAGCTGTATTTTTTATCGCTCGCGCTTATTTCAACTAAAATTTACTTTTTGTGTGTTTTATTGATATAGGGATTAATTAATGTGTTTTCGGGTATTATAATTACGTTTTTCGAGCTGTATTTTTTATCGCTCGCGCTTATTTTAACTAAAATTTACTGTTTGTGTGTTTTATTTATATAATGATTAATTAATGTGTTTTCGGGTATTATAATTACGTTTTTCGAGGTGTATTTTTTATCGCTCGCGTGCATGTTTACTCGCATTAAATTTTAATGTTTTTATTGATATAGGGATTAATTATTTTGCTTTCGGGTATTATAATTAAATTTTTCGAGCTGTATTTTTTATCGCTCGCGTGCATGTTAACTCGCATTTAATTTTAATGTTTTTTATTGATATAGCGATTAATTAATCTGCTTTCGGGTGCTTATGATAACGTTTTTTGAGCTGTAATCTTTTATCGCTTATGCGTATTTTCAACTCGCATTTACTTTTAATGTTTTTATATGATATAGGGAATAATTAATGTGTTTTCGGGTATATAATTAAATTTTTCGAGCTGTTTTTTTTATCGCTCGCGTGCATGTTAACTCGCATTAAATTTTAATGTTTTTTAATGATATACGGATTAATTAATCTGCTTTCGGTGCTTATGATAACGTTTTTTGAGCTGTATCTTTTATCGCTTATGCGTATTTCAACTCGTAATTTACTTTTAATGTTTTTTATTGATATAGGGAATAATTAATGTGTTTTCGGGTATTATAATTACGTTTTTCGAGCTGTATTTTTTAATCGCTCGCGTGCATGTTTACTCGCATTAAATTTTAATGTTTTTATTGATATAGGGAATTATTATTTTGCTTTCGGGTGGTTATGATTACGTTTTTCGAGCTGTATTTTTTATCGCTCGCGCTTATTTAACTAAAATTTACTTTTGTGTGTTTTATTGATATAAGGATTAATTAATGTGCTTTCGGGTGCTTATTATTACGTTTTTCGAGATGTATTTTTTATCGCTCGCGCTTATTTTAACTAAAATTTACTTTTTGTGTGTTTTATTGATATAGGGATTAATTAATGTGCTTTCGGGTGCTTATTATTACGTTTTTCGAGCTGTATGTTTTATCGCTCATGCGTATTTCAACTTGTATTTACTTTTAATCTTTTTATTTATATAGAGATCTATCCTTGTGTTTTGCGCGGGTTATGAAAATGTTTAAAAGCTTTTTTATTATCACTCGTGCGGATTTCAACTCGCCTTTATTTTTGATATTGGTGTTGATTATTTTGTTTTTGGTTCTTATTATAACGTTGCTTGAATATACATCGTTTAGCTTTTTCTTTTTTATTTTTTATTATTATTATTTTATAAAATATTAGTTATAGGTCCTTTTCTAGCGCCCTGAGTAAATTTTTCCAACTAAATCTTTTGTAAAGGATCCGGTTCCTAACTTGGTCTTACAATTAGTTGATGAATAAATTGAGGAATCGTTTATTCTATTTTCGGGTGTTCTGATAACATTATTTGAACCAAATTTGTTATCGCTTTTACTCATTTTAAGTTCCTTTTTCATAAATATTCGATAGAGGGATCGTTTATAGTGTTTTCGGGAATACTAATAGAGTTTATGACATTTATTTATAGCTAGTGCACATTTTAACTTAAATGAAAAGTGATCTAGAAGATTGCGCAATCGTCCAAATCAAAAATGTAATCAGATCCTGCAAAAACACAATAAATAATTTCTACATCATATTATAACATAAACGGTTTGTAGAAATTCCCAAGCGCATAAAAGAATAAAGTTCAAAACACGTTATGAGAATCCCCTAAAACAAAAACAAAGAAAGACCACTGCAAATGCAAGTTGAAATGAGAGCAAGCGACAATAAAAACAGCTTAAAAAACGTAATCACAAGACCCGAAAAGATAATTACAAACGCCTATAACAATAAAAAATATCAAAAGTAAATCCGAATTGAAATACGCATAAGCGATAAAAGATACAGCTCAAAAACGTAATCATAATCACCCAAAACCACATTAATTATCTTTATATAAATAAAAAATAATAAAAGTAAATTCGAGTTAAAATGCGCGGGAGCGATAAATAAATAAAACTAAAAAAACATAATTATAGGACCCGAAAACTCAATTATCAACACCTATCTCAATAAGAAATATAAAAAGTAAATTTTAGTTAAAATAAGCGAGAGCGATAAAAAATACAGCTCGAAAAACGTAATTATAGCCCCCCGAAAGCAAAATAATTAATCCCTATATCAATAAAAAACGTTAAAAGTAAATGCGAGTTGAAACCCGCATAAGCGATAAAAGATAGAGCTCAAAAAACGTTATCATAACCACCCGAAAGCAGATTAATTAATCCCTATATCAATAAAAAACATTACAATTTAATACGAGTTAACATGCACGCGAGCGATAAAAAATACAGCTCGAAAAACGTAATCATAACCACCCGAAAGCACATTAATTAATCCCTATATCAATAAAACTCATAAAAAGTAAAATTAAGTTAAAATAAGCGCGAGAGATAAAAAATACAGCTCAAAAAACGTAATCATAAACACCCGAAAGCAAAATAATTAATCCCTATA
Source organism: Piezodorus guildinii (assembly GCA_023052935.1). Taxonomy (NCBI): domain Eukaryota; kingdom Metazoa; phylum Arthropoda; class Insecta; order Hemiptera; family Pentatomidae; genus Piezodorus; species Piezodorus guildinii. Next base: position 127,842,196 of record CM041295.1, on the reverse strand, counting down.
TCAATAAAAACATTAAAATTGAATGCGAGTTAACATGCACGCGGGCGATAAAAAATACAGCTCGAAAAACTTAATTATAATACCCGAAAACACAATTATTAATCCCTATATCAATAAAAAACATTAAAAGTAAATGTGAGTTGAAATACGCATGACCGATAAAAGATACAGCTCAAAAAAACGTAATCATAACCACCCGAAAGCACATTAATTAATCCCTACATCAATAAAAAAACATTAAAATTGAATGCGAGTTAACATGCACGCGAGCGATAAATAATACAGCTCGAAAAATTTAATTATAATACCCAAAAACACATTAATTATTCCATAAAACTACCCCTCCTCTCTAAAAAATCAAAATCAACAACTATCTTAAAACTAAATAGACGATCATTAATTTTTTTAAATATTAGCTAGTAAAAAACAGAACTTGATATCAAATATCTAAGAGACCCAAAAAAATTATCAATTATTATATGTCAAAATTATTAAAAAAGTCATAATGTTAATTAAACTAATTATTTTTCAATAAATAAATAAATAAAACGGAATATTTAAGGCTAGAAGTGAAGAAAAGGGTGACATTTGACTTGGAAAAGGTAACTTTTGAAATGGAAAAGGTGACATTTGACTTGGAAAAGGTGACATTTGAAATGGAAAAAGTTACATTTGACTTGGAAAAGGTTACAATTGACTTGGAAATGCTATAGTTTTGTATTTGGTCTGTATTTGTGTTCCTGTTATTTGTATCTGAGCCGTCGAGTCTACGTGTATAGGGTTATGTTTAAGGTTAGATTTTATTAATATAGCTGTCCCTCCATGAGAAGTATTATCGGGGTGGTCTGTTCTGTATAAAGTATAATTTGGTATATAAAGTTTGTTACGTGATGTGAGATGTGTTTCCGTCAGAAGTACAATGTCAATACGTTTTTGATAAACATAAAGTTCCAGTTCAGTTTTATGTCGAATTACTCCGTTTGCGTTCTAAAGAAGGATTGACAGGGAACCAACAGTCAGAGAACTAATGTCCATAAGTTGTAGCTAAAGCTTGAGTGAGTTGAGATATTTGGCTAATTAGGCTGTAAAGGAGCTGGATGAGGGCATTTAAATTATTTATTAAATTTGTCTGTGGAAAAGGAACAGAGCCAGCTGGGGGCACCAGCTGTTTACTGTCTTCCCTCATACCAGACCTTGCTTGTGGTTGCTGCTGAGCTTCAACGCTGGGCCGAGTTCCGATTTGGCGGTCGATCCTGGGGGGTGCAAGAACAGGTTCTGGAGGCGCTGGTTGATGAAGGCTGTGCGGTAGTGCTGGATACTGTTCTAGGTCCGGAGGAGGTTTGACAGACACCGGCGGCGGGCGGTACCTTTGGGTTCGCTGTGCTCTCAGATTTTTGAGGGTCTGGCATCCTCTGTAGTTGGCGGGATGTGCCCCTTCACAGTTGGCAGATTTCGCGGGCGTGTCTTTAGTTTTAAGGCATGCAGAGGTATCGTGGGCTTCACCGCACCGTACACAGCGAGGCTGATGGTCACAATATGATTTGGTGTGGGCAAAGCCCTGGTATCTAAAGCACTGAGGTATTTCCCTCTTTTTGCGAACCTCTCCCACCTTTATTCGTGTGTAATAAATATAGTTGAAATCAAAATTTTTTCATTAAAAGTGTTTTTCGTGATATCAACGAAAAACATTTGTAATGGTAATTTAGTCCTGGCCGAGATAGCATTTGTGACATTTGTAGCTTCGTAGCCGAACCTCTTCAATTCTTATTTAATTGATGATGCTGGGGTGGAAGAATGTAGGCCCTTTATAACCACTCTCACATTTTTATCTTCAGGCAGCTGGTAGGTATGGAAGTCGGCTTTCACTTTTTTTAAGCACCGTACTGCTGTTCTTTATGATTCCGGCGTGGCTGGGTAAATTATTGTATTTCTGGCTGTAGTTTTAATGTTAAAGTAACTATTGCCTATTTCTTTTTTCAAAAATGCTATTAACGCTTCTATGTTTTGAATACCTTTTAGGAATATAGGAGGTGGTTTTACCTTTGCATTGTCTATTTGATTTGGCGGCATGTCAGGTTCCACGCTACTTGTATTTAGGAGAGTGTCATACCTGTTGCTAACTTCTACTTGAATACGTTTTTTATTGATAATTCTTGGGTCAGATGAAGGAGATGGTCTTTTTCGTCCCGTAACAAGTTCCCATTCGTTACTTACCTCATTGGTCGTTGACGGACCTGCCTCTTCTTGCAGGTGTAATTGGATTATAGATATAGATGTAAGGAGGGAATTGGATCCAACATTGATTGTCTGAGTTTTCGCAGCGTTTAACCTTATTTCGATTTTATTTGCATAATAACAGATCCTGTATAGGTCTTCTTGAATACTGGTAAACCTATAGCAAAGTCACCTGGGGTTACCTATAGCATATTGGCTAGCATAGCAGCCTTCTATGCCCAAGGACACAGGTTGAAACCTACAGATGGCCCTAGGATTTATCAATGGGGGTAAAATATCCTTAGTTATGCCTTCCTTCGGAGGAGAGGTAAAAAGGTGGTATTTGCGATGTCAGGTACTCGTTAAAGATATCTATCTTAATTAAACGAGGATAGGCAAAATTTAGGACTCCCACGATTAGCCACAGTTGCATAAAGTGAGATTAAATAAACAAAACAAAAGGCATTAAAAAGAATAGGAGAAACACTTGAACCCTGGGCCAACCCCGAGTAAAGGGTGAGAAAAGAAGATTAAGGTTGGTTAGGAATGTGAACTGCTTGGGTACAGTCAGTAAAAAAAGACTGGAACTAAAGAATAGAACTATAGGAAAAGGAAAGAAATTTTAGTCTGGAGTAAAAGATAAAATGGTTCAGAGAATCAAACGCTTTAGAAAAATCAAGGAGTATTAGTACTTTTAGTTGTTTGTTGTCCACTTCAGTGTATGTGATTGGTGATTTTAGTAAGAGCAGTTGAGAAGCCAGATTGGAGACTGGATTGAGAGGAATGGTTGATTTAGATTCTTCAAGGACATTTGAGATTGTACTAATCTTTCTGAAGGTTTAGAAAGATTAGATAAGAGGGAGATCGGGCGGAAGTCTTTATGAGTTGTAGGATTGGAATTTTTGTTGATAGGATGGACTATGGCTTTTTCCAAGAGATGAAATGAAATGATAATGGCCTTTATTTATGCAATAATTATAACAAAAAAAACAAAAACTTATTCTCACAATTTAGATATAAAATAAATTATTATTTTTATTTTTCTTATTTATTTATTTTTTTCTATCTTCTTCTTTGCATAGGCCTTCCCAAAAAGGAGTAATAGTCTGAGTTTTCCTGGATGACTAGTCCTCATTGGAAAGCGGAGCTCGTTAGTTCTGTCCACTTCTTTTGCCAAGTATCCCTGTCTTTAGCGTCACTCCACCAGAGAGGACCTATCGTCCGCTTAAAGGCATCACTTCCTTTGTCGGTCTATTTTCCTTTTTAGGAAATAAGGAGTCCATTCGACCATCTATTGTCCTTGCACCGTAAGAGGTGTACTGCCCATTTCCATTTAATTTTCGAGCTCTGTATGATTGCTTCTTTAAGACCTGTTTCTTCCTTCATTAGCAGACATCTTACTCTGTCCTTCCTCTTCACTTTCATCAGACTTCTTTCTATGCTATTCTGCCACACCTGGATTTTGCTCTGTTGGGCTTTTGTTAATGACCAAGTCTGACAGCCATATGTCGCCACTGGAAGGATACAACTATCGAAGATCTGTCTTTTGAGGTTAGTGTTGAAGTTTCTTTTCATAATGTATTTAAGCGCCCAAACTTTGTTCCGTCCGAATGCGATTCTCCTCTGGACTTCTTTCATTGCTCTACCCGTAAAGGATACCAGTTGTCCTAAGTAAACATATTCCTCAACATAATCTATCTTAAATCTGTTGATTTTAACTTCGGTTTTTTCCCTGTTAGTCATTACTTTTGTTTTGGTATAGTTTGGTTAGAGACCTACATCTTCCGAAAGCTTTAACAGGTGTTTGAGCATAAACTGTACTTGTTGAATGTCTTTGCCAAAGAGCACAATATCGTCCGCAAAACGTAAATTGCTTAACCATTTGCCATTAATTTTTATGCCAACATTTTCCCATTCAAGAGACCAGAACACCATTTCTAATGCAAGTATAAACAATAAAGGGGATAATGGAGGTCCCTGACGTACTCCTTTTTTGACTCTGAAATTTTGACCTTCCCTTTCCGTCATAACGGAAGCAGACATTTCATTGTAAAGTTTTACAATTATTCTTACATATTTTTCTTCGATGCCTTTTAATCTTAATGCCTTGAATATGCTTACTTGAAGGATGCTGTCAAAAGATTTTTTGAAGTCTATGAAACATAAGTAAAGAGAAAAAATATATTCCTCGGCTTTCTCAATGACTTAATTTATAGTTTGGATATGATCTATTGTTGAAAAGCCTTTTCTAAATCCTGCTTGTTCGTCCGATATGCACTCCATAATTCTTTTTGTGAGTCGTCGTTTGATAAAACTAGTAAAAATTTTCGACATGGTTGAACAAAGCGAAATGGGTCTATAATTCTCTACATCTTGTTTGTTGCTATCTAAAGTGGGGAAGTATCGCATTTACTCTTGTTTCATCATACTTTCCTGACAGGAGTAACATTGAAGAAAGTATATCTGCCATGGAAACGATAATTGAGAATATGAGGAACGTGATAGATACTGTTTTCGGACACTAACTCTTGGAATACCAACTGGGGGTCGATGTTACAATGGCTTCGCCTGCGATCATGAGGTATATTGTAAATTGGACTCTCCGGAAAGAGACTAGTTCCGACCACAATGCGTTTGTGTTCGAGTTGGTGAATGATCCAGTGTATTCCCACTCGACCGGAAAGGGTTACATAACCCTTCGAACGGATTGGAGCACCTTTAGATGCGTATTGGAAGGAATAATCACAGATGATCATTGGGAACAAACGGAGTCTGATGAAGATGGCGACCTTGACTACAGGGAATCCAGAATCACAGAGATGATTCGTGATGCTGCTGAGAGCAGTGCAGAGGCAGTGCGCTCTTCGTGACGAATACAAGTCTAGGGCTAGGATGTATCGACATGAAGTGCGCTCACAGAAGAGGAATTTTTTGGAAGGAATTTATTGCAGAGGAATCAGGAAAAAATCCATGGGGTATTCCTTATAAGTTGGCCCTGGGCAAATTGAAGCCATTGCAAACTATTGCAGCGCTGAAACCTGAAGATGCCCAAGCAACTACATTAGAAGAGGCAGCGAATATTTTTATTAATGCCACATATCCCAGGGATAATCCGTCCAAGGACAACGCAGAAGAAGCAATTGTGAGACGCACTACAGCTTACCCACCTGATACAGACTTTTGCCCACCATGGGACATTTGGGACTTACGAAATGCTGTTGATAGGCAAAGAAACGGCCGTGCTCCCGGACTTGACGAAATGAACTCGTCGATCTTAATAAACAGTATCCCCTTTAAGATTAGGAAAAAGTCTCGATATGTCACCTCACTAGGAGAATTTATCAATGAGGATAACCCAAGTCATGAATGGGCGGAGTCGGGTTGGAGGTGACTTTTGGGGCCTCAGATACCCAGCGAATATGGCAATATATAAAGGAACCATACTGAGTGTCTTAAGATATGCCTCCCCCTCTTGGTATCGGAATCTCACACTGCGCCAGAGAAAAACGTTGGCTTCGATCCAGAGAATGGCTCTGCTTCGAGTCACAAGGGCTTACAGGATGACGTCCCACGAAGCAGTGCAAGTATTAGCAGGAGCGGTACCTCTCGACCTCATCCTGAGAGAAGACATGACCAAATATATGTACAGAACTGAAGGCTTGCCAGGTATACCGGAAAATGTACTGGTGAGGATTGTGGAAGAACCCACGAAATGGAAAACGAAGATCCGAGAAGAAACTATAGAGGTATGAAGCCAACGGTGGATTGATACACCAAAAGGGAGTTCGCTTCGGAAATATTTTCCAACGGTGAAGTCCCGTCTCGAAGCTAAATGGTTCCTTCCGGACTACTGGATATCACAATTCCTCACAGGGCATGGGGGGTTTTGAGCTAAACTGCATAGTTATGGCCTTGATATCGACCCCCCAAAGCCCAACTTGCGGAGCCCCGGAGACAGCCGAACATATGGTCACATCCTACACCGCATTTCATTCCCTTAGAGCCAAATTAATGAGAGGCGGCATGGGACTGTTCGTCATCACTGAGGAGGAGTTTTCTTAATTAGTGATTGAAACAAATTTCCCGGGGTTTAAGGAGTTTATTTATGACTGGAAAATCACACTTCAACCTTGGTGGTCGAAGAAGAAGAAGGGCAGTGCACAGAAGACCACTTCCGGTACCTATGGGTATCAGTAAGAACTGATGCCAAATCCCGTGTAGCCGTATAGTCCAGGAAGAGATGGATAAATAAATATCTTGTTTGTTTCCTTTTTTGTGTAATAGTTTTATTTTTGCAGTTTGCCATTAATCTGGAATTTCTTCTTTCTTCAGCCTTAGATTGAATAGATCTGTTAGTTCTTTGGTTAGAGCTTTCACTCCTGCTTTTAGAATTTCGTTTTTATGCTATCCGGTCCAGGACTTGTTTCAGACTTAAGTTTTTTAATACCAGATATAATTCCCCCTTCCATTATTGGTAGAACTTCATCTAGATTTGTAGCTTCCTTTTTTCCTTCGTCTAGGTCATAAGTTGCTTGGTTACACTCATAAAGTTGTCTGAAGTATTCCGTGGCCACTCTATTCATGTTTTCCCTGTAAGTTATGATTTCCTTTCTTGGGTTTTCAAGAGTAACCATCCATTGTTTTCCTATTGAGAATTCCTTTTGGATTCTTCGAATAGACTTCTAATCTGATAGGATTCTGCTTATAATATTGTTATTAAATGGTTGAATATATTCTTTTACCATCTTCCTTATGAGGTTATTTATAACTGTCAGTTCTTTCCTTTTGTCATCAGTGAGCTCTCCACTTTATTTTAACTCTCTCGAATCTTAAACACCTCTTTAGTTCTATCTGATATTTTGCTTGGTTTATTTTGAACTGATCGGGGTCCTGGTCTACATCTATCATCGATCGCTTTGGAAATTAAGTCGTATTTTTCTTGAACAGTGTAGGTAACTATCTCTATTCTACTTTTATAACTGGACTGAAGATGTCCTATCAATGTTTCTTGGAATTTTTTTAATTGGGTCTGGTCGTGAAGTGAAGGTGTTTTTTGTTTTGCTCTAAATGGTCTTTTTTTGTAACAGTTTATATAAACATCAACTCTTAACATCCTGTGATCGGAATTGAAATTCAGCTTCTTTATTATTTTGACCAAGTTAATTTGGTTTGTCAAAAAGCAGTCCAATTTATATTTGTGACAGTGTGAACACCAAGTCCATTTTTCCTCTACATTTTTCTTACAAAAAGAGTTACCGATTTGAAAGGGTTGACTGTAAGCAAAATTTATTATCCGGTCACCACCTTCATTTCTTTTCCTGTATCCCTAATTTCCCATAATTGAGTCTTCACTATCTAATTTTGCTCCAACTCTGCCGTTAAAATCTCCTATAATTATAATCCAGTTATTTTTCCTTTTAAAGCTGGAAACTAAGTTCTCTAGTTCTTGGTAAAATTTATCCTTTGCTTCTTTAGAATCACACATTGTAGGGGCATGCAATTGTACAATGGTTAATTTTTTGCTAGGAGTAATTTGGAAGGTTATCACTGCTATTCGGTAGTTTATCTCTTTAAAATCTATTATCGCGTGTTTTAAATTTTTTGAAATAAGAAAACCGATAGCATACATTCCATTTTGCGATGCTGTATGCATAAATATATCTCCTGATCTCAGTTCAAAAATTTGACCATGTTTCCTTCCCACTTCTGCCTAACCAATAAAATCCCACTTAATGTTCTCTAAACTATGGATAAACTCCTCTAACTTTTCTTCACCTATTAATGTCCTAACATTTAATGTACATACCTTTAGAGAGCCGTTTTTGCTGCCATGGCGAGATTGACTTTCAATATGCTATATACTAGTACTTGGGACTTCTTTGTTGTTTGTTTCTATTTGCCCTTCTTTTTGCGATATCAAAAATCTGTCTAAGCTCCTAGATTGTTTTGATTCCTTTAACTAATTTTTAGTAAATAAAAATAAAATTTTAAGTAATTCTTTCAAAGAGAAAATTTGGTCATTAATCATAAGTTTATCGAATCTTAAGGTAGCTTTATTTTTATTTCCTTTCTCCCAATTTGCTTTCATGATTGAAAACAATTCTTTTTTAATTTCTCGGACAGCCTTTAGCATGTCGTCATTAATTTTTATTTTCTTAAACTCTTCAGTTTTCATTAAACTCGACTTGTTTCTCATGATGTCTCTTTTTAAAAAAATATAATTTAGTTTTACTATTACAGGGCTATTTTTATTTTTAGGATTTCTTTTTCTTATTTCTTTGATGTCATAAGTGCGAAATTCTGATGCGATACAGTGCAATATACGAGCCGAACTCTCCATCCATCCAAGAGATAGAGAATATTAAATTTTGAAGGGAAAAATTATACATGAAAAGAAGCACTGGTAAAATTTCTGGGAGACATAGTTTAATTTAACAGGGATTCCGTCAGTCTACGTGGTTTGTGCGGGATTTCATAACTGAGGTATTATGTCAGTTGGTGAGGTGTCAGAGAAATAGAAGTTTTCAGAGTTATAAGTTGTAACTGAGAGATGCTGGAAAGATGGTGATGACAAATTAAAAGAGGGCGCAGATAGAAAGTAGGAGTTTAATTTTTCAGGTGATACTAGATTGTCTGAAGAGGTGGTGGATTTAGATAAGAGTTTTTGAAGGAGTTTCCAATTAGACTTAGAATCAGGGACTGAGGAAAGGGCTTCGTGAAAATAATTAAATTTCGCTTGTCTGAATCTTTTTTGTGTCAAGTTAAGGAGTACTCAGCGGACGCTTAATAGCCATCTTCTAGCCTTGTACATCCATAGTGTCTTCGAGGAGCCTTACTTCTCTTTTGAATATTTATTATATCTTGGCTCAACCATGGAACAGGACACCGGCAGAAGGTACAGGGGTTTTGAGAGGAGCATGATTATCAAGGATCCTGAGCAGATTAGAGGTGAGGATATCTAACATAGAGTCAATGGAAGGGGGGGAGAGGGGTCAATTTCTTCCCATTTCAGGAGTCCAAGATATGGTAGAATGGTTTCAGGAGAGAGGGCGCCAAGGTTAAGCAATGTTATGGTTTTAGAAAGCATAGCTGGAGTTTGGATATTGTAAGATATTTAGATAAAATCGTGGGATGACAAGAATGTAACTGGCAATTTGGAAGAGGAAAGAAGGTTCCCTGCTGTATCAGATTCAGTCCAGCGAGTATGATGGGTGGGAGTAAAGAGAATGATTAACAGAATAACATTGATAAATAGGAATTCGATATGCGGGTGCTCAGTTGGGGATGAAAATTCAAATATTCGAAACCTAAGGCTATTGTGGAAATAAAGCCGAATACCTTTGCCAGCACAAAATATGCGGTTGCGACCTATAAAGAAATAAACCGGAAGGGAAAGAGAAGAGGAAGGGATAAACGGTATTAACCATGTCTCGGAAACGGCAATATGGTAGAAATTTTGGGGTAAAATATTGAAGAAATTCGTTAAAATGAATGGGAAAGGACTGGGCGTTAGTATGGGAGGTAGTTAGTATATTAGACATGCTGGAGGTGAGATGGAAAGTACACAATGATTAAAGGGAAGACACTGTGCATATAAAACGAAACATACATACTATACAACAATATAGTGAAGACAATTTGAACAGAATAAAGATTATATAGATATGTACACAAAGATATACATTTATACAAACATACATATAACAAGAAAATCATAAGCTCATTTCCCAGGTAAAAAATTAAATTAAAAAAAAAACATATATCAATAAAAAAAAAAAAAAAAAAATGGCTATGAAGAACAATACAAATGTATATTTCTTTAAATGAAATGAAGTAGAAAATTTGGTATAATCGAGTTTTAAACATTACCTGTTGTTATATTCAAATATTATAAATCACCATTTTCTTAATTTATCATGTAACTCCTTTTCCTAGCACGATAATTAATAAATATAAACTACATTATAGTTTATTTCATTAGCACCAATTCAGGTGATAGTAAATGTATGTAAGTATATGTTTAATAAATGGTTTCAAGGATGCCTAACTCAAGATGAGTCTAATGTGTCTAAAAGTGTAATTGAAAATGTTTTCATTATGGGACTGAAGACCCTTAAGGATAAAAGTACTTAGTTAATGGCAGTACGTTTTTAAAAACTAAAATAGAAATTTAGATAAGAAATACATGAGAAAAAAATACTGAATGTATTATGGGTCCTTTCTAAAAACCTTTTCTTGAGAACTACTAGAAGAGAATATGTCAATTTACTCCCAACTTACAGTAAGTTAAATCCACTAGAGATCAGTATTTAATATTTATCTTCACGGGAAAAAAACTTTTCATGATTCTTGTTTTAAAAATGTCAATATCTCATTCTTAAGAAAGAAAAGTAATTTAATAAAATTATTGTCACCACTCAAATTAAGGATTATATAAGGATTTTATAAATATACAGGATTATAAAAAAACAGTGCAAGATCTAAAATTATAATACAGTATATTTATATACATTTACACACATGGAAGAAATTAATGATACTATACACCAATCATCATTTAGCACAATAATTAATTATGGTTTAATTGTCCACAGATAGTTTCAACATTTATAGTAACAACAAGAAAAACATTAAGCAGTGCAGTATCAATTTTTAATTAATTTTTTTTTGTTTATTTTTTTGTCAAAAAAGATGTTTAAAATTCTACAATAACTTTATCATTATGGTTAAGAGATATAAAAATAAATTGTAATGCAGCAATCTAAATTTAATTATCTCTGATACCACTACTGCCTATACACAAATTAAATAAATTACTGTCTAAAAGGTTAAAACAGCCTCAAACTAACAAATAAGCACTATTTGTTACACACAACTATACACCAATTTTCATAAAAATAGAAACGTTTTGATGTATGATAATATTATTTATAAATAATATATTACAATTTGTACACTCCTTTTAAAGGTTTTACCTAAGTTCCAACATACACAACTAACTATACAGTTATACATAATGGACTGAACAAAAACTGGAATGCAGTCCTTTCTAATTTGATCTATACATAATAAACAACATAGATTTTTGTTAACAGTGAAGTAAATGAAAAATTTACATTTCGATGATAAATATAAATGCAAATATAACGTTTAAATAATCGCAAATTTAAACTAGGAAATTGACACTAAAAAAAAACCTAAAGACAAATAAAAGAACAATCTTTGTACTAAAAAATAAAATATAGAATAAAAAAATTATTTACTTTATTTAAGAGAGCCATTGCATTTGCAGCATTTAAAACACATAGTTTAATTAATCTATCAATATAAGTAGCACTTAAATATCATGAGCTAATACTACAATTGATAATTTTATATCAATTACAATTGATAAATAAATTGTTACGAATGATACAACCGTATAACGAATAACAATATTTATTATTATTAAATTGCAATTTTCTAGATAGTTATTAATAGAATAAATCTGCATACAAAACAGGAATGAATTAATCAATGTGTTTACAATATAATTAACAGCCACCCACTCTAAAGATGTAATAACTAAAAAATTTAACAAATAAAATATTACAACATAAACAATCAAGATAATTTATAATAAACAAGAGAGATTCGACCTTATTATATTTATGCAGTTCCATTGAACATAAAATATAAACTTTCACATATGTTCTCACATTCACCTTCTTAAAATACTCAACCATTGCACGAGGAGCTTTTTCATTCACACACAAAATATTGCTTCTCTGCAATAGATTGTTTTGGTATAATACAATGTTACTAAGATTCAAATTTTAAAATTTTGTGCAAGATGTAAAAGAAAAAAAACTGCACTTATTGACAAAGTGCTTAACATTTTCTAGTAAACATACATTACATGAAACTATTGCATTGGCCCAACTTGATTCCCAGTTTATAACCTTCATAAAATTCACAAATACAAATCAATTAATACAATGATTACAACATAAGATCACAAACTGAAGGTTAAAACATAATAAAAAAAAAAAAAAAAAAAAAAAAAAAAAAAATATATATATATATATATATATATATATATATATATATATATATATATATATATATATAAGATAAATCAGAATGAATTAAATTATTTAAGGGCTTGAAACACGACCAACTAGTTAATAAGATTAGTGAAAATGTCAACAAAGAGGTGAGAGGTAGTCTAGTATCACTGTCTCTCTAAGCTGACCAGCCCTCCCACTCTTTATGTCAGCACACACGAGACATAGGAGGAATTTATTGAGCCAGGTCTATCAATTAAAAAAGTAGAAGTGTGGAGTAACCTGTTTAGCTATAATGGCAGATGCCATCAGCAATGATGCCATTCCCCGGCCCATAAACTACTAGATTAGGCACTATTAGACTAAAGGTTAACCTATTGGAAGAACCTATATATTAGAACCTCATTGGACAAGGAATTGAACTATTCACTGTGCTTATCCAAAATAAAAGGCATACGAATGTGGAAATCTTCTATAGAATTTGGTGACACTATAGCTAACACAGCCTTTAAGTAAAATTATATCAAAAGGCTATCTGATTACCAAGGTAGAGGGGAGAGGAGGGGGGTGCCGGTATTTCGAATGGAATGTACAAGATACGGTGTAGTCCATTAAAAATCTTAATATATACATACCTAATATTTAGGAATGATATTTTTAGAATATGGGGGGGGGGGGGGGTCCTTACCATTGAAATGATTAGATGAAGGTGCGCAAAACTTTTTGTTGGGAACCACTGCTAGAAAGCATGATTAAATTTGGATAGCCTGTCTCTTCCACAGAGACTAAATTCATAAAATATTGAAAAGCAATATAACTTTGTGATCCGACAAGAAGAAATGCCTGAGATCAAGATGCAGATAAATGTTGAAAAAAGAAAACTTATAAGAATTGGAACAATTTAAAGATTTCTAGTACCTTGGAGCCATCATGGGAAGGCTGAATTAATAATGGAATAAGAGGACTTGATTGATACAATAAAAGGTACAAGATGGCAACCCTGAACCTAAACCATTAGTCCATGCCCTCCCCCACCATTCTCTGCCAAGACACCTTCACTAATCGTACTGATACAATAAAAAAACATCTAACTTAACTTAGATAATATAAATTAAAAACTTCTAAACATAAAAAGAAACTCGAAAATGAACTTATTAGTAGTAATTGCTTAATTATAGTAAATGTAGTAATTACAGATAGAATTTCCTAAATAATCAAGTCATAGTTCAATATTACTACTAATTTTAATCATTCCACTGAAAAAATGAACTTAAAAAGATAGTTTACATTATGTATTTATACCACCTGTATCAAGAAATAATACATTTGCCAAAGTATTGACATTAAAAAAACAAAACAGTAAAATTAAAAAAAATCATTAATGGAAAATTTCTTTCAAACAAGCAATAATTTGAAAATTTCATGCATATATTTTTTCTCTTAAATATCACACCAGTGGAATGTCACAGGGAAAGAAAGAAAAAAAAATAAGACAAACTAAACTAAGAAATAAAAGAAAATGGACGCATTTTCATAAAATTACTTAACATATAAATTGCTCGGGTAGGAAATATATATACGAAGCACGTAAAAGTGAATAATATTATATAGAAAATATAAAGCACCTAACCTCATTGACTCAATGATACAATAATTTGGGAATTGGAAACAGCATTGGGATTATATATAAATATATGTGTGTGTGTGTGTGTGTATACATGTGTATAATGTTATACATGTGTATATATATTATATAATACATATATATATATATATATATATATATATATATATATATATATGGCATAAACAATTAGGATAAACTAATAATATTATGACAATTTAAAAAAGTTTCAGAAAATGCGCTGTATCATCTTCTATTTTCGTCATTAAGGTATAAATAATTAAATGTATAATTGAGCCAAATAAAGATTGTGTGATAACAAGGACAAAAATATAATAACCAAAAAAACACGGGGTAAACTGTTGATGTTTAATTTATCGGTCCATAATAGTTTCTTCAAGACAAATGATTAAAACAAACACTTAAATCATAATTATTGTATATTATTAAAACTAACATAAATCAGATTTCATATGGAATCCATAAATTTAGACCATATGCTTGTGAAATTTATTCCTCCAAAATTAAAAATAGTATAAAACATTAAATACTCAATACAGATTAAATTCAATAACTAATAACCTAGATGAGAATAACTTATCTGATTGCTGTTTATAATTGGCTTGATTTTGAAATAGTTAACTGTTGCTTGCAATACCAACATTAATAAATGAGCAATCATTACGAATAGGAAATTGGACAGTACATATGTTGAAAATTGAATTAAAGCAATTTCAAAACCACCAAGAAATAACACAATCATATTTAAAATTCTAAATGATGATCTATTTAAAGAAATATACTTTAGGAAAAGACTAGAAGTAATAATTAAAATAATAAATATCACTAAGATTAGAATTAAAAAAAAAAAAACGAAAAAAAGATGCACTTAGGCAGATTGTATGGTTTTTCATTACAACTGGAACTAAGCACATATGTTCATATGATTTTATTGAGGCGAACTTAATGAACATCATTAATGATGAAGGGAACAAGCGTAACAGTTTATATAGCAAAGTTGTTCATATATGCAGCATTTAAAAGCAATAATACAAATACATTGAACTAAAATGAACAATACTTTAACTGAGTGAGTTGAAGACTAATAGATAGGATAATTTATATTACTATAAGAGTTTTAGGTTTTTTTTTTGTTTATAATCCAACATTCTTAACATTGGGATACAGTGATTAAGAAAAGATAAATATGAAAAAAAAAAAGGCTATCCTATCCAGTGGGCTAGTAAAAAATACTATGAAAATAAAAAGAGCTAGACAATTGATTAACTTACAATGATTAAATAATTATATTGCTTTGTTCAGATGAAGGAGAATTCAAATGACTAAAACTTCTCCTGTTATACAAAAACTTACAAGGAAAATAATTAAACCCTACTATCGATTTCCAGCAATAGCTCAATTAGCTTATACAATTTTTTTTTTTCAATTTATGAACATAAAAAAAAAAGCTGGCAAAATAAATAAAAATTTTAGACATACACATTATCTGTGCTTGACTTAAACACCTAACAGTCTTTCAATTACTATAATAATAAATGACAATAAAAAAATAAATAAAACAGTAAAAGCAAACTAAGAAAGCACTTGATAGCAAATGAACATATGAGTACATACACATAATAAAACACATATTTCATGAGAACTGACAAAAATGAAAACTTTTTAAATCTTTTTCAGAATTTATCCTTATCCGCAAAACTTATTAGAGAAGTACAAACTTTGTTATATAGAGAATTATGTAACTTGGACACTTAGCTAAATAAATAAATTACAGTTATAATAACTTTGAAAATAAAAAATCAATAAATATTGAAATCATTTTTTTTTTTAGTATGCTGTGGTTAAGATGAACGTTTATCAGTATGGCTAATGCCTTTATTGTTAAAGGACATGTCCCAGATAATAAAGAACTTATTTATTTATTTATGTTTAATGGAAAATGTGCTATGATGCATTGTATATGCCACATGAAGCTGAACTTAGATGAGGTTCTAGAGTTTATTAAACACGGGTCATTCACATTTCTCGGCTCCAGAATTGCGATAGTTCCAGTGAACGTTACATCCCATGAAGAAGACACATGTCCTACCCCAGAATATTGATGATACAAAAAAAGGCACAGCTTTTTTGCATGCCAATTGGGCTTCTCCATTACAATAATTTGTCATCTATTTTAGACCCGGAAGACTAACTTTCTGCTATGGAAGAATTCAACCAAACCTAAATCAATATAAATGTGATGCCAAAGAACTAAAAAAAAAAATAATATAAATAATACCAACGTTAGAGGGGAGAGGGAGGGATCAGTTAATCTATGAAAACAGGTTGAAAAATATTTTAACATGTTCCTATCAAATTTTTATTATTTCTTCAGACGAAATAATGACAAAAAATGAAATATTAAAAAAAATGTATATGTGTGTGTGTGCATATAAATGTATATGTATATGTGTATGTATATGTGTATATATGTATATATGTATATATTATATATTATATATATATATATATATATATATATATATATATATATATATATATATATATATATATATATATATAAATTAGGAACAGCATCACTATTTTTCCAATAATGGTTTTATAACCAAGATAGTACCTATTTAAACAGTTATAAATTCTAGTTTTTACTTAGAAAGAGATAAATTTTCTATTTATCATAGTTATGATAATGTTTGTACGTGCATTCAATCATGAAGTGGATTATGTTGAATAACCCTTAAGTTTTGATACTTATACCAGAAACCACTGTCTCTTGACTTCCATCCATATTCAAGCAAATAAAAAAAATTTTCATAGGTCAGCACCATGAGGCTATATGAGGCTTTTATATGAAAACTAATTCATTAGTTTTGAACTTTTAATTATGTTTTTGAACTAAATTTTAATTCTTGGATTAGATCTTCAACGATTATTTATTTTATTTTTTCTCTGAATAATAATATATGCAGAAGTGATAACTTTAAGTAATGTTGTTTAAATAAATAAATGAAATCCATCAGTTAAAACTGACAGGAAAATTTTTAGCCCATAAGTCATGAGAATAATCACACATTAATTAATTTAAAAACAAAACATATTGAATTTAGTCAAAGAAGTATAAGTATTCTATTCATAAACTACCAAATTAATGCATATACATATAGAAAAAGTTCTAGGCAATTGGAAGACAGCATGTGATCGAAATAATATACTTTCCGCTTTAGGATGAATAATACAGGTAAATGAAGTTTTAACCGTAGTTAAACTTATATTCAGGAAAAATGTTTTAATTTTTTCATACTGTCTTATTCTATGGTTACAGAAAAAGTTAATTATGAATTTTTTGTAACAAAGTATGTATGAAAGTTTATAAAGTATATTTAAATAGCTAAATTTTAAAAGAGCTATTAATTTGTCAGTTTCAAAATTTGAACTGAATTGTTTTCAAGTAACTCTGCTTTGCTATTAAATGGATCATGAAAATAGTTTTTTTTAAATCAAACAAAACTGAAAAGTACCAATATAAGTGAAAAAATGCGACTGGGAATCCTTTTAAGTCTTTACAACATAACAGATCCCTATAAATCATGAATTATCATACTTAGCAACAACAGGAACTTGTTTTAATTACACACACACACACACACACACACACATACATACATACATACATACATATATATATATATATATATATATATATATATATATATATATATATATTATATATATATATATATATATATATATTAAACAAGAGGCTATTAATTCAATGGTGGCAAGTTGGAAGTTCTATTAATGGATTTTTAAAAGACTTCAACTGAATTGAATACCAACTAATTAAATTACAAGACAATTGTGGAATTTCATAGCTTCATTTTATAGATGCTATCTGATCACTGTAATTTATCAAGAATGGAAATCTTAATAATTTCAGATTTGATAAAAACTAAGATAACAACAAATCCAGAAAAATATTCTGGAATTTTTTTAATTGAATAATTCTACTATACAATTATTTTATTTACTCCTGGAATTATTGTTGTTATTCCAATAATTTACCAGAAAAAGAAAAAAAAAAAAAATTATTTGTAAAATGGTTACCAATATCTATGACTCTTTCAGATTAACCACACACCTATTATCAATAGTGTTTCCCCTTCATTTGGTCACAGAATGAACTCTTAGCTACAATTATTTAATAAAAGAGTGAAATACGAAGAACTATGGGCGTTTAAATACGTATTCTTGAAATGAAAAATGGCCTTCACATTGGATTTTTTCTTTTTTCACTCTGGATTTTACACCAGGGAAAAACATCTTATTTAAAAAAAAAAAGAATACTTCTACAATAAAAAGTATAGCCCGATAATAAGAATAATGACTAATAATAATAATTAAAGCTTATTACATTAATTACCAGCCTCAGCCTCATTAATATATGCCTTTTGTAGTTCATCTTGAAAGAATATGTTAAGGTTGATGTGAGAGCATACAAATTTTTAACTATAAATTAACAATGTTTAAAACCTATTTATTTTTAGCAGCACAAAGAAATTCTTCGAGATATTATTATAAGACATAGCTATCTTATCAGCAATTATCAACTGAGTAGTTGTGAATATAAAATCCTGATAATAACGGATTAAAGATCTTGAAATATGTATTTCATATATATATCTTTTGCTCTTTACTTCAATCCTTTAAAAAAATAAATAAATAATTAAATGACTAAATAGTTTCAAAATTAGTCAATAAATATTTAGGCTCAACCAATATAAAAATAGGTTCATTGAAATATAAAAGTACTAATAATGATAATGATTTGCTGAGAGAAGAGGAAGAAAATACATAATCCCCCCATTAATATTAAGAATTAATGCGATAAAAAGTAAATGAAAGAGAAACATTATAGCACTCGGTCAAAAATGTTTCATCATCTAGATCACAAATACTTTAAAATTAAGGTATAAAAACAAACATGGAACTTCTGCTATTAATTAGGATGAGAAGTGAGGCACTTAGCTAAGTAAGGAAACAAAATTCTTTAAGTGTTATAAAAGTAATTCAAAAAATTTTTTTATAAATTCACAATCCTCTTTGCCATTATTTTTACCTTGAACTTAGTATAATAAAATAAAAAAACTTTCCATTAGCATAAAAACATAAGTAATTGAGTGTATGTGATGTGTTTGTGCATTCTTTCTTTATCCGCCAAACATTCTTACCAACTCATCAACACATATGCTAATTATTTCTATAATAACAAGACAATTCTGAACAATAGAAAGAGTATAATTTCAATAAATATTGGTAACGCCAAAGGGTTCAATTAACCATTAGAGTGTGTGATTCCATTGGCTCGGCAGAATCATATAACGTATCAGTATCTTGGGCTGGTTCACCTTGCAGCTGGCACTGATTACATAATGTACCAGCGCCACAATCACAGAAAAACCTATGAAAAAATAATGATAAATACAAAAAAAAAAACAAAAAAAAACTGGAACACTGAATAAAAATAATACTTTTATATCATGCTAAGAAAATAAAAAAATTGCATTGACAAAATTCACGTTTTCTTATCAGATCTGAAATAGCATAGTTTACCTTAATGATTAACACATTTAAAAAATTATTTTTCATTCATTATTAAAATCAATTAAAACATAGAACAAAAATTTAAACTAAAGAAAAAAAAAAACAGCACCATAAAATAAATATTTTCATATATTTACCTATCATGTCTTACAAATTCTACTTCATGTCCAGCATGACAAGTTTTAATACAATTTACACAGATGGCATTTCGACCAGTGGTATTGCAAGTTTGGCAACGGTAAAAATCATGCATGGGGAATGAAGTGTAACTAGAGATTTTATACAGGCATTGCCCATTCCTAACAGCTTTTTCTACGGCATCTTGGTTACTAAAGATTTTATTACCTAAAAAACAAATACAAAAATAAATTAAACAATATCAAGATAATAATTAAATTATAAAACAAATTTAGTTTTTCTGAAATTAATAAATTCTGAAACACTGCTGGAAGTGCAATTTGAGAGGCAATAGAATATTCTAAATGTTTCTTCTAGTGTATTTTACATCCTGATAATTGCTTGTTTCAGGCTCTACTCCAATAAGTAAAGTGGGTATATTTCAAGTTTAGCCTGCTTGTGTTTGTTAAACGCAATAAACAGCTAGCCAATTAAGACATTACAGTGTTAAGTTATTGAATCAAGTAAGAGTTTTGTTCTTGAAATTAAAATTATTTTAAGTCACGTTAAAGTATGAGCCCATTTTTCAAAGTTCAGTTCTGTTGATAAATTTAAGAAAACTATTAAAGCCAAGATAAACTAAAAACTGTAGGCTAGGCAACAAATTTATTTAGAATTTAAATTCTATATAATAAAGAAAAAAGCTAATTATAGACTGAACACTTAAAAGCTTCATTATAGCAGCGATTATAAATTTAAGAAATAAGGTATTCAATTCTTTCTAAGGAAAAAAAAAAAAAAAAAAACCTGTACCCAACCCATTAAGGATCTTGGGCTCAATATACATAGAGATTCGTACTGTTTCTAGACCAACAGTCATTATATCTAGATCATGCTCGGCAGTCAGGATTTTCTCCAATTTTGGGTATCCACTTTACAGAGGATGGGCGTGCCCCAGGAGGTTCTCCATACTCCAAGATCACCCCATGGCTGAAATAATAAAATAAATAATATTCTGCCAGTCTGGATTTGGACCCGAGACCCGAAGAACAGAAGACTAGTGCTCTATCCACTAGACCACGCCGCTCTAAATAGGTTTTCCCCCAATGCAAACTTACAATGAAGTAATAAATAGATGATATTTACCAAAATTATAGATTACTCAAAATCACAATTTATACACCTAAATAACAAATTGAAGCTTCAATTAATTTATACTTACATCGTACAATAGGATTGACACCAGTAGCAAGACAAAGTCCCCCAAACCTATTGTTAAAAATTTGATTATTTTCCAATGTTGCTGTGGCATTCAAAGTTATTTCAATACCTGCTGCTAATCCATCAAATATTCTATTATGTCTCAAGACGGGATGACTTTGAGTTGAAATTAAAACTCCTGCTTGAGCATTCCTGAATATATCATTTTCCTCCAAAATACCTATCAAATAGGAAACGTTCAAAATTATTAACTTCATAATCTCAGAACTCTGATCATAGTTCTATAATAACAGAATTATACTAAGCCATAATTCCATATAATTTTAAATTGATTCAAGAAAATAAAAATTAGAAAGCAAAAAAAACATAATAATAATAAATAATAAGAACATCTGATTTTGATCTGAATTCTTTTGTGTGTATGATTTAGTTGTTCTGCCCTGTGACCTGCTTCAGCATTCAAGCGCCAACTCTTAGCCCACTGATCACCCTTCATTGTTGGCACAGCTAATCAGTTGATCCAAAGCCTATGTTAGGAACTGTTATAGTTACTTAGGAAGAATCTTAATGCTCTTACAACATAAAGAGGCAGCTTCCCAGATCATTTTCATGTATTACATTATCTATCAACTCAAATTAAACTATGTTCATACAAATGAAATATCCATAATTATGAATCATAGTTACACTGATAATTTCTTTACAACTATTCATTTACTACAGCGATGAACCAAAGGAAAGTGGTATGATACTGCTCCATTTCACTGTTTTTTAAAAATACATCAACTCTAATCAGTTCTGAATATGCAACATTATGTTGATTTGATTGGCTGGTATATAATCATCTAGCAACTTACATTTTAAATGTTATGGTGTGCATGATAATAGCACTGATCAGTAATTGAAATACCCATGCTACGTTATCAAAAATAATACTAAAATTTGATCAAAATTAATTTAGAAAAATATCTGAGAAGTCAAAGGTCTTATACACTACACACCCTAGGGCCACCTCTCCTAGGTAGCCGCCCCGGATGGGGGAGTGCGTCAAGGCACTCCGAGGAGGCAACTCCTCCACTTGACTCGGGGGCAGCGTGCCGATAACCCACTACCCTTAAAAACAAATATTACAAGACCTGCACAAAGAAGAGCCGGAATGATTCTACAGAAACAACATAATGCCTGCCTTATGGACTTTAAACTTGGAACATGGAACATTCTTTCATTATACCGACAAGAACCTTAGATCAGCTCCTGATTCAATTGTAGAAATACTCTATTGACGTAGCTGCTATCCAGGAGATAAGATGGACTGTCCAAGGATCATTTAGTAAGAAACACCACACCATGTTCTACAGCTGCAATGAAAAAGATCACACCTACGGAACAGGATTCATCATCAGCAATAAATTTGCCACAGCAGTGACAGGATTTAAAGCAGGGGACCCCCGGATATGCTACTTACGTATGAGAGGCAGATTTCACAATTTTAGCCTCATCAGTATCCATGCCCCAACAGAACCATCAATAGTCACGCTAAAAGATGACTTCTACGCCAAACTGGAAAACTGCCTAGACGAGTGTTTAAGATTTGATATTAAAATAGTCATTGGAGACTGTAATGCCAAAATCCGGAAAGAGAAGGAGTTCAAACTAGTTATCATCACAGCATACATGATGAATGTAATGACAACGACCTATGATTGGTCAATCTTGCTGCATCAAAAGGTTTGGTTATAGCAAGCACACTATTTTCTCATAAAAAGAATCATCTGGCAACATGGCGATCTAACAATGGTGTTACCAGAAACCATATCGACAATATTCTTACAAGTGATAGGCATATCTCTAACCTAATGAACAACTAATGTGTTCCAAGGAGCCAATGTTGATTATGACCACTTCCTTACTGTTGCTAGAATAAGAGCCAGAATCTCAACAGTTAAGAGGCTTCGAGGGATACAACAAATAAAATATAATTTGGCAAGCTGAAGGACCCAGATATACGTATGCGATTTTCCATCTTCATGAATGAGAGGGTGAGGTTGCTTGGAGAGCCTGAAGACCTTAACCAACACTGGTTTGTGAGTGTTACCCAGGAAGTACTAGGACAGGAAGAATTCATAAGGTTTTATGATGAATGCCGTGGAATTAATGAGGAAAAAAATCACACTTATAGATGTATGGTCCAAAGACATTATACAAGGGGAGCAGTTGCGGAATACAAAGAGAAGAGAAGCTCTTACTTAGGCGGAAGAAAAGAGCCAGGGAAAACCAGAAACTGGAGGAAGGAAATAAAGAACATGAGAAGTTTTAATGAAATAAGAAAATTCTTTCAGCAAGTAAACACTGGCCACTAACCCTTCAACCTAGGTACGCCTGTAAGGATCAAGATGGAAACATCCTTATGGAAAAAAGGGAAGTGCTGAATAAATGGAAGGACCACTACAACTCGCTACTGGGAGAGAACATGACTGGAGATAGAGGTTACTAAGAAATTCCCCAGGGAGAGTTGGAACCACCTGATTTTTAAGATGTAGAGGATGCCTTGCTGTCCTTGAATAATAATAAAGCACCTGGCCCAGACAAGCTACACGCTGAAATATTTAAATATGGTGGTGCTGAGCTGACTAAATACATGTATGGAATTATCATGAAGGTGGATACTTGAGGAAATCCCAGATGAGTGGAGAAATAGTGTGATATGTCCTATACATAAAAAAGATGTTCTTCATTGCCGAAACTACAGAGGAATCTCCTTACTTCCATGCGAATGTAAAATCTTCTCACTGATTAGGCTCGTAATTTTAGCTCTGAAAATGGGGTTCACGGTAAAGTCTTGATTTTTTCACCTATTATGTTTTTTGGGTTGCTGAACATGAATCTGAAATTTGTGGGCAAACATTTTTCCAGAACATGGTTTTTTCCACATTTTTTGCCAAAATGTTGGCACTATTTCTGTTTTTTTTTTTACTATATCTCGAAAACAGAGGGTTTTGGGGCAAAACTTACTAAGGAAACAATCCAAGTGATTAAAATTGTCTCCATTTTTCATATGTAAAGTTTTTCTGAGGGACCTACCGTTTTGCCACTAGAGGGCGTCAAAAATGTAGGCTAGGATATTATCATTTTCATGGGAGAGTTTTGATTTTTTCACCCTTTATGTTTTTGTGGGTCGCTGAACACGAATCTGAAGTTTGCAGGCAAAAATGTTGCCCGGAACATGTTTTTTTTTCACACTTTTGGTCAAAATTTTGGCACATTTTATGTTTTTTTTTTGTTTGTTTTTACTTTATCTTGGAAACAAAGGGTTTTTGACAAAACTTACTGAGTACACAATTAAAGTTAACAAAATTTGATACCTTTTTTATTCGTGAAGTTTTATTGTAGAATAGGCCATTTTGCCACTAGAGCGCGTCAAAAAATGGGCAAAATTGTCGGACGGTGGAAAATCCACAATTTTATCGGAAACGATCCGTGTTTTAACAAGATTGCCATCAATAATTCTTGAAGAATAAATGTGTATGTAAAAATTATTGGGTTGTGTCACATGAAATGTCCATTTTCAAGGTAAAGGATTTATATTAAAAATACGATATGAAAACAAGATAATTTTATTCGAAGTATTTACCTTCTTTTTCTACACATTTTAACACCGTGACACCAACTTTTTTATCCCCAAACTGAAAAACTCTGAGCTTTGAAGTGAAACAAAATCTGAAAATGCACTTTTCACTTGATCATCATTTTCAAAAAGTTTTCCTCTGATGAAGTTGTCTAAATTCCTGAACAGGTGGTAATCTGTTGGAGACAAGTCGGGAGAATATGGTGGGTGCGGAAGAACTTCGTAGCCCAGTTCTTTCAATTTTGGGGTCTTGCAGCTGCTCAGTGAGATCATGAGGTACCCATGTATCGAGCTTTTTTACTTTCCCTATACACTTTAAATGTTTGGAAACGGTTGATACACTTGCATTTAGTTGTGCTGAGAGTCCTTTAACTGTTTGGTAGGGGTTTCCTTCTACTGTATGTTTGAGGACATCATTGTCTATAACGGACGGAGGTCTTCCTCGGGGCAAGTTTTCCAAGTCGGTATCCCCAGCTGAAAACTTAGCAAACCAACGGCGAATGGTTCGTTCATTAACACTCCCTTCCCCAAACCTCTTGCAAATATTTCTAGCGGCCTCAGCTGCTGAATGGCCAAGTTTAAACTCGTACAAAAATATTACTCGAAAATCGCATGTTTCCATGCTCATATTTGGAGGTATACTAAAAAGTGGGTGATTGATTGGGAAACTAATGTTTATAATACAAAGGTAGAGGATTAGTAACTGTTTACTTTAAATATGTAAACATTCGGAAGAAAACAACAGAGACCTGAAAAATCCTTTATGTATTTCAGAAACTATAAAAATGGACATTTCATGTGAAACAACCCAATACATTTAGACCAAATAGGATTTGTTATCAAGTCTTGAGGGTCATTTGTAATATAAATAAATAAATAACCCAATACATTCCAGAATCGTGTATTTCCTGACAGGAGATGCAAATGACTTTTATAATATTAGAAAGTATACAAGTGAAATCTTATATGCTAATGTAAATTGTACTTCTTGGTAACTGTCTAATGCAATTTAAACCACACTAGTCAAAATATAATTCGTATCTCTTTTTAATTTGCTGCAGTCCTTTGCTGAGACTGCTTCCGTCTTGCATGCCTATTATTTAACTTGGCACTAGAAGGTGCCATCAGAAAGTCAAAAATCCAGGTGGGAGGAACCATTTTCAATAGAGGAGCACAGATCCTGAGATCCACTGACAATTTAGACATAAGTGGAAAGATCCACTGACAATTTAGACATAAGAGGAAACATTTCTAAACCTCCAGAGGGAGGTGGCGAAAGTGTGGCTGGTCATTAATGAGAAAAAGAAGAAGTACATGAAAACAAACTCCCAAGGTCGACTAGAGCACCTCCCCCCCAATGATCTAAATAGTAGACACTATGCTAAAGTGGGTAGATGAGTTTGTATACCTCGGAACGCAGGTGAATTCCGACAATGACATAAAGCCAGAAATCTAGAGGAGAATTTTGGTTACCAATAGATACTACTTTGGAATGATAAAATACTTCCGCAGATGAACTCTCACCAAAACCACTAAACTCTGCCTTTATAAGATGCTAATCAGGCTAGTTCTGGTATATGGCTCCAAAAGTTGGTCTGTCCCATAGACACATCATTTTGTCTTGTCAGCATTGTAAAATTAATAAGCATCGGGCGGCTGAGATGGGCTGGACACATCGCCAGGATGGGCCTGATGAACTACCCAGGAAGCTTCTGGATAGGGAGGTTTTATCGATCAAGAAGAGTTGGCAGACCCCAACAATGGTAGGCTAATGGTGTGGCGGCCGACGCATGGACCCTCTTAAACCTCCACAATTGGAAAGCAGCCGCACAGGACAGGGAAGACTGGCAGACCTAGTTGCAGGCGGCCCTGAATCTTTGAGAGTTGTAGTGCCACCGAGGAAGGAAGGAAATCAGTAAATACCAGAATAAATACAAATCTGTCATAGAATGCTTTTTGAACTCCAATTACTACCAAAAATATTTAAGAAGTTTATGTAATTGCATTAGAGTTGGTTCTATAGGTTTAAATACAATAGATTAGATTTGAACTAGTTTCAGCAAGAACTTGGGCAATCAGGTTTTATGGGAGAAGCAGGAAAAACCAAATACTCTTGATATAAAAAAAAATTACTTTCTGAACCTCCCTAAACAAACAGTAAAGTTGAATGCCAGCCAATAGATCAAACACAAAATAATTTGAACATATTTAGTTAGAATGCAGCAGCAGAAATATTTAAAAAAATTACATGAATAAGAAATCTCATGTGGCGAGATTATGCTCGCAAAAAGTTATAACGACTTTCAGTTTAATGGAATTTAATAATATTGAAAAGGATTAAATAGTTCAAAATATGATACAGAATATTTTTAACCAAGTTAATATTCATACAGAAAAACAATACTAAAATAAGAGAAAAAAAAGATTCAAAACAATTAGTCAAGTACTTCACCTTTTCCACCATTAAAAATACAAATTCCTCCATCTCTTCCATCAAAAATTTTGTTGCGCTTCAAGGTTGGATTAGAGTCAGTTTTGATCCATACACCAGCCATTGCATTGTCAAATATCTCATTTTGTTCCAATAAACCAAGACCACCATTATAAACCAAAACTCCACCATTTTGACCTCCCCAGATCTTATTACCACGTATAACAGGATTACTTCCAGTCCTGCAGCATAATGGGCAAATAAAAAAAAGAATAAACATTTAAATATAAAGAAGTATGAGAATGTTTAATCATTATATCTTAATTATTTATGAATAGATGAAAATATAATGAATAATGAAGAGGATAATGAGGCAACACAATAATAAATAAAAAAACTATTTATCAATATCCACAAAGTCTTTAAAAAAAATAACTAAACACAATGAGGGAGGCAAATAATACAGGAGTAATAAGAAAACAAATTAAATTACAATTAGGGATGAATTATAGAATTACAAAGTACGATATTAAGACAAAACAGGAGATATAGATATCAACAAAGTAAACTGAGAGGAGTAAAAAGAAAACTGTAATACTAAGAGGTGAAATAAGAAAATTAAATATAATTCATTATATAAGGATATGAGTTAAAGTAAATTAAAATAATATATAAATATAATGACCACATTATTATTGAGAATTAAAGCCTTTAATCTCTCTCAATGCTTGGCAAATATTAGGACCTTGAATAAGTTCTATCAGTTTTTTAATTTAAATAAGTTTTAGTTTTTTAAATGCTTCATTAAAAGGAAAAAAAAACAACATATTTAAGGTAAAAAACATGTCTAAGTATTGCCCATAACTAGCCACTGCTTCATTCTTCCTATCTGGATGCACAAGAACTGCATGTCGGGGAACAAAAAAAAAAAAAAAAAAAAAAAAAAAAAAAAAAAAAAAAAAAAACCCTGCATAAAAGCCTAACCAAGAATCGAACTATTTTATGGTCTAGTTATAAGAATGGAAGTGCTGCTCTGCCTGGTAGGTAGGAAAGGGGTTTAAAAGCAATATAAGATAAGATTATTACACCTGTGCTGCTCAGCCAGGTCATGTGCCGTTGAAAAAAGTAAGTGATAATTGGAGGGGCTATATCCAGTGAGTACAGCAGTTGTATAAGGACTTCTTATTTAAGCATTTTCAGGTAGGTTTTTACCGCATTTGCAATCAATGTAAACATTCCTTTTGCAAACTTTTTCCTTCAGGAATCGGCTTAACCACACCAACAGTAGACTATAAAAATCTCTTATA
This sequence comes from Piezodorus guildinii, assembly GCA_023052935.1. NCBI lineage: Eukaryota > Metazoa > Arthropoda > Insecta > Hemiptera > Pentatomidae > Piezodorus > Piezodorus guildinii. Next base: position 127,813,989 of record CM041295.1, on the reverse strand, counting down.
ATAAGTTTTATTTGTTTTGGGCAGCTTTTAATTATTACATTGTGCTGAACTTACCAAATGCAGAAGAGAACTATGGATATTTATTTGCCTTTGGAGATTAATTTAATAGAGGATTGGGGATTATCACAATTATTAAGCTTAGGATTATCTACTGTATCCATTTTACATTGCTAGTTACGATAAAATGCCAAAAACTGTTCCTTTTTAACCAATGAAGCAGAATTTCACATGTGACGACCCTTGTTTTTTATTGGTAAGGCACCTTATGTTCTTGCATCTAAATAATTACTAATGCTTTCAAAACAATTATATCATCAATTAGCAATGATTTTCTATGTTCAGCTAGTGTCTGACATGGGTTTTAATTAAGCGAATTCTCTGATTTATTGTCTGCGAATGTTTTTATTGTTCTAGAGTGTTCAATGGGGCTTAGGTCCAGGCTATCGGCAGGCCACTGGAGGATACGGGTTCCAGGTAATCGCTTCCAATGTTTGCCCTATAAGGGTGGGCATTGTCAAGCATTAATAAGAAATTGTCAAAAATAACTGAGGCAAAAGGGACCACAATATCTCGTAAAACATCAATTATGTAAATTTGAGCATTTATTGACGCCTTGTTAAATGCCACTGAATCCATGTGAGCACCGGAACAGATGCCACCCTCCAAACTGTGTTTTTCCTGTAATATCACCCTGAGAAAACAGTTTACCATGTCTCCTCCTCACTTTTACGGGAAAATCTGAATTTATCTAAGAAGAGAACATAGCTCTATTCTTCATCTGTCCAGAGGCAATAATTTAAAGCGAATTGCAGACGAGCTGCCCGGTGCGCTAGACACAAGAGGGTTGGTGGCTGCAACCATGGAACGCAGGGACACTACATGTAACCTCCTACACATTGTATCCACCTTACCATCACATTCCATGCAGAGCATAGCTTCTAAGCTGTCTAGTTGTGATTTCTTAACAATAAATTTGTAGTCTGAGGGTCCTGTTATTCTTGGCTGCCCTTTATCAGGTCTCCTCGTGTATTAGCCAGTCGCTTCATAACGTTGGATAGTCCTTAAGACAGATGTCTTGGAAATGACTAGGGATCTTGTGATGTAATCACTGGCCTCTTCCATCTTCTGCTAAAGTGACCATTTGAGCAACTGTGAACGGATCCACAACAATGTTGTTTTTCTTAAAATCACTTTTCAGAATTCTGGTCAAGAATTGAAAACAAAATTGGAGAAAGTGTCGTATAGGTAGTACGAACTGGCCAAGCTAAGAAAATGGCAATACTGATTTAAACTTAGCCCAGAGGCTCCTATCGCTAATCCTTCAGAGATTATTATCCAGTATTTACTTAACACATTTTCTGACCACAACAACAGCTCTAGAGTAGATTTAATATCCGTTGTTTTAGAGTTTTGTTAGAAAAGTAAGGGGATCCAATTTTTTTTTACAGTTGAGTGTAAATACTCTAGTTTGCCAAGAATTTGAATAAAAATAAAAAGGAAAAATGCAGTTATTATAAATAATTAAGATAGAAATAGAACTCTGAGATGTAATACTGAAAGTAAATTAATGTATTATATAACTAGATGATGACAGATAATGACTTAATAAAATTCAGTGAGCTGTTAAGACAAATAAGCATAATTTGAAACAGTAAGTAATGACACAAAAGGTTCTCTAGAATCAAAACATTGTTTTTTTAGTTAAAAACAAGATTTTTAATGCATATAAAAAGACATTACATACAAACCTGATCTGTACTCCGGAATATAAATGATTAAATATATCATTATCCTCGAGTTTTCCATGCCCATTATCATAAAAATATACACCAACTTGTTTGCCAGAATGAATTCGATTCCGACGGAGGACTGGTGTTGATCCAGTAGTGATCCAAACCCCAGCCAAAGTGTTAGCATAGACTTCATTCTCTTCTATCAGTCCTTCACCCTTTTCATGTACATAAATTCCACCATGTTGACCATGATGTATTTTGTTATGCCTAACAATTGGGTCACTGTTAGTACGGATTTGTATCCCAGCCAAAGCATTTCCTAAGAAATAAATATAAAATCTCAGTTTACTAAATATAGGCAGAAATTAAAAAAGAATGGCTCAAAACTACACATAAATCATTAACACAGAGCTAGAACATTGTAACTAACATAAGAATAGAAATTTTTTTTAAGGTTCTTATTCTCTACATTAAATAGAATATACACTTAACATTTTTATTCTTTAACATAAATATTTAATTATTTTTCTTCTTCTAAACCACGAAAATTAATCACACATCGTGTAGTATACATCTCTGCAACTGTAGACACGAGGTCTACAAGTATGGTTAACGGTAATCGACAAACATTCTGACATATAAAGAATGGTGATGGAAAATAAAAATGAACAATCAAGGAAAAAAGAAAATGAATAATGGAATATGGGTACACTTAACGGCAAAGAGAAGCTCAGACAAGTGAAAATAGAACTTTTCAACTAAAAAAATTGACAAAATTGCCTCAGAGGAGGGAGATGACTGGACTAAGGGGAAAAGGTAACAAATGATTCAGGAATTCCTAAAATGAGAAGACATCTTAGAGTGCTCAAAATAAGCATGGGATGACACTGCTCTTTGTTTTGAGCCAGGAGCTAAACTTAATTTTTCTCAAAAGAATCAAACTTTGTCACTCAGAGGGTTGATTGAGAAATGAGATCACTGATTACAAGAACACATTGAGAATTATCCAGGAACAGAGGTTCAAGTGGTAAAACATGGAATACACTGAAAAATTTTTAAACTAAAATAAAATGTGAATGACAATTGGCTAAGGCTAGTAACATATGCCGATTCCTTTAATGTTATTTTTTGAACAGTTTATAATTATTATTAACAATAAATAAATTTTACCATAAATGTTATTGTGTTCAATGAGACCTCGCCCTTCGCCAAATATATACACACCACCTTGTTGCCCATTATATATTTCATTTCGTCTAATTGTAGGGTTGCTATTGGATGTTATCCAAACTCCAGCAAAATTATTTGAGTGGATTCTGTTGTCAATAAATTGACCTAGCCCATTTTCATGTACATAGATACCACCTGTCTGACCATGATGTATTTCACATTGAACTACAGTTGGATTAGCCCCAGCTTTAACTTCAAATCCAGCTATTCTATTGTTATGAATATCATTTGCCTCAAAGAATCCCTGAAACACAATTATATACATAAATAATGAAAATTGAGAGCTAATAGGAGAATATTATTATTATGTTTTTAATTGAATGTAATAAAACAAAAACTCTCACCATAGTTTACACGAACCAAATGAATGTTAAACCAATTAAATCTTAAGTTTTAATAACTAACTTCTTGACATTTTACTAATCAAAACAAAATGACAAACTAATTGTTGAATCATATTATTGAACAAAACCTTAAAAGTAATAAGTGTATGTCAGCATCCCATATTCTTGGTTGTTTCATTATCAGTAAACTAATCCAATAGCTAATAACCAAACAGTTGTTAATTTATAGAAAAGTTGTAAGATCATTTTTATATTCTGTTCAATCTGTACTGTTGTATTTTTTTTTAGTCTTACAACACCTTATTATGAACAGAAAACAAACTGGCAGATATCTTGTAACTATTTTATAACTATGACCTGGGGTTATTTTTTTATTTTTCGTATGGTATATTATATATATATATATTATATATATAAAATAAACTGCTAAAATAGAACAATTTACTTACTAAACCATTGTCAAAAGTAAAAATTCCAACATCTCTTCCATGGTGTATATGATTTCTTCTCATAATAGGGTTGGCATAATTCTTTACCCAAATACCAGCAAGTGCATTTCTTGAAATTTCATTGTCTTCATATGTGCCATGTGCATAGTCAGTTACATATAGACCAACATTTTCACAATCACTAATGTCACAATGTTTTATAATGGGTGCAGCTCCTTGGCCACTGACACAAACAGCAGCTCCAACTAGAAAGCAGAATTAAAACTATGAATCTCATTTTAACTAGATAGTGAAAATTGAAGAGCTTATAAAAATTATCTGTTTTTATTTATAGTTATATAAGGGTGTCCACTTTTTAGAGACTAGCTAATATAACAGAAAAAATAATTATTCTGTTAATAGTTGCAGTCACAGCTGGAATCAAACCTGTGACCCTGAGGTAAGCAGTTCTAGCCACTTGGCTATTACGCTTCCTTAATTGGAATTTTCAATCCTTAAGGCATAGAGCATTATGACCTATTACCAGGCCTGTAATATACCATATTAATTACTGGCTGCTTAAAATGGCTCAGGTTTGTTTGAGTTGACCACCTCAATCTGCTTAAGGTTTATTATTCAATCTAATCAAAAAGTGTGAATTATCAACTTGAGTTTGAACATATACTTCTATTTACAATGACCAGTATGAATTCCTCAAATTTCCCTTTGTGATTACCTTCCCATTTTTGCAGTTGCTTCAACTTTCAAAAGGTATATTTAGGAATAGTTTGGAATAGAGATGTTTTATTTAATGCTTAAGTTGTTCAGCCGTATGCCACAGACTGGCTTCAAGATAATCAGCTTCTTCATTGACTAGTTTACCTAAGTGACATGTTATCCAATTAACACTAACATTATGTTTCGCAAAATTATTTATAGCTCTTCTGGGATCCTAAACTACTCTTTGTCTAGTTAAGTAATAATTTAATTCTCCTATAGCTGCATTGCTGGCACAATGACTGATAGTAAAAACTTCAGACTGAAATAATGATGTTGGTTTGCCTAGTATAATGACACCCTATCAAGCAGTTACCATCATTATTAGATATGTTCTGTTCACATAAACCTTATTAATGTTTTACAATAAACTTTCAGATTTGGATATCAGAATGTGTAGCAAGTATACCATCATCTTCAGACTACAGACATAGTTCAAAATGTCTATCCAGGATTAGGAACAGGATATGATTATATGTTTCACCAGCCTATTCATAGTTTCAAAGGCTATTGATTCAACCTCAAAGCTATAGTCTGGTGAATAGGGTTGGTTGGGATGTGAATCCAATAATTTCTTTCAGGGCTGTGAAGATATCTGAGGATGTGCATTATCGTGATGGAAAACTTTGCCTTGGCCACCAATGCTTAACACTTTTGTTTAACCGCTGCCTTTAATTGTTCGAACTGGGCACAGTATAGTGCAAAATTAATGGTTTGGTTGGACAGGATGAGCTCAAAATAAAGGACACCTTTTTAATCCCACAAAAATGCACAGCATAACGTTTTTTGGATGTACTCCTGGTTTTGGAATTGTTAAAGGCGGTTCACTTTGTTTTCCTAGGACTTTTTCCTCAAAATATTATTGTACAGGACCCACTTTTTGTCCCCAGTTATCAACCTCTTTAAAAATGAATCATTAACATTGCATTTCAGGAAGAATTGCTAAAGGAAATGCAGTCCAAGAAATTATTTTCCGCCCAAAAGTGAGGAGCCCATATATGACTTTAAGAAACATATCCCGCAGAGCCCAAATGATTTGAGACATTTCCTTGAGATATGTTAAGCATTTCTGCGATATCCCCTGTCGTACAGTGAGGGTTGTCTGTGACCAATGCTTGAATTTGGTCATCATCAACAGTTGAAGGACACTTCAAGTGCTTTGCATCTTTTAAGTCTAAATTTCCAGTTCTTAAGTGAGCAAACCACATTTTTTTCTCTTCCATTTTGAACAAGCAAAATACCAATTAAAGGTTATGAATCTCGTTGAAACTAATGCATAAAAGTACCTAAACTAATCATTTTTTAGAATATGAAAACATTGTTGTCCAAGTAATTGATTTTATAAATAAAGAGAGGAACAAATTGAAGTATTGAAAAAGGCTACAAACTTATTTTACAAAATATTTTTCTTATTTTTAATTTAGGAGTGAATATAACACAGATTACTTCCTTCCATATATACCAATAAACAAGATCTAATTAAGAAATGGAGCTAGAATAACAACTTGCTTTTATCATCAGGAACTTACAACTATGAAAAAAAGAAAGGCCCTAATATTTGCAAACAACAAATTCTGAACGTCATGTCAATCAAACTAAAAAAAAAAAAAAATTATCATAAAGACAAAGGGGTTAAATAAATGAAATTACCAACTGAGGTGCTTCTAATAATACAGTGATCAATAGTTGGACTACAATTCTCTCCTACTTCTAGACAGTAGTGTTTATGGTGCAGGACAGTAGATGCAACATCAGGAGTAAACTTTAAAGTGAGGTGACCAGCATAGGCTGACTTAGCACCATCACCAAACATCATAGTAGAACCAGACTGCCTTTCTAAAATTACTGATTCAGCAACATTCCCTGGAGCAGCTCCTGAAATATGATGTTAAATTATTACAATGGTCTAAAATTTAATTAATTATATATTTAAAAATAAAACCTGGAAAAAAGTAATATTTTTTCCCAGTTAGTAGGAAAAAAAATTACATAGCAAACAAACTATGAGAAGACTAAATCAAACCATTAACTTAGCATATACAAACACTAATATTTTAAATCTGAAAAAAAAATAGGGTTCGATACTTGGATTCTCCGTTCACTTATAGCTTAATTTGTTACATGGAGAATTTTTTTTTTAATCTTCCTAATGGAATATTACACATATATATTACAACTCTAAATACCAGAGATAACATTAGCGATTCATACTGTTTTGGTTTTCGTAAATATAGATCCACCAATGACTCAATTTGGTTCTTAACAAACAACATCAACAAAGCCTTCAACCAAAAAAGGATTCTACTTGCAGTAACAATGGATGTAGAAAGAGCATATGACAATGTCAAACCGGCAATACTAATAGAAAAATTGAAAGAACATGGTGTTACATCACTCATAACCAATTGGATATCTAGTTACCTATCAAGTCTATATGATTCAAACCGAAGAAGGTCCAGTGACATTTGATTCATATAATGGTTTGCCCCAAGGAGACTTCCTCAGTCCCATACTATTTATACACTGAGCACATCACTAATAACCCACCAGATGACTGCGAAATCATACAATTTGCCGACGATTTCCTTATCTTCGCCTTAGTAGAAACCCCAGAGAAAGGAATACAAATACTAAAAAGTGCTTATGAAAGCTTAATACAAGGATTTAAAAAAATTGAATTAGAAATAAATTCTAGAAAATGATATAATTAACAAGAAAACGAAAATTCGACTTAACAAGCTTCAACATCATCACTCTTAACTATAGCCTTGTTGCGCAAGAACAAATAAAATTCCTGGGAATGACTTTAGATCGTAAGCTTTATTTCAAAACACACTTGACAAATATAAAGAATCATGCTAAAAAAATGTTGATTTATTAAAACTCTTAGCAGGGTTAAAGCTCTTAACAGGGGGTTCCCATCCCCACAATAAGCTCATACTTTACAAATCCATTGCCCGATCCATTTTTGACTACTGCTGCTTGATTTAAAATATAACGAAATCTCCTCTTATAAAAAAATTAAATACTGTTCAGAATTGTGCAATAAAAATATGCATTGGGGCATTTAAAACTACTCCTTTAAATGCATTGCTGAATGAAGCAGGAGAGATGCCCCTGCCCTTGAAGAGAGCCTGGCTCACCAAAAAGTACATTATAAAGTTCTTCTGATCAAAGGCACCCAGTAAGAAAAGCAATTACCTCTAATAAAATTTATTGTCCCCACATGAAAAGTCTGATTACAAAAATGCAACCCCTACTTCAGGCATCACAATCAACTAAATGTCCCTTAGATTGCAACTCCCCGCTTCCTACTAAAATGCTGCGAATCAATAGAAATCCCAAATTACCTACCACACATGGAAGGAAATTGTCATATAACCCAACCATATTAAAACAATTGGCTTTAAACATAATAGTAAATGTGAGTAATTACTCAGACCAGGTTCAGATCTTCATGGATGCCTCCAAATCCGCCCACCAAACTGCAAGAGCTGTTGTTGATTCAGTCAAAGAATACACAATTTAGGTCGCTCTACCTTCTAAATTCAGTATTCTTAGCGCTGAACTGTATGCAATTCTCAAAGAAATTTGCTACTGTCAACGTGAATACTTTAATATCAATATAGTCATATTCACAGCCTCGGCATCCTCGTACAAACTATTGAAAAATGTCTATAAAAACAAATTAACAACTTATACAGCTCTAGATATTATCCAGAATATACAAACCGGCAGCAACAGTTATAGCTTCCAATGGATACCAAGTCATATAGGACTGTCAGGAAATGAAGCGGCAGATAGAGCTGCGAGGGAAAAACAAACTACCAAAGAAAATGCCAAAGTACCTCTCCAAGACCTTTTAAAATGTCTGCAGAAAGAAACAGTCCAGGAATGACAGGAGAAATATGACTGGGAGTCACAATTTAAAGGTAAAGATTATAATCAAACCCAGCCAACCGGTAGCCTGATACCATGGTTCTCCAAGAACCAACAACTCGATAGAAAAGAAATTTCACAGTTAGTAAGACTACGGATTAACCATGGCTGCACAAAAAAAATATCTCAATTTAATGAAAATAGAAAAGGATGGAAAATGCGTAACATACAAAGTCCCTGAAGACCCGCGCCACATTCTATTCCGATGAAGAAAATATAGAAAGCAAAGAGAAGTAGTGGTTCCTCTAGAAACAGAAGCCATGTTTCTACAAAAGTTAGATAAAGAAAAGTTTATGATCATCAAGCAATTCTTCATTAACACTCAATGTAAAATCTAAAAATAAAAAAAATCACTTCAAAGAGTTCATTTTAATTTTAATATTATTATTTTATTTTTGTTATCTCTTTTGAGTCACCTCGCTCTCTCATTTAAATTATTTTATTTTATTCTCTACTTACTTAATTTATTGATCTTTTATTTATTATATTTGGTTCTGTAACCTAAGTTTTTATTAAATTATGGCAAACATGTATTGACCATATAGGATTTGGTGTCAAATCTTGAAGGTCACTTGTATAATAAAAAAAAAACAGATTTTTTTTTTAGGGAAACCTTCCTCTTTAAGTTTATAATTAAAACCTTTCAAAGTTTATATATATATATATATATATATATATATATATATATATATATATATATATATATATATAATATCATTTTTTTTTTTTTTTTTTTTTTTTTTAAATTACTTCTAAAGTAATACCACCATGGCCGCAAGTGAAGTTACACAAAGTTATAGCTCTCTGATCAATTGTTGTTCATAGTGGTATTAGCCCATATCTAGTGTATAAAGTTTGTAAACATTGAAATTTATATATTCGTGAACAATTTAACTCGAAGACTGGTGTGGTAAGCGTTTTGATTTCACTTAATTGACAGTTAGAAATATTAGTGTTGGCTAGCGCTTCGACCACGTGAAGGCGGCAGATCTCTACCTGCCTGGTGGGAGCCGTTGGCTATCATTATCTTAACTGCAGTATTTCTATCAGCTCACTGATAGCTCACTCGGCTAAGGCGCTGCTCCCCACCTCCCATTCGTATTAGGCACGAGTTCGACTCCAGGGACAGTTATTTCTTTTTTTTTCGTTTTTTCACCATAGAATGTTACTTTTTTTCTTTTCATTATTTGTGTAAATATTTTATAAGTTCAATTTTAATTTTCTTTACTTTTTTCTCTGATTACTTTTTTTTATTTAAATGAGTAAAACATCGTGCATGGAGTCAGATGATGAAACAGTTTTCTCGGAAATAAGTGAGACTGACTCACAATATTTAACGAGAAGAACTCTTCAGAAAAGACAGCGAAATCAGACACCTGGTTCTCTACAAAATTCGCCAAACAAAAGAAAAAAGAAGAAAGGAAAGAAACAACCGTCACCCAATACTACCATCAGCAGCACACCTGCAGTCAACATCATGGATCCATCAATACTTCAAAATCAATCTTCCACAATTTCCACTGATATTCCTACAAGCAATAAGTTTGCAGCCCTCAGTACTATCGACACAGAGACAACAACTCCCGGTCAATTCTCTGAACCGGAGCCTCCCCCAATATTCGTAACTAATATACGAGACTTTATGACCTTGGCACAGGAAATCTCAAATTTAATCGGTCAGCCAAATTTTAAATGCTATTCTCGATTAAAAGATATTAAAATAAATACAACGACTAAAGAAAATTATAAAAAATTAATTAATTACTTACAAGAGAAAAAATATGAATTCCACTGTTACCAGCTTAGAGAAGAAAAGCCGTATAGGGTAGTATTGAGAGGCCTTCATTCTTCCACATCTACTACAGCAATTAAGCAGGACATCGAGGAACTAGGACACAATGTCCGACATATTTCCCCTGTAATCCATCCAACTGAAAAATACCCGCTACCCCTGTTTTTTATCGATCTTGAGCCAGCTTCTAATAATCCTGAAATCTTTCACGTCACCAGGCTGGTGTACTCAGTTGTAAGATTTGAAGAGCCGAGACATAGAGCGGAAATAGTCCAGTGCACCAAATGCCAGAACCTTGGACACATGAAATCATACTGTCACCATCAGCCAAGGTGCGTTAAATGTGGTGGTATGCACCTGTCCAACACGTGCCCAAAACCTAGAGATACGCCAGCTCAATGTGCTTTGTGCAATGAAGCGCATCCTGCTAACTATAAGGGTTGCATAGTTTATAAAAACCTGCAACGTCAAAAAGCAATTAACGCAGCCTTCCATTCTCAAAGAAATGCAGTTTCTACGGATCCAAGGACCGGACCTTCTACAAGAAATGACGTACGACCCTCAAGAACGCCAGCAATTAATGAACAGGATAGATTCATGAACTCTTCAACCAATACTTTCACGTCTTCAAACATCATTAGGAAACATCAACAACATCAACAGGCGCCTCTGCCTTCCTTACCTCAGATGCAGACCTCCCATCCTGACCCTAAGCCTTCTCATCCTAATCTTAAGATCTCACATCCCCAGCGTGAAAACTCCCAACCTCTTCCTAAAATTCCCACAAATGAAATAAATCCCAAAGATCTATTAAGGGTTAATCTGCCACCGGAATCCTATTCCAAACATCCTGCTTCTTCTCCATCTACATCTCAACTTAATCCTCGACCAGATAAATCAATGGAACCTACTCAGCGTTTGAGAAATCCACCTCAAAACATCCCTACTAATCCTCCAATCCAAAACACTGCCTACAATCCCTATCCTAACCAGAATCCTACAGACATTACTGCAATCCTTTCATCATTCATTCGTGAAATTCAAAATACAATCAATCCTTTGATCAATCTCCTTACCAGACTGCTCTCAGTAATCCCATTCCATGCCCCAATATGAAGAAAAACTCCCTATCCATCCTATTATGGAATGCAAATGGACTACTAAACCACCGAGACGAACTAGACGTATTCCTCCACAACAACTTCATAGACATTGCCTTACTTACAGAGACCCACTTCACAACACAGTCTCGCTTCTACATACGTGACTACATCACATACAGAACAGATCACCCAGACAACACATCTCACGCTGGCTCATGTATCCTTATTCACAAATCCATACCTCACTCCCTGATTCCTTGCACTCCAACTGACACCATTCAGTCAACCTCTATTACCTTAACCTCCCGCCCTTATAACCTTACATTCTCTGCTGTATATTGCCCGCCTGGTAATACCTTATCCTATAATGATCTTGATTCCTTATTCCGAACCTTTGGTCCGCGTTTCATTGCTGGTGGGGATTACAACGCCAAAGACCAACGGTGGGGATGCCGAACGTCCAACACTCGTGGCAGGATTCTTTCCCAAGTCACAACCTCTAATAGCTTTTCCGTCTTGTCACCCAAGGATCCTACATATTGGCCTACATCCCTTAAAAAACGCCCGGATATTCTAGACATATTTATCTCTTCCCAAATTCCCACTACCCAATGTACAATTACATCCTTAGACGACCTCTCCTCAGATCATAGCCCTGTTCTGCTTCTCATGAATTCAAATCCTATTCTCCAACCCTCTCCTCCTTCCTTGATTAAAGGACGTGTGGACTGGGACAATTTCCGAAACGACCTAGAAAACATACTCGACTTGAAAATACCATTGAAAACTAAACAAGACATAGACTCTGCCATTGAAAACCTAACACAATCTATAGAGACTGCCATAAACAACAATACATCCATGACTAAAATCAGAAATTCTCATGAATCCTACTTACCGAACCACATTCGTCTCTTGCTTACTGCAAAGCGGAAAGCAAGAGCGAAGTGGCATAGAACAAGATATCCTTCCGATAAACAGCACTACAATAAACTGACTAACGCACTAAAAACCGAATTAAAACAATTCAAAATTCAAAACCTGCAGATCTTTACTGGAAACTTGAATACCTCTGACAGATCATTATGGACAACCACTGCAAAGTTACTAAAATTCAAAACCTTCAATCATCCTATTTTAACTGAATCCCAGACATGGACAAGATCCGACGTAGAAAAATCCCAGGTATTCGCAAAACACCTTTCCAAAATGTTTAATCCGCATCCTGATATCCAAAACCCAATCCATATCGAACATGTCGAAGCAGAACTAACCGTTCCTCTCCAAATGTCTCTTCCTCCTAAAGCATTCCACCCATCAGAAATTATCAGCATCATTCAAAAATTACCGTCCAAAAAAGCACCTGGTCACGACCTCATCACATCCCGTATCCTAAAACAGCTCCCTAGAAAAGCCATACTCCTTCTTACCTATGTATACAATGCCACACTCCGTTCCACCTACTTTCCCGTTACATGGAAACTGTCCATTATCAAAATGATACCAAAACCCAAAAAGCCTCTAGAAAACCCATCTTCCTACCGTCCTATCTCTCTTTTGCCCATTATGGGCAAAATTCTAGAAAAACTCCTCCTAAAACGTTTATATCCAATCCTAGATCTCAACCACGTGATTCCTGACCACCAGTTTGGATTTCGGACATCCCATTCTACTATACAACAGTGTCACCGTGTGGTGGATGTCATTTCTTCCACATTGGAGCGCGGAATGTATTGCACTGGAGCCTTTCTTGACGTTGAACAGGCTTTTGATCGAGTTTGGCACCCAGGACTGCTATATAAACTCCGGAAATTCCTCTCTCCTACATACTTCCTAATTATTCATTCTTACCTCTCAGATAGAACTTTCAAAGTCAACCATAATCTTTCATACTCATCCATATTTTCTCAGTCCGCAGGTGTACCTCAGGGTGAGCATCATAGGCCCAATCCTTTATTCCGTTTATACAGCTGACATTCCTATTCATCCTAGCACTGTTCTCACTACTTACGCTGATGACACATGTGTGTTATCCGTAAGTAGTGACCCAACGGTTGCATCCCAATTCCTACAGTCTCACATCCAATCCATTGAAGAATGGTGTCATAACTGGAGAATTAAAATCAATCCAAATAAATCCCATCAAATTACCTTTACCCTTCGCCGCAAGCCTATGAATACCTGTCCTACTGTATCCTTTGGCAACATTCCATTAATCCCCGTTGAACAGATCCGCTACCTTGGACTCCATCTAGACAAGCGCCTTACTTGGAATCCTCACACTAGACTGAAACGACAAGAAACTGCCTGCAGATACCGCTTACTACAACACTTACTAGACAAACGTTCAAAACTCTCTATTCACTACAAAAGACTCATTTACATCACGATTATCCGACCTATTTGGACCTATGGCATTGAGCTATGGGGGTCCACTAAACTATCAAACTCCTCCCGCATCCAATCCTTGCAATCCAAAATCCTACGAAAAATCCTCAATGCTCCTTACTTTGTAACTAATAAACTCATCCATAGAGACCTAAATATCCCACTGGTTGCAGACTTGGCCCGCGATAGATACACCTCCTTTAATTCCAAACTACCTGCCCACTCAAACCCGCTTGTCCGTAACCTCTCATCTACATCTATTCCCGGTAATCCTCCGAGGCGCCTGAAAAGACGGTGGCCTCGAGACCTGCTCATGAAATAAACTTTGAAGTACTACCACTGGGTAGATTCTTTACATGTCTATTCATGCCTGTTATTGTAATTCAGCCATTTTACTTATTGTATTTGTATATACAGTTGTAAAAAACAATAAAATATATTATAAAAAAAAAAAAAAAAAAAAATTACTTCTAACAATTACTGAAATAGTCAATTATCACAAATAAACTTAATTGAAGGAACTTTGGAAGAGAGAGAGAGAGAAATCCTTAATTAGATTGGCTGCTTATCTTTGCTGAGTTGCTGTTAATATATAGCATACTCAATCAATCCAGGAATACTATCTTAAATAAAAAAAAAAGGGGAAGATATACAGCCAAATGAACACATATAGCCATATTACTTATATCAAAATTGGTCTAGGAAATTTACAAACCCAATTACAAAAATTATGAAGGAAAAAAAAAAAAAAAAATTGGCCCCTTTGGCATTCAAGCCCTGTCAGCATATTTCAATGAGCAATGGATATGCAATGTGTAATTTTTCATTTTTAAGCTTGACGATAGGCATATAAATACATGTCATTCATGGAAATAATTGCAATAATGAATTCTTTTGACTGTTTATAAACATTAAATTGATATAATGGCAATGTACACTACCTTAACAAATGGAATATAAAAAAATAATAGTACATACCTATAAGGGCAACATCAGTATCTATCACCAAGAATTCACCTCTATAAGTACCAGCATGAAGAAAAACAATAGAAGGAATGCCTGCTGTTGGATTTTCATCAGCATGATCTAAAGCTGTCTGAACAGTATCAAAATGAGCTAGAGATCTACCTCTAGCTTTATACCGTGAACCCTGACCAGGTCGAACGTGAATCCCTCGATATAACTGCCGGAAGCTTTCTTTCCAAGGATTTGCATATTCACAATCATTTGGTGGTATGAATTCAAATTTACATGGTTCAGGATTAAACAACGGGATGTCATATTCGAAGATATTATGGTAAAGTCTTTTCCTAAAACCAAACCAAAATATAGACAACACAAAACAAAGAAATCAAAATATATTACTGACAAAAATAATTAACTTTTTTTAAATATGAATAATACCTACCATAATCCATTATCATTGGCAATGGTTTGAAATCTCTTACAAACTTGAGAAAGACGACATAAATCTTTTTCTAGCAAATAACTGAATATAGTTAAAAGTACCTCATCAGGCAGTTCATATTGAAGGTAATGGGCAGCAGGGGGTGAGAATACTAGAACAAAAGGTAAAAATTAGTAAAAAAAAAAGAATAGTTATCAGGGTACATGAACAAAACCCTAAGGGGTGTGCTTGGGGTGAGAGAGGAAATACCACCATCATTTAAATAAAACCAATTATATATAAATCTAAGGGTATCATTTCACTTGCAGTATAAGTAATTCATTAAGTTTCTAGCCTAAGTTTTTTAAGTGATTGATTGATTGAAAAAAAAAATCTAAAGAATAAAAATATGTTTCAACATAACATGATAGCTATATCTAGCCAATAAGAGATAAGCTTAATATAACATAAAAACAAGATAACTTAAGAAACATAGAACAAAAATATGAAACAAAATTCAGCACAAATACTTAAGAAAATGGAAAACTAAAAGTAGTACACACGTGATAACCTAAAAACTAAAACTTAAACTTAAGAATAAATGGTCTGATTGTCAGATAGCACCATTAGAGGCGAGAGGGTACAGATGTTGGGCGGGAGATAAATAAAAGATGGGAAGACCTGATTCTTTTTTTTTGTGAATTAATTAAGAATTGGAGATTGTAGGTTAGTTTTGGTATAGAAATGATCCAAGGAAATCTGGCCTATAGATGTGAGACACATTTTGACTCACCGTAAAAGTGGGATACATGAGACCGCTTCGAAGCCCTAAAGAGAAATATTAAAAAACAGTTCACGATCTGCTTTCACTCTTTTTTCTAGCACCATCAAGAGGCTATCATAAACCACACAGCTGCAGTCCAAGTGGGGAAAAATCAGTAAGTATACAAGGAGCTTATATGAGTGGACTGTGTGACAGGACCGTGGACAATGGACTGTAAGATGACAGAATTATGGAATAGCTTGAGATTACTTATTAACCGTCAAGAAATTTGGGTAATAGAGTTTCCAGGATAGGTTTTGGTCGAATGATATCAATACATTTCAAGTTCTAATGAACTATTCATGGAATCACGAGCTGTTCATAGGTACCTGGGTCATATCAGACCAAACCTTTTTTTCTCTTGATTTCCATAACATAATTACTTATTTAATCGAGACCTCTTTTACTAACAAGCCGTGTGACATAGAGCCATACCATATTATAGAGCCTGACACAAAGATCTCTATCCAGTGCGAACTGCCTTCTCCTCCTCCATTCCATCCCTCTCTTGTTGAAGGCCGGCCTCCTTCACAGGCTTTTCTAGGTCTTCCTTGTGGCCATCTTCCCAGCACTCTAGCCCATAGCAATTCTGTCTTCAGCCATTTGCGAGATGTGTCCTAACCATCTAAGCTGGTTCTCCTCAATGGCATCCTCAGATCAAAGTTTGCTCTTATTATAGAGTAGTTCCTCACTTTATCTCTTCTCATTTTCCCCTCAATAATTCGCAAGTTACGCATTTCCATAGCATGGATTTGGTTCTGATGTTTGGTTGTGAGGGTCCAAGACTCATTAGTGAATGTTAAGATAGAGAGGAATGTGGTTTAGATGACTACCTTCTTAGTCTATTTTCTGCATCCTTTCAAGAGGCTTATTTAGATCTACAAAATAGGTGATGAGCTCTCTGCTCTTTTAAATAATCTTCTCGGATACTTGTCTCATCATAAATATCAGAATATTCTGCTCATGTTCGGTCTGAAACCATCTTGTTCTAACCCTAGTTAATATAATACTTATATTTATAACTATCATACAATTTAATACATAAAAACAAATACAATTTGATGTGCATAAGAATAATGCTTCTTTTAATTGAAGGTTTTATTAAGAGGTTTTAAATGAAAAATTTCTTAAATTAGTTACATGACAAAAGATATAGCATTAAATGCTTAAAAAAAATAAATAAAATAATAAAATAAAATAAAGACAAGCTAGAACATGAACTTTTTAAAATAATATGAGCACAATGTTTAAAGAACCCTAGTCAATACTTCATCTCCATTTATTAGTTTTAAGCCTGAAAACACATTTAATTCTTATTAGCTCTTTCTGGTTTGAGAAAAAAAAATCTACATATATTACTTACTATCTGTATTGACAGAACATGACCTGCGAGGCCTTTTCCTCAGATTAGGAAAGCCATTTTCTGAAATTGGGTAAGGGGGTGATTTTCTGCGCAGATCATATGGAGGATTGTGAGGGGGTTGTGAGTTCATAACAGTAGTAGGTATTCCATTTGAACTGCTTCCAGAGGCGCAGGTTTCGGCTGAAATAGTAATTAAACATAATTAGAAACAACTATAAAAACTAATAAACATATAAAACATAATGTAGAGTTGAAAGCTTAATAGTATCCAAAGCCCTGGCAATTTCTTTCATTCAATGCACTTCTAAAAGGTTAAATTGGAAGGAGCTGCTGTCATAAATTGATTGCTTAATACTTAAGTAATAAACAAAATCAATCTCAAATTCAAGGATCCTAAGGCTTGGCTTAAACTATAAAATTTAAAAGGATTGAATATAGTTTTTACTGTATCTGCCTTCAAATATATTAATATATATTTAAACACACCTTGCTTCTAATAAAGTAAACCCTTTGTGCTCAAGGCAATAAAGTAAACCCTTTGTGCTCAAGGCAATAAAGTAAAACTCAGCATCACGCGGATTGAAACAGCAAATCAAGTGATAACAGTGTTAATTTAGATTTGGCATAAAGAATATTGCTTCACAAGTCTACCTCTAAATTCTTTATTTTTAATCATGGACATTGTTTTACAAAAGTCTTTTTTTGAACTCTTAAGACATATTAAATGTTGAACTATTTTGTAAAAAGTTTAAAGTATTATATTATGTCTGATATAATTTTAAATTTAAGTAAAATATTCATAAATTAAGCAAGAATCGCCAACCCTTCTCGAGTTACTGGTTTGCTGGGGGCAAAAAAGATCTTATGGATGGAGCAATCTCGGAGTAATACTGGGTTGTGCCTCTGCCTATCCCGAAAATAAAGCATATTGACCAATTCATAATACACTGAAGTTTTGTTTTAACTTCATCTGGCTGTACACCACACAACTGTAGTAAAAGTGGAAAAAGACTAGGGAGGAAACAAGGAGTTAATAAGTAGCGAATGGTAGATGATGTAGGTGACAGAATTGCTTTAGGGTACTATGATTCGGCAGGATATTTGGAAGATGTGTGGTTTCCTGGAGTTTGATCAAGAGTAACAGCAAGGTTCTTGAAACATTAGCGAAAAGTGATAGGAGGTACATACCTTTTGTCAGAGGCAGTGTGTCAAAGCAGGGTTTATTGGGAACTACAATGAACTCAGAACATCAGTAAGGAATGATTGAAACCATTGAAGAGCACCTGTAGATAAAAGGAGTCTATGGAGTCTACATTGGGAGATATTATGGTCAATAGAATCAAAGGATTTGGAGAAGTCAAGCAGAACAAGGATAGTTATTTTTTGTTGGTTTATAGCTTTGTGGAGATCTTGAGAAATTTGGATAAGAGTAGAGTAAGTAGAGTGGCCGGGTCGGAAACCAGACTGGAAGGGGTCCAAAAGGTTTATTTTCTCAAGGAAGAGAGATATCAGTGATTAGACCAGATTCTCTTAAGTTTTAGTAGGTTTGATAGGAGATAAATTGAGGGAAAATCATTAGAGGATACTGGATTCGAATATTTCTTTGGTGGACAGACAAGAGTAGGTTTCTAGGAAGGTGGCACTATCTAAAGATAAATTATAAATATGATACCAAGATTGGAAGGATGGAAGGAAGAGAGGCTTTAATTAGTTTAACTGGGATATTGTCAGGTCCATAGCCATCAGTACAGGATTTACAAAAAGAGTTAAGAAGGTCCTCAGAAGTAATATTGGGGAAAACAATAAAATAAAAAATAATCCGGATTGAAATGGTGCACGGGTGTCAGCATCAGCATCTGATATGAGAAATGAGAAGAGCAGGAAGCAAAGTGGGTATTAAGATCATCAGCAGAAATAGGAATAGCTTGGTTATGGGTATATTTTCCTAAGGACATTTAGCACAGGGTTGCCCATTTGGCTTTGGAGTCAGAAGCGCAAGATAGGGATTGCTGAAAATATTAGGATGGATCCAAGTATATCATGGATTAAGTTCTGTTTCTTAGGTGTTTGAAGGTGGAGTTAATTTATCTATAGGAAGAAGGGTGCACCGAAATCTCTGTCTTGTAGCATCCCTGCATAATGCATAGATATTGACTATTAAATAAGTAAATAAGAAGCCACATGGTCCCGAGCCTATCTGATGTCAGGTACTCATTAAAGATCCCTATCCTAATTAAATTTGGATAGACAAAATTTAGGGCTCCCACTGTAGGATCGTCTAATTAGCTACAGTAGGACAAAGTAACGTTAAACAAATAAAACCAACAAACTAAACTTAACTAAAATAAAAAATTCCTTATAATTTAATGCCTAAGCGTAATCCCAATTTTTTTGTGAACTTCTCTTCAAGGAATTTAAGCTTGCTAGAAACCTTGCCCTCCCTGTATCAAAAATCTTGAAGTAATGTACAATCAAACCCCTTACTAACTACTACCATTAACTCCTTGTCTTTGAATTGTTCAAAATAATTTGCATGGTTCTCTGGTAATTAACTTAATAGGCTAACAGGCTAATAACGTATTTCTTTTTGGAATCATTGGAGATTCTTTCATTTCACAATATTATACTGACTGGATCCTTAACACCATTTCAAAAACTTAGTTCATCTTTTATATACATTCTATTCCATCCCTAATACCCTCCTTATTTCCTCCAGATCACTTCTGTAATTTACTCTTGTTATACACCTTCCCAGGGTTCAGTGGATAGAGCACTGAGCTACTACTCTCTGGGTTGCATGTGCAAACTAAGCTTAGGCAAGATGGTTATGTATTCTGTTACTAAATCAATTCAGATATTTGAAGATAATAACTAAGATTAAATATTAATTTATTTTTAAAAAGGGTTTATCCATTCAAAATCATCCAGACTACGATGCTCAACATTTTTTATTTACATGATTTTTTTGGTGTTGTTACCAGTGATTTTCTTCATATCAAATCGAAACAAAAATTAAGAGTAAGATAAGAGTATGCTTTATATTTTTTAAACAAGACAATAGTTCGAATAAAAATAAATTTTTTAAACAAAATAGTTCTCAGTAGCAATCACAACGGGCAAAAAAACTATTCTACTTAGGAACCCTAAACACCAGGACTCTCAAAACGGAAGAAAGATTGATAGAACTTGAAGAAGCTCTAAAGGAAATAAATTGGCACCTCATAGGACTTTCGGAAACAAGAAGAAATTACGAAACCATTGCTGAAACTAAGGAGGGAAATATATTAATGCACTCCGGGGCGTCTAACAGTAACTATGGGACAGGTTTTATTTTAAATAAAAAATACCAACAAAATATTATAGGATTCAAACCTATTTCTCCAAGAATGACTAAATTGGTATTAAAAGTGGGATGCATAAACATTACCTTCCTTAAAGTACACGCACCAACTACAGCATCTACAATTGAAGAAATAGAGGAGTTCTATGATAGTTTAGAACTTACTCTCCAAGAAGATAATAATAATAAAGTTTTGCTTGGCGATTTAAAATTCTAAAGTAGGAATAAAAGAGGCAGGAGACTATCCAGCGATGGGAGAATATGGAATCGGAAAAAGAAATGAAAGAGGCTCCAAATTAGTTGAATTTGCTGTTAAGCATCAACTCAGGATACTTAATACGTTTTATAAAGCTACTGCGAGAAAAAATGGACCTGGAAAGCTCCTAATCAAGAAAAACACGAAATTGATTTCATTCTAGCAAAACCGAACTCAGGCATGAATTTTGTATATCCTAAGTCAGAAGTGATGTTTGATTCTGATCACCGCCTTGTGATGGGACAAATGAAAATACGTAGCAGATTTTTGTAGACACCGGGATAACTCTCACGAGGGCTGTTTCGGAAAAATATCCAGAAAATCTTCTTAGTAAAAAGGAGGGAATGAATTTCGACAAAGAAGACTATTGAAAACTTATACTCCAATTTACTGAACTGTATAAGGGATGCATATGTGCAGAGAACAAAAACAGATAAAACAAGGGATAAACAAAGCAAAAAACTATCTGAAGAAACTCGAAAACTTATAGATGAAAGGGAAAGACTTAATAAAATTGTCGATAAAACATTGGAGCAAAAAGAATAGCATGCAGAGGTTTGCTAACTAGTGAGGAAAAAGATTGCTATAGATCTTCAACTCTATAATGAACAAATAATATATGATGGTTTATCAAGTACAGGTTCCATAAAAGAAATTAAGCGCCATACTAGTTCTATCAATAAAAAACTAATAAAAAAGATCAATTCAACAAGGATTCTCTATAACAAACCGGCAAGAAATAGTACAAGAGATGACGAAATATTATAGAAACTTATTTAGGACAATACTAAAACGAAAACATATCGTCCTGAAAAAGTAAAGGAAAATTACGAGGACCTAAGCATTCTAGAAGAGGTAGAAAAGGCTATTGAAGGTTTGAAAAAGAAAAAATCAGCAGGCAGTGACGGTATACCAAACGAGCTTATTATTGAAGGTAAAGAAGTTTTGATAAAACCGCTTAGTATCATCTTCAATAAAATAATTAATGAAAAGGCAGTACCTAGCGAGTGGAAAGTAAGCAAGATAGTAGTAATACATAAAAAAGGAAAAAAGGATAGCTTGGAGAATTGTCGCCCGATTTCATTAACTCAAAGTATCTACAAACTATTTTGTAATATTTTAAAAAATAGAATAATAAAAACTATTTATCAAGATCACGATATAGCCAGCTTCCGTCCTACTTTCAGTACAACAGATCAACTCCAATGTATAAATCAGCTCATAGAGAAAAGTAGAGAATACGACAGGCAGGTCTATTTATGTTTTATCGACTATTTCAAGGCTTTCAACTCGATCAGACATAAGTATTTATGGGAAGCACCGTGTGAATCTGGTGTGGATAAACTCTACATTGAAGTCATTATGGAGCTTTATAGGAACGGAAAAGCATTCATGGCGTTGGATAGGGAAGGCGAATACTTTAAGGTTGAACGAGGAGTAAAACAAGGGTGCCCTCTATTTCCGATTCTATTTAATTGTGTTTTAAATAAACTATTTAGAGAATTTAATTGGGAAAGCCTGGGAATATCCATCAATGGGAAAATGCTGAACAACTTAAGATTTTCAGACGATATATGTCTAATATCTCCGGACATAAACGGCCTAAGGCGGATGATAGAGGAAATAGTAGGCATTAGCAAAAAATATGGACTTAATATAAATACAGCAAAAACTAAAATCATGAAAAACTCAATAAAAATACGTATGCTAACAATAGTGAGATAGAATATGTAGAGGAGTACATTTACTTAGGGCAGACAATATCATTTAGAGAAAATATGAATAAGAAAATAGAAAGAAGAGTTAAGCTCGGGTGGTGCAAATATTGGTCTCTCCAAAAGATCTTCAAAAGCAATCTATCACTAGGTCTTAAAACCAAAGTTCTGACCACATGTGTATATCCCACGGTTCTCTACGGTGCTCAAACCTGGGCACTTACAAGAAAACTCGACCGGAGGCTGAATACCATGCAAATGCAGCTTCTAAGAAGTTAAATGTTTATTCAGAAAAGGGAGAGAATAAAAAACAAAAATATTCTTCAGAAAGTGAACATTAAAAGTCAAAGAGTTGAGGCACATCGATTGAAATGGAGCTGGGCTGGGCACTTGGCCAGGCTGAAAGACGAAAGATGGACCAAAGCTTGCAGGGAGTGGATCCCGAGAGAGGACAGCAGACAGAGGGGACGACCACATCGCAGGTGGAGGGACGAATTGACGCAGACTGTTGGAGAAAACTGGTGGTTGGTTGCGAGGGACAAATCCTGGTGGATAAACGTTTTAAAAAATATTTAATTTGTGTTAGATTTTGGAGTATTTTTTCAAGGACTCTGTTTTGTTTTTTAGAGTTTTTTATTTTATAATTATTTGTATTTTTTCTTTCTTTGGATTATTTGCTTTTTTTTCAATATTTTATTATTTCTAACTATAGCCAACTTCTATAAATTCCTCCCTATGGGAGAGGCTTTTGTCAATACTGATGCCAATAAAGCTATTATTATTATTATTATATATTAATTTATTTTTAAAAAGGGTTTATCCATTCAAAATCACCAGACCATGATGCTCAACATTTTTGATTTACATGATTTTTTTGTTGTTGTTACCAGTGATTTTCTACATATCAAATCGAAACAAAAATTAAGAGTAAGATAAGAGTATGCTTTATATTTTTTAAACAAGACTTTTAGCGGGTCAAAAAGGATATAAAGAAAAAGAGACTCACATTTGATTATTTTTTCTTATATAGCTTAGTCATAGTTCTACTTCCTATACAAATTTGGATCTTGAGAACTTCGTCCTTTTTTGTATGCAAATTTTCAAAAATGGCAAACATGTGTTTTTCGCGAAGTTTACAGGGAAATATCTCAAAAGGGATTGAGTGAAAAATTATGAAACTAATGCAGAATATTAATTTATTTTAAAAATGGGTCTATCCATTCAAAATCATCCAGATCATGCTGCTCAACATTTCTGATTGTCATGATTTTTTTTTTGTTTTTGTTACCAATGATTCTCTATCCTTTCTTAAATTCAAAATCGTGAATACAACATTTTCCTGGCTAATAATTTTAGTTTTGGCACCATTTTAGGTCAGCTTTGTGGCTTAAAATGTGTGTTGGGTTGTAAATCTCTATAACTCCCATAATTGTGCAAATATAAAATGAAAACAAAAACTAAAAAACATAAATTTTAGCAAGTAAAACGTCATATAGGAAAAGAGACACGTCTTTGATATTTTTTTTTATAATATAGCCATTTTGAAAGTGGAATATCACAAAAGGGACTGAGAGAAAAATGATGGAACTTACACAGATTATAACTCAATATAATAAATGCTGTAGGTTAGAATTTAGTGCTAAGATTCACGTAAGTAGATTGATAGATCTGAAAGTAGATTGATAAGATACAGGCGACTCTTGCTATGCAGTAATGTTTAATATATTATATTTCTAAAACAAACTGAGTCTCAGCCACTAAATTTTATACTACAGTACTTATCATATTAGGCTATAAACCGTGTTAGTTACATCATTTTTCTCTCAGTCCCTTTTGTGATATTCCGCTTTTAAAATAGTTGAGCATGGCAATAACACTTCTTTGAAAAAATATATAAAAAAAAGGACAATGCTTACACGATCGAAACTTCTGCAAACAGTAGTACAATGAAAAGACTATAAAAGAAAAAAAAAAATTAAGCATAAAACTTCTTCCTAACCTCATTGTTATTGCGCGTAAAAAGTTTCAGTTGATATAAATGTGAATTTTTTAAATCATTTTCTTGGCTTCTTAAATAACGAGTTGTAAGGACAGAAAATGTATGTAGTTCACTCAACACTACTCTCGTTTTTGTAGCGTTCTGAAATATGCAAAACTACCAGAGGTGATAATTTTTAAAGAAAATGTTATTTTAACAGCAAAGAGAATTTTATAACTCTGAAACCAGCTAAGTCTCAATCACCAAATTTATATCACTTATATTCATTGTATAGATGTGTAATCTGCTATGTATGTAATGTGTTGCAAAGACCAAAAATGAAATGATTATATCTAGTATTCTTATTCTAGTATTTGTCTTGTTCAAAAATTAAAGAAATCTTTTTTTTTAGCAGCAAAGATAATTTTTTAAGTCAAGAACTAGTTAAGTCTCTGTCACCAAATGTATGTCGCTTGTGCTCACCGTGGATGGAGGTGCCAGAATTAATATTGAATTTCCTGATTGAAATACTATTGAAAGATGCCTCCCTACTGGCCACACATCAACAAATTATCGGGCGGAACAGGAGGCTATCTTGGATGCCCTTCAAATAATTTCCTCACTTCTGAACTAAAGGATGCAAAAGTGGTGTTTCTGAAGCAGCATCAGCCCTTCAAAAGCTGTTAACAGGATGGAAGAAGAGACACAGTGAACTAGCAATGGAGTTAGGGAAAATGAATGAAAATACCAGGAAACTGGTTTTACAGTGGATTCCAGCACATTGCAGCATCAGAGGAATGAGAAAGCGGACGAGCTGGCTAAAGCTGGGTCCCTCCAACCACAAATAGATGCCTCACACTTACTGGATGAAGTTAAAACCATCAATAAAGCGGCCTAAAGAAATCGATGGAGAGCAAGGCATCCTAAAAGTAATCCCTAAGACTCCTACCATGGACTCAACAGAAAGGAGCAAGTGGTAATTTTACGAACCACAATAGACTAAAATCACACCTCTTTTGAAAATTCAAAATAGGATACAGTCCTATGTGCGAATGTGGTGAAGGATAAAAAAACACTGAGCACATCCTGCAAAGCTGTGTCCTTCTGGAGGAAGTGAGAAGAGAGGCTTGGCCTGAACCAAAGGAACTGGAAACAAAGCTTTACGGAGCACTGGAGGACCTAAGGAGACCCGCCCAATTTGTCATCGTTTTGTCGCCGAACATGACTATTTAGAGAAGAATAAGGAAGAAGAAGAAAGACCAAAAATGTAATGCTCATATCATTCTAGTATTTATCTTGTTTAAATTTATGCAAAATTAAAGAAATCTTTATTTTTTAGAAGCAAAGATAATTTTATAAGTCAAGGACTAGTTAACTCTCAGACACCAAATGAATGCCGCTTGTACTCACCATATAGATATATAAATTGCATTAGTTTCACAAATTTTCACGAAGTCCCTTTTGAGATATTTCAGTTTAAATATCGTGATTACGGAATTTTTTCCATGTTAGATCAATCAAACATGAAAGAAAGAACAAGGATTATGTTCTCATGATCAAACTGTATACAGCAAGTATGACTTAGTAATATTATAAAAAAAAATTATCAAAGGCGAGTCTCTATTCCTATATGACTTTTTACTTGCTAGAACTTATGTTTTTTAGTTTTTGTTTTCATTTTATATTTGCACAATTATGGGAGTTATAGAGATTTACAACCCAACACATGTTTTAAGCCACAAAGATGACTTAAAATGGTGTCAAAATTAAAATTATTAGCCAGGACAATGTTGTATTCACAATTTTGAATTTAAGAGAGGATAGAGAATCATTGGTAACAAAAAACAAAAAAAAATCAAAATCAGAAATTTTGAGCAGCATGATCTGGGTGATTTCGAATGGATAGACCCATTTTTAAAATAAATTAATATTCTGCATTAGTTTCATAATTTTTCACTCAATCCCTTTTGAGATATTTCCCGGTAAACTTCGCGAAAAACAAATGTTTGCCATTTTTGAAAATCCACATATAAAAAAGGATTATGTTCTCAAGATACAAATTTGTATAGGAAGTAGAACTATGACTAAGCTGTATAAGAAAAAATAATCAAAGGTGAGTCTCTTTTCCTTTATATCCTTTTTAACCCGATAAAAGTCTTGTTTTTCATAAATTTATGAAAAATTTTAAACCACTTTCTCCACTTTTTAGGTAATAAGTTATTATGGATAAAAAAAATATAAAGCATACTCTTATCTTACTGTTAATTTTTGTTTTGATTTCATATTTACAAAATGACAAGAATTAGAAAATTGTTCCCAACATTTGTTTTCAACTGCGAAGCTGACTTAAAATGGCTGCAACAATAAAAACCAGAAAAATATTTTATAAACGGTTTTTTTATTCAGGAAGGGATATAGAATTGCTGGTAAAAAAATCAAAAATGTTGAGCAGCTTATTAATCAAAATTGGAACTTTTTCGAATGGATTGACCCATATATATTCATGTAATCAAGCAATACTTCCAGTGCTCAAGAGGAAAGACCATTAAGCAATTCCAAGAATCCACGAGACCCAGAATTTGCTAGACCTAAGCTCTAAGAACTGACTATAATCCTATAGCAACAATTTACTGTGTAAACTATAATTTAGAAGTAGAGAGTGATTCTTGTGACAAGCCAAGGATTGGCTGATATTTTTCTTTAAGATAATTAAAACAAAATTTTTCAATAATCTCACGGAACTGGGACTAAGATGGTTCTATTGTTATTAATCTGGTTTATCTACAAGATGGTTGATAAGATGAAGGCAATTCTTGCAAGGCAGCAATTTTTTGTGTATTATAATTCTGGAACAAACTGAGTGTCAGTCTCTAATTTTCTTCCTACTGTACTTAACACATAGAGGATTGATGGGTATCAGTTTCATCATATTTAAATTGGTCCCTCTGGAGATATTCTGTTTTAAATATTGCTGAAGTCTACAATAAAACATTTTGGAAAATTTATAATTAAAAAAATGCAATTTTGACAATATAAAACTTGTATAACAAGTAGTAAAATGATAAGACTATACAAGAAAAAAAAGTTTAAGCGTGAGACTCCTATTTAACCTTCCTATTCATAGCAAGCTATAAGTTTTGGTTGATGTTAATTTCTTTACTCTTTGAGTAATGTGTTGTGAGGACAAAAAATGTAAACTTTATCCTAATAATATTGTTAAGTTTTTTTTTTGGTGGTTTGATTTGACTCATGTTTAAAGACTAAAAAACTAAATCTATTAGCCAGAAAACTGAAGTACTCACGGTTTTAAACTGAGGAAAGGATGGAGAATAACTAGTAAAACAATAATGAAAATCATATAAAGTGAGCAGCAAGATTAATTACAATTAGACAATTTCAATTGGATTGACTCATACTTATTTTTATTACTACTTAAAAAAAAAAGTTATATTAATTGATTATTGCTGATCTATATGGGTGCATACTATTCTTGTAATTGATTAATAAAGAACATACCGACTCAGGATAAATGAATTGATATTTAATTTTATTTTAGTTATTTTGCTAAAAAAAAAAAAAAAAAAAAAAAACAATTCAAAAGATCATTCTTGAATAATATATAATGGAACAAGGATTTCTCACCTCCTTCTCCTCAACAATTGTATTTCAGGTTATAACATTTAATTAATTATTTATTGAAATTTTTAACTGTAATAGTTAATACATCAAGTAAATTAGCTGTAAGATAAAATGCATGAAGAGAAAATGTCTATTGGCAGCACCCCACAAGGTAATCTAAACTAGAAGGTCTCGAGGCCACCTTTTTTTCAGACACCTCTGAGGATTGTCAGGAATGGAAGAGGAAGCAAGGATTGAAACTAATGGGTTAAAGTGGGAGTGGAGTTTGTCATGGAAGGATTAATACCTGGTACGGGCCAAATCAGCAACATATGGAACATTAAGGTCTTTATGGATGAATTTATTCGTGACAAAGTAAGGAGCATTGAGGATCTTTCAAAGGGCTTTTGGATTGTATGGATTGAATACAGTAAGAATTTGATGGTTTAGTAGAGCCCCAAAGCGCAACTCCGTACGTCCAGATAGGCCTTATGATGGTGATATAGATGAGCCTTTTGTAGTTAAGTAGAAGGTTAGAGCATCTGTCCAGTAACTGCTGAAGTAAGCAAAAGCGGCGGGCAGTTTCTTGTCATATCAGTCTTGTGTGCAGATTCTAGGTTAGGTGTTTGTCTAGTAGGAGTCCTAGACAGCAAATCTGTTCAACCGAATCAAAAATCCAAAGAACTATAGATCTGAAACACATTATATTATAACTAATTGACGAATTTAGCTGCCATCTGAATTCAGCAGCCCAGGGTCAGTGCCTTACTTAATCTACCATCTTGTTCTGACTATATATGCATGGTATAGGTAAAACAATTACACTCAGTATGAATTATAAAATGAGTTAATGAGCATGAATTTGATGTAATTTTAACAAAAACATGTACTTATTTACAAGAAAGAAGTGAACATAGAAAAGATTAAAGCTGACAACCATTATCCATCCTAAAAGGCATGAAATATAACCAAACTTAAACCTAATTTATAAACGAGGACGCACCCAAATGTCATATAAAGTGAACTGATTGTACAGTTACACCTAAGAAACAACTCCTTTGAATGCAACTAATTAATTGTACACTTTCTAACCTAATATGTCCGACTATCGATTAACAAAAGGATTTCAAAGCTTATTGTTAATGAAATATGTTCAACTTTAAGGTATTGACGTGTGATAAAAGAACCTCCTCCATCAATTTAATTAAATTTGAAACAACTCTTGTTAAATAAAATATTAATTATAATGGAGACTAGGACTAGAATGGACTCATGTCAACTCACTGATGAAGCAATGATGTTTTTAAGGCTACTGAAAAAACAGTCTTGTAAATTTTGCGCAACCATTAGTGAAGTGAAGCTGTGTATCAGAATCAGTTTCATTGTAACAATTTTAAATAATCAAAAAATATGGTTAGCACCAAATTAAATAGATATGATGGATGATAAATGCAAGGAGTTAGAACATAATCTCTCTTCAGGACAAAGTAGCATACATTTTATTTTACATTTTTACAAATATTTTGAGGTTCATTTATCACATTATTGGACTCTCACTCCTTTAATTGTCCTGAAGAAGGCCTATAATTTATGCCGAAACATCGGCACCATTAAATTAAGTTTATACTTAATTGTGTATTAATTTGACTGCATCCTCAACTAACTTCTTCCATAGCATAAATTAAACATCAGTGATTAAGACATAATGACAATTTCAACTAAAAATAATGGGAAAGAATTTAATTTCTGGAGCAGTCAACTAATCACTTAATTAAATAGAGAACTTAATTTAATGGTACAAATAAATTAAGTTATCTAATTAATTGTTTTGTTGACTACACTGGTAATTAACTCGTTCTTAATATATACACACAGACAACCATTCTCATATCATTAAAAATAATGGGGTATTAAAGTATTTAATGCAGTTAAGTAACAGCAAGCAGAAAACATTGTTACAAATGAGTAGAAAAAGGATTTATACATTGATTCTATAACAAAATAATAATTAACATAAATTTGAATATATAAAGAGTATTGTTAGAAACCATAACTTTTAAATAACCTCTCAGGTATGTCAAAGAAAAAAAATCAATATTGATGGATCAGTCATAAATAGATACCAACGGAAACTACCATAAAAGTGAATTGAAAAATATAAAGAGTTTGGAGCAGAGAAAGAAAAAAATAAAGACAAATTACAAAATACCAGATGTGAAATACATTAAGTTCCATATTGTAAAGTGAATATTATATTTCAGTGACAGTGAAAATTATTGATCTCCTGGAGCAATAAATAAATATATATGTACATATATCCCATTTAATACAGAGTTTAAAATAATGTGAATAGATACAATCTACAATAATTGACATTGTTGACATGTTACTATTCAGCATTTGTTGATAACCAAGCAATTTTTGATCAGAAAACAATTAAAACAGCAATATATTAACCCACTATATAAAATTTACATAACAATCAAATAATTGTGTAAAAGAGTTAACACTTGTCAATTCTACTGTTCAATCAAAATTGGAGTATTGAAAATTGCTGGCATTTAAATCGGAATGCACAACAGCTTATAAGTATCGGAATGATTTAATTTTATTTAAGATACTAGTTCTAACTAAAAGTGTAAAAAAAAAAAAAATGGTCAAGGCAGAGAATCGAAGAAGTATTTAAGAGAAAATTAAATTAGAAACAGTACAAAAATACAAAACAAAAGCTTAAGAAGTCACATTGACAATACTAAGTATTGTTAATAAAAACATGCTGAGTTTAAGTGACTGATGAACAGGAACACAATCAATTTCATTCAATACAAAAAAATCAATAAGTTTAGGGGTTCTAAATAATTCAAACTTCAAAACCTTAACAACATACCCACTACTCATACTATAAAAAATAATATGTCAAAACAAACGCAAACTGATGACAAAAATGTCACAGTATTTCATATTGACATATCAGTGCTGGGTTTTAAAAACATCAAACGGGCATAAAAACTTCATCTAACATAAATATGAAATGGTATTTAAATAAGTTATACAGTGGAAGGATAGTTTGTAAAAACATAAACTAAGTAAAGTTGACAAAGAGCGTTACTATGCTAATAGCTAACAAAAACTCACCAGTATTGTTTCGGTTCGATACGGATACTCTGTTATTTCCTTTACGTCTCGATCTTCGTGGATAATATCTTGAAGAGCCATAAGAAGCACTCGGCATTTTAAACTCTAAGGTACACTATGGTCAAAAACTATTTCGTGAAGCACAAACCCAATCACCGAGCAGCCATTACTAAAGGCGGAAGCAAAACCCGTAATAATGACGTCACGAGATCACATGATATTTGGTTTTATGAGAAGGTAAAATGGATACTGTTGTGAGAGGTGTTTGTGTGTTACCAATAATTGGATGCTGTATTTTATCAGCGATGTATGTTCTTAGTCTCTATGTTTGGCAAAACACCCATTTGAGGTAATGTTTACTGATGAATTTTATCTCCCTTTCGTTAATAAGGATTTTCTAATTGTCGGCTGCTTTAGACCTTTATCTCATCCCATAGTTAACTATTATTTTCTATAGTTAAAACATAATTTATTAGTTCAATAGTTTTATTAATAAGACTTTGATTAGGTGAAGAGTTGGATTCTTTATGTCATCTATGTGTATGTTTTGATGATAACCATGTATAAACATCTAAGATTATATTTCGATTTGAATGATTCTTAGAACGTCCCCCTTATTTTTCATAAGGTTATTGTCATTGGATTCTTATTGCAGGTTTATCCTGTTTCAAGATTTTTTTATTCCTAAAGATTGTCCTGTGTTATCATAACTCTGCTTTGACATGATATCATAAGTTTCCAGCCTCCTGGAGTGGACACGACAACAGTATGACTGGACTGTAGTGCAGTACCGATATAATATGCCCTGTTGTATTCGTTTAATGCCGTGCTACACGGCGAGAAAACAGGTAGGTGTAGGTGAGGTGAAATATCAAAAAGCAAGGTCTTGTGAGAGTTCACGAAAGTAACAGATGAGGGGAAAGGGTTATTTAAAAAAAAATAAAATTGGGTAATGACATAGAATATTAGTTTTTTAAAAATCCTATGATATCATTAAGTATTATGTTTAGAAAAAGATAATAAACTAATTATATTTAATACAAGTTATATAGATTTTTCTTTTAAATTAAATATAACATTATATCATGAATTGATGAACTCTTCAACCTTCTCAATCCCACATTCCTCCAAGAACTATTGGTTCTCTCTTGTTAGACAAGACGGTAGGGCAGACATATTTTGTTTTTGCAGTATTAATTATGATTATGATTTTCGCGGCTGACTCTTCCAATGCTGTAAACGCTTAATCGTTATTCCATGTTGTTTTTTCAATTATGGTATTTATGACTATGTGATGTAATTTTTATATGATGTAAAACCAGTGAAGGATTCAGATAGTTTTTTTTGGAGAGGGGGGTGGAGCTTTAGTTTTTCGGGAGAAAAAGTTTTGTTTTAGAGGGGAAGGTTTAAGAAATTCATATCAGAATGTATCACTGTTGGATCTCAGCTGCAATAGGTTGTAACTCTTCTAGTATTTATCATAGCATTATCTTCACCCTTTTTTTTTTTTGTAAATAAGTATTCATAACATTCCCAACCGATAGATCAAATTGCTTTGAAAGTAGTCTTTTAAGGGAGAAAATAAGAATTTCATCCCTGGTATGAATGTCTTAAAGTATTCACCAACTTCAATCAAGCTCAACAGATTGATTTTAATTACTGTAATTCATGAGTAGGCATTATATAATATGCTAATAGGTATTTAGTGTATGTTATAGTATTTAAAATCAACCATTAGTTCTTTATCTGTTTCCCACTAGTCATTATTTGGTGGGGGAGGGGGGAATTTCAAGGAGTCAAAAATAGATCTCAGGTTAGTTTATTATTTACCTTTCTAACTAGACAATTTCTCAATAACAATTTTATGTTGCCTTCTTCAGGTTAAGGGTGTTTTCACACAGTCTGGGACCAACATCCATTTTAGTTAAAGGGCTTAAGATTGCCGTAAATATTGCATTATATTTTTCGTGATCATCAGTCGATATAATGTTGTATTGTTTACTTTGATATTATCTTCCTGACCTAGTTTTTCAAGAAACAATATTTGTTTTAAGATACCTTAAAAAATGTTGCATGCTGTTGAAGGAAAGTTTAGGCAAACAGAAACTAACTTATTTAAATTTCTTCTACTCATTACAATGATTTCCTTACTCTTTCTATTTTTACGTTTCAACGTAGCGTTTGGAATGGTATGAGTTCATGACCAAGAGCTGTTTTTAATATTAAATTTTGAATGAAGTTTGTAATTTCTGAAGAATAGATCACAAGTGAAGAAAGAACTTTAACTCGGAGAAGTTAATTAGTTCTTCTACAAGATTTGGATGAAGGATATCAGGATGAGAATTTATAAGGTGTTCGGCAAATATCTAGGATTTTTCTTCATTGGATCTTGTCCAAGTCTGAGATTCGGTCGGAAATGGATAGTTTAAGGATTTAATATTTTATCACCTTTGCAAAAGTTTTCCATAATCATTATTGGTAATAATTAGATTATCTGTTAAGTTCTGAAACTTATGGTTTTTCTACTTTCTGTATTTATTTTGTTGTTTTCTATAGCGATGATGTCTTCAGGTTTAAAAAAATCATTTTCTACACAATTTTTGATACAGAGGAGCATAAAAGACTTTTTATTGCTGAAGGTCGATGATTTAAACCTTTCAAAAAGGTTTTAAAAAATACATATTTTAATTTTCATTGATCTACTAAAAATCGGTTTTTTCGTTTAAGTATCACGGTCTTATAATTTTTTTGTAAGTCGTTGACTCTTGGAAAATTATTTTTTTGTTTTTGTCTAGTATTTCTATATTAGTTATAATGCTTTTTCAAAAGGCTCAGTTAGAAAGTCACCGAATTTTGCATTAAAATGTGTTTTATGCTCCTCTGTAATCAAGAATTTTTTCGAAGTGGTGAAAAATTAGAAAAAAAATGATAAACTCATTGTTTTCTCTAAAATCCTGAGTTTTAAGGAACTAATAGTTTTTAGATTATCGAAAAATATTTGGAAAATTATTTTTTTAACCGAAAATACATCATCCCAAAAGAAAACCATAGAGAATACCTGACAAAACAGGACCTTAAAAGAAATGATTGATAGTTGATAAATAATTAACTGAAATATGATGGGACCTTAGATACCTCAACGATATTGAAAAAGCACATTTACAATATTTTAAAAAACTCTTCAACTTAAATAAAAATGTACCTTTCTGGCTTATAAGACTAGAGTTTGGTCTTGAACATTCTACCATAAATGTATTAAAACGGATATTAAATTGCATTAAAAAAATAATCAGCATGCCAGACGATAGAATTACTAAAACATGCTATAAGATCCTCAAACATAAACATCAAATCGGATCGTCAACAAAATACTACTGGTTCAGTCAAATATACAATATCTTAGAAAAAGTTAAAAGTTCCTATATACTATTTGAAAACAACCCATATATCTTCCAATCCAATATTCTAAAAATTCTTGCTCTATTTAAAAAACTACTATTTAACAATGACCTTGAATCCTTGAAAACAAGTTAGTACAGCCCTCACTATAATTTCATCTATCAACCAACTCTACAGCATCCAGATTATATAACAATAGACAATATTCCATTTAACAGAATAAAAATAATAACACATGCCCGCCTATCTGGAAAATATCATATTAAATTCTCTCATAAAAACCATTTCTATAATATCAAACCCACAGGAATCTGTACCATTTGTAATATGAATACCTATGAAACCCTCTACCATTTAATCGCAGTATGCGCAATCTACTCCTCCATCAGAAACTACCACATACCATACGTAAACAATATTCCAGAAAATCAGTTCCCGACAATATTTATAATAGAAGACCAAACTAAATTAAACCAAATATATGATTATATAATTAACTGCCTAAAAATGAGATCATTCATTATCAACGAATAAAAACAATATGCTTACATACGAGATCTAAATAACGCAGTAAACAAAAACAATAATATGTCAACAATAGCATATCCCCAATGAATGTTTTGATGTATATAAATCGATGATAAATGCATAAACAATACTATCATACTCAAAGGAAATATTAACTTAATATAAATCGTAACTGATGTTACCAGTCTAACCGAATTTTATCAATATTATGTAAAATTTCAATCTAAAAAGTCTTAAAAGATATCTAAAAAGATATGTTTTTTTTTTTATTGTTTTTTTTACTTATTTTATTTTATTTTAGTATTATTTTTTAAAACAGATGTATTATTATTTTGAAAACGTTTTGTTTTTTATTTTAACTCTATTATATTGGAAACAAAAAAAACAAAAAAAAAACTGTTAATTTATCTTTATTAATATACTAATTTATTTTTTATTTTATTTTTTTTTTATTTTAACAGATGTATTATTATTTTAAAAAACACTGTATTTTTTTTTCTTTATTTATTTTATCTCTACTATATTGAAGGAAAAAAAAATTTAATTTATCTTTATCTTTATTGTATTTATTCATTTTATCTTTTCAAACAGATGCATTATTATTTTAAAATCATATGTATTTGCTTTTTGTTTATACAGTGGAGCATTGATGAAAAAAATAAATAAATAAATAAAGAACTTATTTTATCCTTATCAATATGTTTTTTTATTTATTTTATTATTATTTTTTTATTTATTATTTTTATTAAATTATTTTAAACAGATGTATTATTATTTCAAAAGCTTTTATATATATATATATATAATATATATAATAATATATATATATAATAATTATAATAGGCTTACCGAACCTGAAAGTTCGATGCCGATACCAGCAAATTCCGCCTACACAGACTCGTCCGATGTTCACCATTCAAGCCCCCGAATCAGCCTTAACGCCTCCCATCTACGCTTCGGTCTACCTTTGGGGCGCCTACCAGTCGGATCAGCGAATACCAACTTTCTCGGAATCTGCTCCTCATCGAGCCCAACAACTTTACTCGCCCATTTGAGTCTCCGCGTTGTGCAACCTTCTAAACTCCCCAGTGGCCTCATCTCTCTTCGGACCAAATATTTTACGCAGTACCTTATTTTCGAAAACCTTAAGCCGTTGTTCATCCTTCAAAGTAAGCAGCCATGTTTCACATCCGTAAAGAACCGTTGGAAGAATAATAGTTTTATAAATTCTAACCTTTAAGTTTTTAGATAGAAACCGCGAACTAAGTAACTTAGCAGCTGAATAATAACACGCATCTCCCAGCTTTAACCCGGACTTTATTTCTTCCTGGATTTCATTTTTTCTAGTTATAATTGAACCTAAATACCTGAATTTCTCTATGTTTTCAAAAGTATGCCCTGATACATCAATATCACCAAGATCGACACCGTTTCTGCTACTAATCATATATTTCGTCTTATCGGTATTTTGAGTCCTATTTCTTTACCAGTTTTTATTAATATACTTGTATTTAGTTGTATGGTTTCCGTGTCTTCACCTAGTAGTACCAGATCATCGGCATACCCCAAAACCGGAATCTTTTCACCCATATTTAAGCCTTTCTCGGTACACATCACCTTTTCTATGACATATTCTAAAGCTATATTAAATAACACAGGTGAAAGGGAGTCACCCTGTTCCAAACCCGATCGCACCTCAAATCTCTCGGAGTAATTATGACCGATTCTAACTTTATGGAATGTTTCCGACAAATACATCTCTACTAGGTTTACTAACTTTCTTGGTATTCCCTGTTCAATCATGATAAATTAAAATATTCAATCATAAGCCTAATAAAATCAATATAAAGTTGATGGACTACACCGTTGTATTCCAATTTTTTCTCTAATATTTGACGTAAGGAAAATATTTGGTCAATAGTCGAGCGATTCCCCCTAAAACCACATTGGTAATCTCTGATAATTTCCTCAGCGTATTCCGTGATTCGACTAGTTAGAATTGACGAGAATATTTTATAACATACTGGGAGAAGAGAGATCCCACGATAGTTGTTACAATCCATCCTTGGTCCTTTTTTGTGAATCTGAATAAGTATTAAATAAAAATATATTCTAGTTGCTAAATAGATGGCATTATAGAGCACTAGCCTGGTACGCGGTTTGAAAAACATAGCTTTTATCCAATCATTTTGTAGTAAAATGATTGAAAATGTTTTTTAAGTACTATAATTCTGAATTTTTGGTGAGAAATAATTGTTAACACATTTTTTAATAATAAGAAGAAATATAAGTTCGTCTGATTAGCCATAGTAGCATAAAGTGACGTTAAATAAATAAACAAACAAACAGAAACATAACTTTAAGGAAATTTTCTGGGGGACAAAATGAGTTTTAATTTTTTTTTTTCATATTGTCCCACCTCTTCAAAAAAAATTTAAAAAATCGGTGATTGCACCTTTCAAAAAGGTTAAAAAATATACTTATTATGATTTTCTTTCTTCCACTAAAAATAGGCTTTTGGTTTAAGAATCATGATATCATTTTTTCGTGTCTTTGACTCCTAAGAATCAGGGGGAAAAAATCATTATTTACCTTCAAATTTTACTATTTAAAAATAAATAAATAATATAATTGAAAAAAGAGGTTTTTTTTTTTAAATAACGAAAACCGTGTAATTAAAAAGCTAAAAATGTTGGTGAATTATTTTTACTCAACACTAAATAGATCCCCCAAGTTAGAGTCAAAAAAGCCGCGGGGGCAGATTTACCATACTTACCCGGCTATACCCTTTGACCAATAGGCACATTTTAGGAGAGTAATTCTTTTTTAGGGATTTTAGACTGACTGGGAGGTCTGTGGCTGAGGACGAAAATTCTAAAAATGAGATTATAGATCAGCTAATGAAAATTAAAGGGTTTTCTATGGTGAATTAATTTGGAAAACCTTCTACCTACCTTTGTTCCTGACGTGGGACATAACTTATAAAACTTTTATTTTGATTATTATTTTTTTGTAAATATAAATTTATTTTTTTAATAAAGATTAAAATATTAATATTAATTTCAATTTTTTTTTAATTAAAGATTTTATCACTTTTACTTTTAAAATAAAAAAAGTTAAAGTTTCTGATTTTTTAGTGTTGAAAGGTAAGCCTTAATAAGACATTCATATAGATTATTTGGACAGTAAAATTTTCATTTGAAGTTGGTTTTACCCAACAGACAAAACTTATCACACCGAACTGACTTACAAACTAAAATCAGAAAATAAAAAATTCAAAATTTACAAAACTTGATGGTAAATCTCACTATTACTTAGAAATCACTCTGGATGACTACTAAAAACTCCTCAATTTTAAAGATTTCAACCATCCATTCCTTAATGAAATTAAAGCTGGACACAATCTGACGAAGAAAAATCTGTGATATTTGCTCAGCACCTCTCTAAAATATATAATCCTCATCCTGACATAATCCATCCCAATCATCTTGAATGTATTGAAACAGAACTCGATATTCCTCTCCAAATGACCCTACGACCGAACATCCCACTCCACTATCCAGCAATGTCATCGTGTGGTGGACATCATCTCTTCGGCTTTGGACGGTGCGGGTTTTACTAACTCTGTAAAATCCTCCCACCTGCTTATTTCCTAATTATTCAATCCTACCTCTCCAACAGATCCTTCAAAATAAATCACAATAGTTGCTACTCATCCCGTTTTACTCAGTCTGCTGGTGTTCCTCAAGGAAGTATCCAGGGACCCATTCTTTACACAATATATACAGCTGATATCCCAACCCATCCTAACTCTTTCAATTCTACCTATACTGATGACACCTTATTAGTTCATAATGTTCCATTTATTGTCTCTCATATCTTCAAGCGCACATCAAAGACCTAGAAGTATGCTGTCAGAACTGGAGAATAAAAATAAATTCCAATAAATCCCATTAAATAATCTTTATCCTTTGTCGTAAACCTATGACTTCCTGCCCTACACTCAGCTAGTTCCTATTGAACAGATCCGATACCTAGGACTCCATCTTGACAAACATCTAACTTGAAATCCTCATACAAGACTAAAAGGACAAGAAACCCCTTGCCATTTTTGGCTTCTTCAACACTTACTTGACGAACGGTCAAACCTTCCTCTTAATTACAAAAGGCCCATCTGCATGACCAATCCTTACAATCCAAAATCCTTTGTAAAATCCTCAACGCTCCTTATTTTGCCACGAATAAACTCATCCTCAAAGACCTTAATGTTCCCGTTGATACAGTTTTGGCCTGAACCAGGTATGAATCCTCTAATCCACTAGTTTCAATCCTTGCTTCCTCTTCCATTCCTGACAATCCTCAGAGGCGTCTGAAAAGAAGGTGGCCTCGAGACCTTCTAGTTTTGATTACCTTGTAGGGTGCTGCCAATAGGCATTTTCTCTTCATGTATTTTATCATTTAGCAGCATATTTACTTAATATATGATAATATAATAATAAATAAAATTGTTATTATCCTGGGACATGTCCCTTTAGAGTAAAATATACAGAGTGTACAAAAAGTGCTTTGGAGTCTCAGAACATATTAAAGACATATAAACAAGTTAATAATTACTTATATAAAATAGGCATATTTAAATGATAAGAAAACAAAAAACACCAAAAATAAAAAAGCTAATTTATAATTTTATTGAGCCTGGATATTCATTAAGTGATTAAATATGCAGGATTTGAAGGTAGAAAGAGAATCGGAGTGACGGATGGAAGGAGGAATGGAATTCCATAGGATTGTGGATCGAATGAGAAAGGATCTGTCGAAATGTGCAGTTCGGTGGGCCGTACTGTATAAATCTGAAGGCCTGGAGCGTGTACAACGAGGATGGACAGAGAATTTGAATTGTAGGAGGTCAAAAATGTATGATGGTCGGCAGGATTGGATAGCTTGGTAAAGAAATGACACAAGGAAATACTTGTGACGATTGGAAGGGTAAAGCCACTTCAACTCGCCATAAAATTGGCATACGGAGGTGTACCTAGGGACCCCGAAGATGAATCAGACAAAGCAATTAATTAATCGTTTAATTTTTACCTCGAGATCCCCAGAAACACCATCGTATACCATGCAGCAATAGTCCAAGTGGGACAATATCAGAAAGGTAATGAGGAGTTTTCTGGTTTCAAGCGGGAATAGGTGACGGAGGGAATACAGTCGCATTAAGGTTGAAAAGGTACGACGGTAGATTTCGAAAATATGATTTTTGAAGGATAGAGTTTGATCGAAGGTTACTCCCAGATTCCTGACAGTCGGGTGGAACTTAATAGGATTACTATTTAGGTACAGGATTGGGATGTGTGGAACAGTTTTCAGGAGGTTAAGGGATAATTTTACAATCGCTTTTGATTTTTCAGAATTTTGATTTAACTTGAACTATTAATTGCTATGACTGGGTTTTCAATATTTTTGTTGTTCCTAATAGTTATAATTTCTAATTCATTTATCAACAATTTTTTTCTGTCAATAAAGGAGGTTTGAACTATAAAAGAAACAATGAATCATTTGGATTCTTTAAACTTGATGAGTATTGTGATATAGTTCTCATAAAATAATTGACTTATGAGATTATAAGAGACTCATGAAGAATAAGATATTGCCAAGAATGGTTTGGAGGTCAGTTACACAGATAGGTGTTTGTGGGCAGGTAGGTAGTAATAATTAAAAAAAAAAAAAAAAAAAAAAAAAAAAAAAAAAAAAAAAAAAAAAAAAAAAAAAAAAAAAAAAAAAAACATCAACTCCTGATGACCAATCCTCTTCCTCAATTATTCATTCTAAGAAACTGAAATGGGTGAAAGCTCCTCCTATATATTTGTTTCCCTCTTGCTTGTTGGCTTTTCAAAAATTATATTATATATATATTTATATAAATATATAAAACATAAACTACATCATAATTATTGATGTTTATTAATATTAATTATACGATATGATTTCTTTGTATAACAACATTTTGGAAAATTTTAAAAGATTTTTTCACAAATTAACTAAACTGAACCATTTTGAGATGAAAATATCAGAAAAAAAAAAATACAATTTTTACTGAGATCAGAAGCTGACTTGCAAAAGTTTACTTGTTACTTTTAATTTTCTCAATAGGTTATAAGTTATATTTTCTTCTCTTATATTAATAATTTGGCTTGTTTATAACTTATTTTGTTTTATAGTTCACTTTATGGAGTTTGTAGTTCGATAAATTTCAAGGATGTTTTAGTGTTCTATTGTCAATACAAACTCATGCTGTTAACTGATTTTTATTATTGAACATTCAATCTCCATTCTGTGATGCTTATTGATTTTGCCTTTATCGAGGTATTATATCAACTGATGGTATATCTGTTCTATGTTATGTATGTTGCTAGCAACAGTTGTTCTATATTATTAGAATACATTTGTTTAATGCCCCTGGTAATTTTTTTATGATATAGTTTTTAATTTTCTTGTTTTTTATAATTTCCTATTTTGTGATTTTTAATTTTTTTTTTTTTTTCCAGAAACCATCCTTCGATTATAAAGAAACGTTCTCTCAGTGTTTTTGTGACTGCTCTCATTTCACCTGTTATTATATATCTATTTGGAAGTCCTGAAACGGTCAACAAAGTAAGTTTTTATATCAATTAATAAAACTGCCCTGTGTTTTATTATTATTGCACATATGTTGAGAGTTGGCGAGATAAGGAGCAGACATGGATTCTCCTCTACTTACTGCCTTCTATTCCCATTTTCTATTCATAAAATGTCCTTTACTTAGAGCCCTCATGTCCTATGTTATCTATATAAAGTTGTATAAATGATGTGTAAGGCTCTTGTATTTTATTATTTTTTTTTTTTTTATGAATTATTATTTTATTTAAAGTAAAGTACATATTATAGAATAGATGTTTTTTAATGTTTGCAAATATATTTTTTTTCTGACAGCAAGATAAGCTGTGTATACCCTTGGATAAGCAATACAGTCTCTTCAGACACCACACTATGATTTATGGTGCTAAGTTAAAGAGTTGGGTCATTACTCACTATGCCCATTTTTGTGAGTGCCCACCAGTTGGCTGATGGGCCTTACTTATCCAGGAGAGAGGGAGAGATTGTGAGTTAATCCCCATTCAATTATATGTCCTGAAAAAGTCCTCCCGAGATTGGGATACCAACTCACAACGTTTGGTGAGGTAGGCTAGGGTATAATACATCTTTATTACTTTTCTTCCCTGTGTGTGAAAACAAATTAACCAGGAAAAATATTGCTGCTATTTATTCTATCAGTCGGTAATAAAATTCTTTTATATTTCGTATCCTTTTATTTTTTAGCAGTTCTAACTAGAAAAAATGGTTAATTATTTCTAATAGACAAAATTAAAGGTATTATAATGAAAGAAATTCTAGAAATTGGTGGTTTTAGCCCTGTCAGACTATTTCAATCAGAATGAAATATACAGAGAGTTTTAAGCCATTTTAATTTTACATTGATTTAGAGATTTTAACTAAAATCATTAGAGCTGTTTTCGAGAAAATCTTTACAAAAGGAACAAAATTCATGGTATAAAGTGGCTCTTCTGATTCATTGATTTTGGTGAAAAACTTGTAACATCCAAATGATAACACTGTATTAAATATGAAATTAATAGCTCCATGAGTATTTTTATTTTCGAGCTAGACTTACCACATAAAAACATACAGGTGACCGACCCTAAAAGGTGTATTTCCATTGAAAATCTTTCCACTACTATATATTTAAAGTGAAAGTAAAAAATAATGTGTGGAACATGTTGTTTCATTGAGAATAGTTCTGTAGAACTATTGGATTGATTTAGTTTTAGCTGCTCTACCATTCATGAAAATCAATAATTAACCAATTAAAAATAGCTAAAACTCAATAGCATATGACAAGTTCTCATTGTTTAAGCTGTGTATGTCTTGCCTTAAAATGTATAACTGTTTATAATAGTTTTTACTACTTAAAATTCTCTATATGTTCAAAAAATTAATCTTTTTGTCTGTGTATATTTGTGCTTATCCACATTTGGGATGTTTGTTATTGGAAATATTGGATTGGCAAACAACTCCTTTTGGCTTTTCAGGTTGAAATAAAACTCAATGTATTATATACATAAAATTTATTTTAATCTATAATATTGGGTTGTCCGGAAAGTTTGTAGAGAAATTTGGACAAAAATTAAAATTGATGAACAGTTTAAGGTTAAGGGTACGACTTTACTTTCATTCTGAGACTACAGATAGTAGCACTCCCGTTTTGATTTTGTTTTAGCCTCTCATCTCATCAAAATATTTGACTGATTTTTATTTCAAAATATTTATTTTTTGATCATAAGCAGGGATTGCCAGGTAGGCTGGTAGGTAGGTAGCTCACAGCCCATCAAGCCGAGGCAGCCTTTTGGCTTCCTAGAGGGTCCAGCCACATCGGAAATGGTTCTAATGATTTTCAACTCGCAAAATCAATAAAATATTTAATGTGCTTTAATATCAGGTAGGCTTCATTCTAATTGAAATATTATGAAAGGAGTATTGTATGATTAAAAACTGCTAAATATGCAAGTTAAACAAATTCGATAACCCACTGAGGAGA
Organism: Piezodorus guildinii; assembly: GCA_023052935.1. Lineage (NCBI taxonomy): Eukaryota > Metazoa > Arthropoda > Insecta > Hemiptera > Pentatomidae > Piezodorus > Piezodorus guildinii. Next base: position 127,770,081 of record CM041295.1, on the reverse strand, counting down.
AAAGAGCAAAAATATTTGTTTTAATAAGCTTTCGGAAAGCTAAAGATTTTAGAAAAAAAATTTTCTCATTTACTAAGTTGTGGAAGGTAATGTAATGTATAGGACATTACCTTTGTTGATTGTTGTAAAAAAACAATTTTATACTATGTTTTAGTTTAAATAATATAAAAGTATAAAATTGTTTTTTTATAACAATCAACAAAGGTAATGTCCTATACGTGGTTTTACATTACTCACCATACGCTTCTAAAATATGAAATTTCAATTTTGTAAAAAATATCAATAAGTGAAAGTAATAATTTCACGTTTAATTATAATTTTTATGTTTATTTATTTATAAATTATACATTTATTTTTGACCAACAAAATTTAAAACTTTTAAAGAAAAGGTTTACTAATTTAATTTTAAACTGTGGGGTTCATTACATACCATCATTTTTGAAATACAAAATGACTGGACCCTCTAGGAAGGCGAAAGGCTGCCTCCGCTTGCTGGGCTCTGAGCTACCTGGGACTATCTGGCAATCCCTACTTACTATCATCCACTGTCACGGCGTTGATATTTCTTTGTGATCGTAAATTTCTCTTTCCGACGACATAATTGGTCGGATTTCGAATCTGAAAAGTGCATTAAATTCAAGATTTTGTTTTGCATTTGTGCTGTTTTACACGATTTTAGATTTAAAATTTTCAAGAAGGAAATTAGAAAACTACTCTCCCGAAATCAGCTCTTCACAACGAAAAAAAAAATGAATATTTTGAAATAAAAATCGGACAACTTTTCGATGAGATAGTGAAAAACAAAATCGAACGACATTGCTGCGATCTGTTATTTCAGAAACAAATTAAACTGTCCTCCCCTTTAGCCTTAAAGTTTATTTAATTAATCTACAAAATAATTACCACTAATAACGATTACCCTTTCCCAACGGCTTGAAAGGTCGAAGAGTAGGATTTTCCTTGTAGAAAATGTTCAAGGGAACGGAAAAGATGGAGCAATGTCAGGAGAGTACGGCGGGTGAGGTAAAACCCCTCCCATCTGAAGCTTAATAACTTTTGCCAAGTCCTTAAAGACCCATGGGGTCTAGTGTTGTCTTGGTGAAATAGCACTCCTTTCTGATTTGCCAACTCTGGCCATTACTCTTCATTTGCTGCCTTCAATCGACCTAACTTGGCATAGTAAAAGTCCATATTTATAGTTTGGTTTTGTGGAAGGAGCTCAAAATGTATGGATCCCTTCCAATTCCACCAAATACTGAGCATCACCTTTCTTGGATGCAAGCCGGCCTTTAGTGTTGCGAGCGGCGTCGTTCCAGGCAACCCCCAAGATTTTTTTCGGCAGGTGTTGTAAAGAATCCATTTTTCATCACCAGTAACAACTTTCAAAAATGGACCCTCCACATTTTTTTTTCAGCAGCAAATCACAACATGAAATCCTTTCAATAAGGTTCCTTTCACTGAGCTCATGAGGAACCCAAATGTCGTAAAGACAGACATACCCGGCCTTCTTTAGGTAATCAAAAATGGTCCATTTTCTGGCTCCTAACTCTGCAGCTATCTCACGGACAGTAATTCGTGGATTGTTTGCAATGATGTCAAGAGTTGAACTCGGCCAGCCCGGGGTTGGTCTTCCAAATTGAAATCTCCTGATCTAAACCGCGAAAACCACTTCTGAACCATGCTATCAGCAATGGCATCGAATTACTGCCATACACGTCACGTGTATTTTTCATTTTGGGCTGCAATTTTTCTTTTTTTTAAAAAGAACAGCATATTATGCTGAAAATGAACTAAATCGTCACTCATGTTGGTTTGCAATAAACTACACTACTGAGCCTTAATAAAGACGAATTCAGTGTGTAAACATAGTTTATTCCATGAGAATTAAAGGCATATAAATAAAGATTAGCTTTGTGATTCATTTTTAGTATATAAAAAAAAAAATAAACTTTTCGGACAACCCAGTATATTGACCATTATTTAATATTACTTTTTCCTATCTTTTCACTTACTGTGTAATGCCATGCACATAAAGTTGCTAGAATATGTACTTGTCACTTAAAGACTGAATAGAAAATGATGTCGTTTTGCTTTTCCTCTAATAATTTAAACAAGTTATATAATAAGCCTTAAATAGTTTTCTGCCTATGATCATTGATATTTTGAGATAAAAGGAAACTAAAAAGTCTGTTAATCACCAACACCAACGTTTTTTATTAGTTTATTTTCTACCTTCCATTTTATGATGAGCTAGTAAATTAATTATGATAGGTTTTTAAGATGAATGCTGGTTGAATAAACAGTGACTACTCTAGGAAAAGGAGTTTCACATGTTTTTCTGGTGTAGGTACTGTTTAATATTTAAATCAGTAATGATCTATAGTGATCAATTATCTAAATATCTGAAAAATAGTGAATAGTTCAGCCTGTAGTGTTAGGCTTCATTAAGTTCAAATTTTACAGCATTATTTATTGTGTGCTTAGATGTTTATACAACTTTCTAGGCCAACTAATAATCCACAATTATTGATATGTTTATACTTTCATATCAATTAATTTCTCAGTTTAGTTTTATTTTTTATTTTAGCACAGCATGTTGGATTTACTTGGCTTCAGAATTGAAGGTTTATTTATGGCCTGCACTGTTCCTCTCATTTTGACCATGATTCTTTTTCTTGGGCCATTAACTATGCAAAGTCATAGTGATAATTGGCAGCTTTATTCAGGTAGATAAAAGAGTTTTGTACTTTTTTTTTTTTTTTTTTTTTTTTTGCATCATAACCATTATGTTAACATAATTAATTCATTTAATCAAATCTTGGAAAATATAAGCAAACATTTTGGTCAGTTCTGCTCCCTTTCCATGATTTTTATTTTTCCCAGCTATGCTTCCATTAAATTCCTTTGAATCATGATTGACAAAACCCTTTCCTGAAAATATCTCATAGCTTAAAATTATAATTGTTCAATTTTCAGCTTAAATTTTCTATTATCACTTGCACTTACAAACTTGAAATTCAGCCGGAAAAGTAAATGGACTGTTTTGTCACTACTGTGCCACATAAAAATGGCTTTCACTCACCCCCTCCTTGCTTCCTCTGCTTTTTAATATTATGCAATATCATCTCTCCTTTTTTTTTTTTTTTTTTCAACATATTCAGATTATAATTGCTATTTACCTCTTAAATGCGCTCTTTAACCTTTTGTTCTTGATACCTTCTCTTATATAACTGTCGCCCATGACATATAAGGTATTTTATTACTTCTCTGTACCATATCCTTTTAAAATTGTATTTTTCCTCTTATCTGCTATACTTAGTCCCTTTTTACATTTAAATTAATTGGAGTGCTGCCAATGGGCAGTTTCTCTTCATGTCTTTTTCATGTATTTTATCTAACAACTAATTTACTAGATGTATTAACCAATACAGTTGGCAATATCACTAAATAAATTTAAAAAAAAAAAAAAAAAAAACACATTTAAATCGTTTATGTTTGCTTTTCTCTTATCTTTCTAAAACTCTTTATCTTTTTCTACTTAAGATATATTAGCCCATTTAAAAAATAAAATACAAACTTTTCTTTAATTATTTTTAGAAATGAAGATATATATATGTATAATATACCCATGCATACTGTAAGCCTCAGTACAATTTTTCTTTTTTCAGTTTGTTAAATTGCTTTTCAAACCATTTTCAATATACCCTCAAAACACTGTGTGTGCATGCCTATTTAATGTTATCTGATCCTATTTGATTTATCTCTAAAAAGTGTATGAATATACTGTGACAAGGCAGTCTATTGCAAGATATTAATTCTAACACATGGATTGTTTTCATTTAGACTGATTTTTATTGTTGCGATAGGTATTTTTATGGTTTTTTCAATGTTTTTCTTTATTTAAGTGTAATTTATGAGTCAAATTTATGTTCCAAAGCATTCCAAAATTTGTCCCAGTTCACTCGTTCTGTAATTAGTGTAGAATGAAAGGGATTAGAGGTAAAATTTGAGTGTTAAAAAAGTTTAAATAGAGTATAATCTGATTCATAAAATACATCCAAAATACCAGGGTGTTGTTGAGGAATGAGTTCTTGGTTAACAGAATAGAACAGCAATTAGAGTCTTGAGACTCAAGATATTACCACGGTTTTTAAATGCTTGACATCCCCATCATTGGTGTTTAGCTTAGTTGTCCTATCCTCCATTGAAGCACAGCACAAGGGGTGTGAAAAAAATAAAATTTGGTCATATGAAAGGGAGTTACTAGGATAACAATATACAACAGAGAATATGATGTTTAAAGTAGAAGTTGAGATTACTACCAAGGTTGATTGATTGGAATAGAGGAATGTGATAATGGGGGCGGGGTGGCCAAGCGTGTTAGCGCACGTTGCTTTGAGCACGCGTTGCCTAGCAACAGAGAACCGAAAAGTTGAAATAAATAATTTACGAGTTCGAGTCTCGATGCTGGGGGGGATTTTATCTCGGCTTAGGGAGAAATCCCTTAACCTGGCGAGACCATCATTATTGGCACCTTTAGCTTTGAAAAAGTTGTGCAGTTCTAGTATCTGGGATCACTGGTAACACAAGACAACGCACCTGAGGTTGAAGTCAAGAAAAGAATATTGATGGCTAATGAGTGTTACTTTGCCCTTCGCAAGGAATTCACCTCTCGCCTTCTATCCTGGCTGAACAAGCTATATCTCTACAAAGCATTAATCTGCCCAGTCCTGCTGTACGCATCGGAAAGATGGATGACAATAAAAAGAATTGAACAAGAGAAAAATTCTTCGAAGAATATTTGGAGGAGTACAGATCGATGGAAACTGGAGAAGGCGGACAAATGCTGAAATTTATACAATTTTTAATGATCAAGATGTCGTTCTGAGGATAAAGCTTGGGAGACTTAAATGGGCTGGCCATGTGGCAAGGCTGGAGAATGAAGTGATCCCTAAAAAGATCCTGGCAGAACCTCTCTACAGCATGAGAAGAAGAGGGAGACCAAAACTGAGATGGTCAGACGGTGTATCAAAAGATTCAAGGGATGTCCTGGGAGTCGGAAACTGGATGATAGCCGCACAGAGCAGGGGTGACTAGAGGAGGCCTAGACTTGTCACCGAGTTGTAGCGCCCTGATACTTAATTTCAGCAAGGATTCTAGTGTAATTAGTGGTTTTATAGCCATAGTCTCTGGTAGATCTAGCTTGAAGGATGCTGAGATAGATTTTTTTAATTATTTATTTTTTTCCATGGTTTGAATTTAGGTCAGGGGCTTGAGATGGATAATTATGTGTGACCAGGGACATTGACTGGGGGCTGGATGGATCTACTTTTAATGCTACTTGTGATAAGGGATTAATCTAAAGATTAGGATATGATGGAATTAGGTAAAGATGTATTAACTGCTGTGGTGATAGTTTCAACTGGTAAAGATGTACTTAACTACTTTGGTATGAGCAGTCATTTACTACAGGAAAATCACTCTCCAGTGCCACATGTCCTTGGCTTGACAACATACGAGGAATGTTTTTTAAGTAAGTACCGTTATGGAATTAAAAAAAGACGTGCAAAGAAATTGCAATAATTTTATTTTTACATGAAAGCCTGTACTTTAATCTACTTTTCTACATAATTTCCATGAATTTTGAGGCCCTTGTCATAACGCGGCACCAGTTTTTGAATACCCTACTCAAAAAATTCTGCTGCCTGACTTGTTAACCACTGCATCACAAATGTTTTGACTTGTTATAGTCTTGAAGGCTCCGACCGCCCAGGTGTTTCTTCAAGTGCAGGAACAAAATGTAGTCGCTGGGCGCCAGATCAGGGCTGTATGGAGGATGATCTAGACTTTCCCATTTAAATGATTTGATGAGATCTTTGGACGGGCATTGTCATGCAGCAAAACGATACCCTTACTCGCCACGTCTTTTGTTCTGGATTGCACGACGCAGATTTTTCAATGTCTCACAATAAGAGGCTGCATTGATTGTCTCATTACGAGGCAGAAACTCCACTAGCAATACTCCTTTTCTGTCCCAAAAAACTGTGCACATGATTTTCCGGGCAGAAATTGTTTGCTTAAACTTCACTCTTTTGGGTGATGATGAATGTCGCCATTCCATGGATTGTTTTGATTCTGGTGTGACGTAGCCACCCATGTTTCGTCGCCAGTAACAATTTGGTCTAAAAAATCTTCACCTTCATTGTGGTACCGCTCAAGGAAAGTCAGTGCACTGCCTAAACGTTGGGTTTTGTGCAAATCCGTCAACATTTTTGGAACCCAACGTGAACATAATTTCCGGTAATTCAAGTTCTCGGTCACAATGCGATACAAAACACTACGAGAATATTGAGGAAAGCAGTCGGACAAAGATGAAATTGTAAAGTGTCTGTTTTCTCTCACCTTTTCGTCCACTTTCTGCACCAAATCTTCATTTGCCCACTCCTTTCTTCATCATGCACATTTGTGCGGTTATCTTTAAATGCTCTCGCCCATTTCCCTACCATTCCATCACTCATAATGTTTTGTCCGTAAACTTCAAAGATCTCACGATAATATCGATCGGTTTTATGCCTTTAATCATATAACAGCCCGTACTTCACAATCAGCGGGACTCACGATTATCGGAGGCATCTTAAACACTCAGTAAACAACGTATACAATAAAGAATCTGACTGTAATGGCGTCTGACTGTAATTTGGATTTGTAGAGAAGAGATGTAGGTAACAGCACGCATGTGTGGAACGCCGACCGTAGCACTGCAGCGGCAGAATCGCAAAACAGTACTTACTTAAAAAACATGCCTCGTACTTCCCTCCATCTCACCAGATCCTTCGCTGTGAATCTCTAGTTGCTCACTCCTATTCAACCAAGACTCCTTAGTTGTCCTTTTCTCCCTGTGCCTTCTGTCATCACATCAACTCATCTGCTCTGAACATGTCCTAAATATCAAAGTCTTTTGATTTTGAAATGGTTGATCATATTCTCATTGTTGAGAATGCTTTCCACTTCCAGGTTGCATGTTCTTCATCTGCCAGCACCACATATGCCTCTATTTCATGACTTTTTTTTTCTTATAGTGGGAATTACAAACTGAAACCGAAAAAAAAAATTAATGTTGTCCACTAATACTAAATAAGATTTAATTACTACATTTTTATTCTGTGTAAAATCTCCTGGCTATCAATTAAAATTTTTTTTAACAATACTGTTTTGAATTCCTTATATATTTACTTGAAACTAATGATGAAATTCTTGTCTATTAGGTTGTTGATAAATGTTAAATATTTTCAATAAGTTAAATTTTTCCAGTCACTGGACTGTGCTGGTTTCATGTATTAATTGAGGTTTTTAATAATGTGTCCTAGCAGTCAATGTGTTATAAATAGGTACATTGTTTTGTTTGAACTAATTTGTATTTTCATTTTTTTTATTTATCCTCATTCAGATGCTTTTTAGTCTCGCGTTTGTTGGGTATAGAAAACTCTTTTGGGGGATTGAATTTTAGACATAAGTGGGTTGCAACAGTTTTATAAAACTAGATTTTCAACCAGTAATAATAATATACCATTTTTTTTCCATGTGATAATATGTAATTATAAATAGTTTTAATAGTTTTTCATTCTTATTTTTAAATAATTTTATCTTGATGATTATTTAATTATATTACAGCTAAAATTTTACAGAACCAATGTACTGGTTGAACAACTGCCGAGATTTGGTGTGGTTACGGGATCATGTTGTAGCTCCATTCTCTGAAGAGTTAACTTTCCGCGCTTGTATGCTTCCACTTTTGATGGACTGTCTACAACCACATGATTCAGTCTTTATTTGCCCACTATTTTTTGGATTTGGTGAGTAACTGTGGTCTTAATTTTTCTTTGGATTTATATGTTATTTTATCATTTAAGTTTAAAATGTATTTATATTGTTTGTTTTTTTTAATATTATTTAGCTCATTTTCACCATGTTGTTGGAAGAGTAAAAAATGGATATAAATTAAGATCTGCAATACTTCTCTCAAGTAAGTTTTTTCAAACACCCATGCTTAAGTTCTAGAAGTAGATAAACAAAATTTACCTTGATTAGTTCAGTTATTCTTGAGCTTAATGTTATAATTATATGTGATAAATGTCAATTTAATTTACCATTTTTTCAAGAGAAGAATATGGTCAGGATGGCAGTCAAAATCATAACAAGATACATAGTAAAAACTATTCAATATTTACTGACTTTTCAGCCAAATTTTAGGCCTTCAGAGATATAAAGAACAGGATACAATAAAAATATAATCATAGAAATTTGTAAAGAAATTATGAGTTTACATCTATATTGTTAAAACTAAATATTGAACATAAAATCACCAAGAAGAGAGAAATAAGGTGAAACTAAATAGATTAAAAACAAGTAATTTAGTAAGCCATTATAATAAAATAAGAAATAAGTTGGAATAGTGATAGTGAATGAGATTAAATTTAAATTGAATACAAAAATATTTATTATATTAAATTATAAAGCAATTTGTAAAAAATAAATGTTATGAAGAATTAAATATACTATAGGTAATCTTACTAAGTGACTAAGGGATGACAACCATTTTTTTTTTTTCATGAAATAATTTTGTTGATAATTACTGTATTCTACTTTTGGACCCTATTGAGAAATAATTTGGTTCATACTAACGATTTTATAGTTCCATTGGGTTTGTTGTAACAAGGGTTTACTGCATCTGTTTTATTATATTTATAACTTTTTTTAAATGTAGATCAAATCAACCCCATAGTCTCATTTTTTACTTTTACTATCTTGCTTTATTGAGAATATCAAGTTAGCAATTTTTTTTAATTTGACAACTAAACTAACTATCTTGTTGTTTAATTACTGAAGTCAAATATTTGATGTGTAATATATATATTTGTAATGATGTAATTGGTACCACACTATCTTATGGACACTATCATTGGATTGACCCCAATTTATTTTCTCCTACCAGTACCTGTTTCAACATGTACCAATGATTAGAAATGTCCCATCCCCAGTGGGATGTCCCAACCATGTGGTTAGTTAGCAATAATGCTATCGTTTGGTGTAAGACCTTGGTAAGATCATTCTGCTTATGCGATTTTGTCTACCAGCCTATACTTCATCTTCAGACAATCTGTTTTTTAGATTTCTGATCTCTAAGATTGCAGAATGTCTGCAAGCTTTGTTAGCAACTACTGGTTTTGAATGCCTAAAATAAACCCTTTTCTTTTTAATAATTAACGAAAATGGTTATTTTTTAGTAAATTATTATTATGACTTTTTCTCTTCAACAGCCACTCTTCCTTTTAGAGTTAAATGTTAAGCTATTTAAAAAAATACTGTTCTATGGTTTAGATTCAAACGCCCACAAAAACCTTGAAAAACCTTTATAATATGTTTATAAATACAGTAGACTTCTGCTTATTTTATACAATCAGTGAAACTTGTGAGTCAGGCAGAGCTCCATAACCAGCCCTTTTGGGGCCAATCTACCAGTGTCCTTCCCACCAACTCTCAAACTCAAGGATACTGGCAGGTTGGTCTAACTAATTTTGTAATATTGGTAAAATTTTAAACACAATAAGGTTGTTTCTTGATGAAAGGAAATTCCATTAATATTGATGGAGAGAATGAAGGGTAACAAAATGTCTTGCTATTTTGTTATAAGCTGTTCTATATATGAAAATTAAAAAACAATTATCAGTCCTTGAAAGTTTTTAACAAAGGTAAAATAACTTATGAAAATCATACTGTAATTCAAAGTCTATCTAGATTTCACAAATGTTAAACCCTGATGAATAATCTTATAAGAAAGACTGAGAAATGAATTTTTTTTGCCTCAATAATAAAGTAATCAACTAAATATGATTTTTAAAAAATGTCTAAAATGTATGTTTGTCATTCAAGTGCTATAGAACAGATTCAAAATTATATATATATAAATTACTTCCTTCGTTTGCATATGAATATACACATCAAGCTCAGAAGTCTGAAATCAGCTCACCTTATTTTAACTTTTTATTTCATTATTCATTTATTTTAATATTTGTGTAAAATAAAATAATCTACTCTGTGCTATTACCTCATTACTTTTTGGTTTAAAGGTTTAGAATAATAAATTCATCTTTTATTAATGGAATATTTTTCTTTTCTTTTTTTTTTTTTTTTTTTTTTTTTTTTAGTTTTCCAGTTTTTATATACAACTATGTTTGGTGCTTACTCTGCATTGTTATTCCTCAGGACTGGTCACTTTGTGGCACCATTTTTGGCTCATGCATTTTGTAATCATATGGGTTTCCCTAATTTCAGAGAAGTATTTGCTTATGATGAACCAAAGCGTAGTACAACTTTATTTTTGTGTATAGTTGGTTTATTAACATGGTGTTATTTATTGGAACCCCTGACTAACCCACTTTGGTACCAAAATACTCTTTATTGGAAATCTTAACAGTAAGCTTTTTTATTTCATTGTTTTATAATTATAGAATCAATTACAATGTATTTCATTAATTAATGAATTACAACCATAAAATTTAAGAAGATTAATTCATGTTTCTTCTTGAATTCATTTAAAGAAAAGTGGGGATTGAGATGACTTTTCACTCTTGTGTGGTATGAAAAATTAATATTTACCTATTGATGTTAGTGTTGTGTAGATGAATGATGTTTAATGAAGTGTACCTTTCACACCCTCATACAGAGATGAAATATTTTTTAGTAAAAATTAACAATTGATTTTAAGAAAATGATGTTATAATAATAATTTATTTATTTGTTAAAATACAATTATCTTTTAATTAATACTTCTAGTTAAATTAAGAAAACGTGTCTAAATGTTTCTTAAGAGAGTCGCTGATGATCACTCTTTCCCATTCACTCATCAACCAGGAGTGAACCAGCTGGAATCCCATCGACTCCAAACTCTGTCTCTTTTTACAAAATACAATCACAATAGATCATGAGTTTGGAAAACTGATAAAAAAAGCTAACTGCACAGTTTTTGGCTGTGCTATAATATTAAAATTGTGAGTAGATTATTATAATTATATTTATTGTACAAAATGAGTTAAAAAACTGTTGATAAGATTAACTTATAATTTTTTATCTTTTCATTCATTCATTATCGGCTCGACAGATGCATAAAGCAGTCTCTGGCCAGCTCTACTGCTATTCCCCAGTCCTCTCTGCCAGAAGCATGCCTAACAGATACTCCTGCTTTATTCAGATCCTCGGTGACACTGTCCTTCCATCTTCCCTTCAGTCTTCCACCAGGCCTTATTCCGTCGGGGTTTCCATAGTAGTCTTCTCACTATTTTTTTTTTTTTTTTCACCCATTCTGATTACGTGGCCCAACCACCTGATTCGCTGTACTCTTACAAACTGGGAAATACTCAGGTGATTATAAATTGTTTCAGCTTTGTGATTTTTTGGAGTTAAAACACACCATTCTCCTCTGCAAGCCCATAAATACACCTTAAACTCTTCCTTTCGAACGTGTCGATGTTAGCTGATGCTTTACTCAAAGTCCAGGTTGCTTATGTTAAAACTGATCAAACAAGCGTTCTATACTGTCTGAGCTTGGTTGTGCTACTGAGCAGTCTACTTCTGAAAAGTTTAGATCGATTGAAATGGAATAGATTTTTTGTCATTATCCTGTGCTGTATTTCTTCTTCTTCATCCAAGGTAGCATTAATCATTGATCTTAAGTATTTAAAGCTTTTGATACACTTAAATCTATAGTTCCTAATTATGTAGTGTCTCAGTGGGCGAACTGGAATTTTCTTAGTCAGAATTAGGATCTTATAGTATTTCGCGTATAGAATGGTACAACTTTTTTCTAATAACTGAGTCATATGCAGCTTTATAGTTTATGAAGAGTAGCCACATGGGGTTATTAAACTCATTCATTTTCTCCATCATCTTTCGAAGCGTGAATATCAGGTCAATAGTAGAACCTAAATCCACTTTTGTATTCTCCGAGTTTTGATTCCATGTATGGAATTGGGCAGTTATACAATGGGATTGAGAACACCTTGTATCCAGTATTTAGTTAGCTAATTCCCCTATAGTTCCTGCAATGAGTTGAGTCTTCCTTCTTTTTAAAAATTGGTACCATCACAAACTCATTCCATTCTTGCAGCATTGCCTCTAAAGTCCATCTACTAGTCTTGTAATTTTTTCTATTAGTTGTGGACCTCCGGTCTTCAGAAATTCTGCTGGGATCCTATCTGATCCACATGCCTTATTGTTTTTTAACTTATCCAAAATTGATTGGATATCCATGCTATCAGGTGGAACCAATTCAGTCTCATTTTCCTCTTCTGGAAGATTACAAATTGTTTGTTCTTTAGTGATGGGCTCAAGGAGTTTCTTGCAGTGGTCTCTCCATTTTTCTTGTATATCCTGGTCTACTACCAGTATTTTACCTTCAGCATTCCTGATTGTTGAATTGTTACTGAAACCCGCTGTTGTGGTCTTAACTTCTTCAAAAAATGACCTTGTCTTCAAATAACTTCTTCTCGATTCCTCTATTACCTTTACTTCTCTACCTCTGCCTGCCTCTTTTTACTCAGAACTCTTTTTGTTTTTTTCTTGCTTCATTGTACTCTTTTATACTATTTCTAGTTTTCGGCTCTAGAGAACTGATCTCTTTGCATTCCATTCTGCCACTACTTCTTTGCATTCCTTATCAAACCGCATATTATTAATTCTCCATTCCTTCTGACAGTACAGGTCCACTGAGTCTAATATGACCTGTTTCAGGAAGCCCCATTGTTCTTCTACATCTCTTCCTCCTTCAATGACTGGGATGTTCCTTGCGCCTTGTTCAATATTAGACTGAAATGAGTTTCTAATTTCCTCCTCTTCTTATTCTGTCTTATTTGGATCTCTGGTACTCTATTCGACGACATAAGAATCGTATTATTTGGTTCATCTTGGTCACATCTCAATAGTATTCTGAATTAACATCAGGTCTACAGTTTGGTCTAATGTTGTGTATTCAATTGAAGTTCAATCTGTTTGTATGGCTACACCACTTGGTGAGGTCCAAGTTTCCTGGTGTTTCTTTTTGTGAGTAAAATTGTAAGCATGACTTCGAATTAGTTGTATGCCGAAAAGCTGATCAGTCGTTAACCATTTTCATTCGTTTTTTTATGCATGCTATGTCTTCCAATGGAAGGGAATGAATAAAGATTCTTTTCCTATTTGTGCATTAAAATCACATAACACTATTTTCATGTTGAAGGAAGGTGCATTTCTTATAATTTTGTCTAATCTTCATAAAAGTTGTCCTTTTCCTCTTCTTCCTTTACCTTAGTTTGTGCATGCACATTTATGAAGATAATATTGTGACTTTTTCCTTTAATCCTCATGGTACATATTATCGGTTGGGAATCCAGAAATGCTGATTTTGTATGTTTTAAGACCAGAAATCCAATTCCAAATTCATGTCTATTCTAGCCTCTGCTTATTTTACCACATCCCGTCCATCTTGTTTCTTGAATGGCTGCAATATCCATGCTTAGTCAACATAATGATCCTTCAGTTAAGTAAGGGATCCCGGTCTATACAAAGAGCGCACGTTCCAAGTCCCGTATTTGAATACTTTTGTGTGAGTTCCTTGTTGTTTCTGAAAAACATCCTGATTTCCGAGGCTTTGTTGTTGAGCTTTAGTAACTTCATGCTTTTTTTATAACTGGCCTGCCCTTCTCTCAACCCTCTTTTATCCAGGCTTGGGACTGGCAGTGGTCCAGTAAACTGACTACACAGGAAGAAAGTTTTTATCTTTTAATTATATTAAAAAAATCTTTTAATAAATATGCATAAAATAAGCAAAATTTTGGAGAAGATGGATGGGTTAACATAAAAGTATTTAATGCGTTTACTATTGTAGAGTCAATTTTTAGCCTTATTAGTATATATGTTCACATAAATCAGTAGCTGTCAGGAAAAAAAAATAGGGTACAATGAAGAATGATCGTCAGTTAATTTTCTTCACTCCAAATGCTACAGTTGCTGCATTTTATTTTTCCATTGTTTGATTTACAGTTATCACATGTTTCCTTCCAATTGACACATTCATGCTATCTCAGCCCAACACTTATCTGTCTTATCGGGCTGTGTGTACCACTGGTCTTTATATCCATGTTATCTATTATTTATAAAAGCAAAAATCACAAAAACATTTTAACTGTCATTTGAGTTATGCTTAGAGGAAAAAATCTTAGGTTAAAATGAAAAAAATCGCACTAGTTACACAAATTGTTACACACTAGAATGTTAGCAATTGTACACCTCATATACAAGTTTGAAAAGGCAATAATCGATGAAAGGCGACATAAATTCGAGCACCGCCCCACAGAGCAGACATTGAAAATTGGCCCCAGCATGAACGTTTTACTAATTAAAATATTCTCTGGAGAATATTCTTTCTTCTTTTAATTTTTTTCTTTCATTGCAACATAACTTTTATTTAACTTCATTGTTATTTTTTCTTTATTATCATGATCTCACTAAGCATTTTTACTATAGATTCTTAATTCTAATATATTCATAAGAAGACTGACTCTTTTAGTTGTATACATCTGTTATTGTGACTTAAATAAAGCAGGATCGAACAACTGAACTGTATATTATAACTTATTTCTTATATAGCCATGGGTAGAAAAATGTCTGGAATATTTTGGGCCTTACTAGTCAGTTTTATTAACCCTTTAAGGATGGTGAATTACGGGTGAAGGGCGGACTTGGGATAGGCAAATGGATATCTAGAACAGAATAGTTCTGGATGAAAAATGGTTCATGAAATATCATGTATTTAAACATATTTTCCATTCATTTAATTAGTTTTTTGTATCAATTTCTCCATCCATTATTACTCTTATATCAAATTTTAAATAGAAATAAAGAAATTTCGTAGGCATTAATTCATATTTTAATTATTTGTAAATATAATTTGAATCAAATAATTTTATATATAAATATATAATTTGTTGTACACAAACTTATATATATATATATATATATATATATATTTTTTTTTTTTTTTTTTTTCCATAAGCTAAGAATATTCTGTGACAATTTAACACATGTGCTTCTGGTGGCAGAAGATTATATTTTTGGTCCTTTCACAGTTTCTCTAAATTTAAAAATAATAATTTCTTATGCCTAACTAAAAAGGTGGAAAATAAAATCTCCCGTAGAGGAAACTATTGGAGTACCTTAAGGGTCCATTACTGTTTTAAGTTACTTATTACACAAACAAGACAATAACTAAAAAGAAATTTTTAAAAATCTGTATTATGCTAAAAAGTGAAATTCTAGAAGAATACTCTCTGATTAAGAGGAAGCATTTGCTTATGATAAACTTATATCAATGCTCATTGCCACGAAAAATAAAAAATTGTAATGAATGACTTACTTAGTCTTAGAAAGCAGGCCGGTCAAATATTTAAACTATGAAGGCTTAAAAAATTGTTTAAAGATACTGACCAAGTGCTTGAAAAATATGTTTCATAATGACTAAAATTTCAGAGTTGATAGCGTATAACTTAGCTCTGTAAAGTTGTATTTATAATCATAGTTTCACTGTAGGACATAGGAGCTAACATTAATGGAGAAAATACAATTAAAAACTGGGCTGTGAATGTAGGCTTGATATGATTATGTTAAGATAATTTGGAATGAAATTAAATATGTACTGAATTCCTTTTGGAAAAACCTGCAATTTTCAGAGGGGATGGATCTTGATGGAACTGAATGATTGTATTATAAGTATTTCAAACTATTGTTGTTCTGTTTCTGGAAATCAGTTTCTCAGTTATAGACATGTACCTAGTTTGGATCTGAAATGTTAGTTGTTTTCATGTGGTTCAGTTATTAAAAGTAGTCCCTAGAAGACACCTTGTCTTCTTCCTCCTCTTGCATCATGGTTATGTTGAGTGAGAGTATCTTGTGGGATTAACCACCTTCCCATTACTGGCCAGTGGTGTTAAAACTTGATATCAAGTTTATTATAACAAGCTCAAGCAACAAATCAATCTGCTATTTGTTCCTCTTGGACTTTTCTATATTTCTGTGAAGTTAAGTTTATTCTGTAGATTAGTGAATATAGTTTTGGATTTACGCATTTGATGATTAGATCTTTCCTAATCCTTATGAGCTGAAAAGATAGCAGAACTAAATAACAATTCAAAAGCTTTTTTTTTGTCAAGTTATATATTAACCCACATTATCTGCTAGAAACCTGTTTTCTATTGTGATTGTAGCATAAGCTAATAATAGATTTTTTCGGCACCTTCAATAATAATTTTTCTGACTAATTCTCTTGAATATGAGTCATTCTTGGTGTGTAAGATTATTTTAACAGTTTCCACTATTCAAAATGCATGAAAGATAACTTTTTTATCTTTATCAGATGCAGTTCCAGCTTTTCCTTGGAAGGCAAGGAAGATAGGACTCAAAAGAATTGATGATAGGACCGTATGCTGTCATGTAAGAAGATGAAATTGGCTAGTATAAAATTACTATTATGAGAGAGACAGTTTAACAAAAATTAAAGTATTCCCATACCATTCGCAGCTAATAAAGATAATAAAATTACAGAAGATTGGGGATTTTAAATGGAGACAAAAACATTAATATTAAATATATATATTATATGAAAGCGTCCAGTGGTTATGATTGGCAGTGTTGCAAGGAACCTAGGGAGCAGTAAGAAAGGTTGTTGAGCTCGTAGGATCTAACAAAAAGGAAAATATTGAGAATGTGAAATATGAACATCTGAACCAGATTTAGTAGCATACATCATTTAGGAGGGGCAGTTAAAATGGTTGGGTTGTATATGGCTCATGAATCAATTATGACTTCCATACAAAATTATTTATGGAAGTTGTAAATGTAGAAAGAAAACGAGGCTGTAGTTAAACGAAATAGAGTAGTCCAGTTCCTAAACAGGATTAGTAAAATAAATTAGAACTTAGGAGGATTATTTTGAGTGAAAATGTGTTGTTAAGGAGGGCCAATCATTATTACTTTAATATCCAAAATTAAACTTTATTGCTTAAACATTTTTCATTATTATCAACGAGGTTTGTGCCTTCTTTATTTTGTTTTATACAAATTAATAATAATTGAAAATAACTATATGTATATTTAGATTTATTTAATTTTATATAATTTGGTACATAGTTCAGTATGTTAAAATATGTTTTAATCTTGTCTCAGTATTAATTAGTAAAATTGATTACTATGCTTTTGGTTGAAGTCTAATGCTTTTGGTCTGTTAAGCATACCAGGAGTAGTAACAATCACCTGAATAGATAAAAAGATATTACCATGATCAAAGTCCCACTGAATTCATATAAGACTGAGATATCTAAATTGCAATAAATACATAAAGTTAAAATTTTAAAATTGATTGTTAATAGCTTAAGAATTAAATTTAACACTAATGTATTATATAAGTAATGTGTTACGAATTAATTAATACTTACATTTTTTTGTTGAAATACTGCTTACATACGCCAATCTCTGTGTAAAATCTCACAATAAATAGAACAAACTAATAAAATACAATACAAAATTAATACTTTAGTTTGATTTGTGTGCCATAACAATTAAATAATGTAATAAGTAATAATATGGCATTAAGTTTTTATTTCATGACATAAATAATTTCAGGTTAAAAGTTTTTACCAACTATTTTAGTTTTACTTTAATAAATAAATAAACTATTGTCATTAAATATAGTGCTACCCTTTTTTAAATATTTTTATTTATAATATCAGCAATATAATAATTATTTTAAGCTTAATTTAGTTACTTATTATTATATTGCTGAAGTTAATTAAATGTGACTATCATCACATATTAGAACTTACAGACCTAAATATATTATGTTTTTGAATTTAGTTGGGCTCTTGTTACCTTTTTAAGCCAATCAATTTAAAGGATTGATTCATATTAATGTGATTAATACAAAATTGAAAATTTGTCACTAAATTATTTTGTGGAAATCTTCATTTCTCAAATTTTGCAAAGGAATACAATTAATATTAGAATTAAAAAATGGTATTAAATTTTGATAATTTAAGGTGGTCAATGATTCAATATAAAATCGAGGCTGTAGTTCCACTTCACCGCTATTATTAAACAATGCACGTTTTGTCTAAAAATCCATCTTCTGATGCCAAAACCATTTTTATCTAAAATGTATGAAAAACAATTTTTATACTAATATATACTAAGCATTCTGTATGATCTCAGAATATAAACATTAAAATAAGTGAAAGTAAAATACATAATAAAGTATAAATTGGTTAATTAATTAAATATTTTAAAAATGTATAAATAGTCAATCATAAAATCTTATGTTATGTAGAAATAATCGGGAGTCAGTCTTTTTTAATATTTTAAGAAATAATATTTTTCTTTTTAATATTTTAAAGAAGAAAAAAAAGATTGACTCCCGATTATTTCTACCTAAGATAATTTCTACAGTCGTCTATACATCCTCATTATAAAATCTTATGAGATTATAATCTATAAATAGATTAACGTTAAATTCATCATAAAAAATCACTAAATGGATCAAGTCAAGTTTTTTTAAATGAATTAACGTTAATATATTTATAGAATATAATCTTATAAGATTTTATTATTGTCTACTTATATATTTAAAAGTTTTAATTAATCAATTTATATTTCATTTCTTTTTAAATGTATTTTTAGATAAAAATTGTTTTTGCTCCTGAAGATGATTTTTTTTTTTTTTTTTTTAGTCAAAACGTTGCGCATTTTTAATAAAATTGGTGAAGTAGTGTTTCAGCTTCCAATTTTATGTTTAAAAAAATTGCTATGAATTCCAAGAAATTTTAAATGATTTTTTAGTTTAAAAAAATCT
Source organism: Piezodorus guildinii (assembly GCA_023052935.1). Taxonomy (NCBI): domain Eukaryota; kingdom Metazoa; phylum Arthropoda; class Insecta; order Hemiptera; family Pentatomidae; genus Piezodorus; species Piezodorus guildinii. The sequence goes on along the minus strand of CM041295.1, from coordinate 127,751,153 downwards.
TACTTTTTTTTTAATTGTTCCTCCTAATTATTTCATGTTGTGTCAAATCTAGAAATGTTGAGGCAGATCTTAATTTTCAGCAAGGGATTGTTGACAGTGTATGATACTCATTCATATCAAAGTAATTGAATGAATAATATAATGTTCGAGATAATGTATCAACTTTGGATGGAGATATGATCAGAAACTTACTCCTTTAATTACGATACTTCAGAGTATTCTTATAAAAAGAAAAGAAATAAATAGAATCATTTGATTTGGAGTCCTAGAACTAACTCATGGTGGGTCCATCTAGAACCCTAGACACTAAGATCGAAGAAGAAAAACCCTAGACACTTTTTTAAAGAACAAAATACGAGGATAAGGGTCAGCATCTCTACCTGGTGTCAGTATCAATACTAATATTGTCAAAGGCTTCGGGTTTTTTTTCTTCAAACCTCTAGCATATTTAAAATATTTCAATTTGTAAAAAAATCACATTTCCATATTTCAAGGTTGATGTTTATTTTTTATCTATATCTAAGAAACTATTCTTATTAAAATATTTTTTCTCTTCATGATAAGTTTCATCTTGAAAACTTTCTCAATTTCAAATGTTTGAGGATCCACTCAGGAACACAACCATCTTCGCTGTGTGGTTTTTTTTATATTATATTTGTATTTATTCTTTTGAAAAAAAAATGGTTCTAGTAAAGGATAGTTAAAACAAGTGTCCTGTTTTAAAAATAGTTATTTTTATATTTTCTATTGCTATTATAAATTAAATGTTCAATAAACTGGTGTCTTTATTGTGGACTTATTTTATTTATTGAAACAATCTATTAAAAACATACTCTTAAAATTATGTCATTCAAAATAATGGGGAAAGGCACTATTTTAGGTTCATATTACATTCAAGATCTTTTCAAGCATAATTTGAGCTTGTTCTCCAGCAATAGGGTTTAGTCAGGGTGGCTATATGGTGTTCGCAGTCCTGTTTTGCTAGCATTTTGAGTATGTCATCTGTCATAAGATTTAAAAATTAGTTTATGTTTTAATATGATAAATTTTTTTTTTGCTTTTCCTTCCGATTTTATTTCTCTTTAAGATGTTTTTTTTGCCATACTTATTCAAAAAATATTCTTAGTACTTTTTTCCTTCTTCATTCTGCTATTTTTCTTGGTTTTTTTTTCCTTATGGGCTTACTTCCATCTCTGTTTTACAATCCTATTATTTATTCTAGTTATTATATCATAGTTTCAATGTTTCTAATTATTAACACAATAATGCTAAGACTTGGTTTTATTTGTTTTACTTCTTTCCAAGTTTTAAAAGACTGATAAAGTTATATTTTTATTTTATTTTCGCTGGTTAATGATTTTTTTGTATCTTAAACTCTTGGGTGTTTCACAAGCTTTAGGCTCTATTCCTTCCAACGTAAGAATAAAATAAATATGTTCTATGAATAAATGCAATAAGTCAAACAAATAAATTAAACATTGATAATATCATCATTTTTTTTCTTAGATGTATGGTAATTTAAGTATCACTAACAAATTTGTAGCCAACTAGTATATATTTTTCGTAATTTTAATAATCTGTACTATTCAAAATTTTATAATTTTATTACTATTGAAATTTACAATTGCATATCAGATAATGAATCCAATAATTATATCTTAATTAATGTTCAAGACTTAGGACACCATTGTTCAATTGATTTATTTCTGCTACAAGTTTCAATTTTGTTTGAAGTTGTATGAGTTATGCCTTTTAGTTGTTTAGTGTTGGATATTAAGAACTGTGATTTTCTTCTTATAATAATAATTTAAATACTAGTAAATTAATTACTAATTAAAAAAATATTTTTTTAAATTAGCTTTTATTCAATGTTTTCTTTGTTGATTATGTTTTAGCCTAGTTTTATACCAGCTTTGCCTTAAGTATTTTTAAACTATTGTAATTCAGAAGTTTAGTGTTTATATGTATTTTGTTTTTGTAATGTATAATGATATTTTATTTATTGTTAAATAATTATATTTTATAAGATACTTCCTTTTTTTATCTATTAATTTTTCTAGTTTAAGCTATGAATAAATGGTTTTGTATTATACATGTTAAGACATTTACATGTTATTTAAATATATTTTTGTATCAGAAATAAAAAATTACTATAAAGTTTGTATTATTTGTTTTTATTTATAGCCTTTTTGTATAATAATGGTAACTATTTTCAGACTCAACAATTTTTGACTTCAATTTTGCACTTGAATAATTTAGTATTTCTGCCATCTTCAAAGGATTTTTCTCTATATTGAGACAAACCTGCAATTCTGCCATAGTTTTTGTTACATTTTGTTTACTTTCTATTAGAAACATATGATGGATTTATATTATATTAGATGCAGCATATGGCCATGTGGCATATGCATACCATATTGTTTGGTTTGTAATGGATTCGAACAAATCATTTAAATTGTTTCACATGTATCAACATATACCTTATATCGTAATATTCTATTGCATTGTAAAAATTGGTTGTATTGCATTGTAAAAATGTTCTGTTTCAATTTTCACTTACTATATCACTACTATCAATGATAATAGAGAAAACATATACAATACAGAGAAAGAAACAGGGTAGTATGTCACTTGGCTACAAATTCCTTTGTCCGGGGTTTGAGCTGAGTCCAACTGTGGCAGAATCGCTATTTATTTTTATATTAACCATAGGTTGCCTCAGGTATTGGGAGACCGTATATAAAGTGAAGTGGTGTACCCAGAGATCTGGTGGTTAAGAGTGATCTTTTTGAAATAGTCTGACAGGGACAATCTCTAATTTTCAAGTTTCTTCTTCAAAAGTATCTTTAATTTTAAATCATTCATCTGTTGTTTGTGGTTATATAAAGTACCCACTTCATATAACCACAAACAAATGAAATATGAAAGATTCTGATTATGAAGTAAAGAAGAGAAGGGGAAATATTTTACCAGGTTAATTTTTTTTAATGATAACATGGATGTATTGTAATATACTGATGAAAAACTGAGGGTTTTATTAAAACAAAAATCCAGTATACAAAGCCTAAAATGCATGAACATAGAAGATAATAGTTTCTATTATATCATTTAATCTAAAATAAATGTTTCCATCAAAACTCAATATCATTCTTTTTTGTCCAACTAAGCTATTTAAAACTTTTAAAATTGATTTCAAGAGGGCATGTAAGTTTAAGTGAAGTGTTGTGTGTATGGATCAGATTTTTCTATTCTTTCATGGTATGTATTTAATTGTTTTTAAGAGAATTTTATAAATATCACCGTCGGAATTTTACTAAAACTTGACCAAAAATGCTTAATTCTGAGAATTGAATTAATTTGTACAATATCCATTAATTTTGTAATTAGAAAATTACTTTTTATAAATTCTCTACAAATTTATTAATATCTTCTGAATTAAATAGAGCAGCCTCTGTTCAAGTTTCCTAACTGTCCATTACAGCTTTTGGGAATAAGGGTTAAATCCATTATTTCTATTTATAATCAAGAAACTGTTATGAAGATGGGGAAAAAATCCTATTGCATAGGTTTTCAACTCATAGGTGAATGTTATAGTGATTTTTTTCCAGCATCTCAGCATTCCAAATTGCAAGCATACCAACAAAAAAGCATTTCATCTGTTTCAAAAACTTTATCTTAATATGAGCTTTGGCCCCTATACTACATAAACTGTTACCGGCATGATGTAAATTTTTCTGCCTGTTTTATTAATGTTGAACATCAATATTTTTCTGTGTGGCTACAAACAGGTCTGAAATTGACTCCAACTCCCAACTAATATTGGCAGTTCCTAGGCCAAACTAGGAATATTAATTATGAAAGGTTATTGACTTAAGTTATCAAGTTATACATTTATTGCAGACTGATTTCATGATTAAAATTCAAAGAATGAGCAAAAATGCAATGTACAATGTAGAAATTTGTGCAGCTACCCAAAGTCATGCAATATAAAATTAGAATGTCTAATTCATTATTAAATTTCTGTTGAGCTTAAGATTTAGCAAACAAAATATTTATAAACCATAATAAAACTCTAGATGCTGTTTGAAGAATGACAAGCACTAGTTCTTGTTAATTTTGGTCTTACTTAATTGATGGAAACTAAAACAATTATCAAATACTGGTTCAATAAAATTATATTTCTTTTTGATACCAGGTAAAGTGAATCGAAAAACTTAAATTTCTACCTAATTGTATTCAAAAATATAAAATTCAACAACTTACTAGGTTTGTTTTGATTTTCTTTAGCCGAATCTATGGATTGCAAGGGCTTTAGAACTTAATATGTCAACTAACAGTACAACTACAAAGGATCATTTATAGTTAATTAGATATTCTTAGACTAATCGTTAGCCAAAAAAGTCTTTTATGTTATTGATGGGGAAGGAAGGGAGAATTCTCTTAAGGAATTTTAAAGCTTGAAATCAATAGTATTAAAAATGTAGATACTGGTGAAGAACTATTGAAAATTACAGAATCCTCTTTAGTTATAGAACAACCTTTTACTTTGCTAGAAACAATCCAAAGGATAGCCTTAAGTGTGTAAAATCCCAGTGACAGTGAAACTTATAGGAAGAGTTAATACTGCAAGTGGGAGCGATTTTCCGCCACGTTTTGAAAACTTTCTCATGGCGGTAAAAATGCGTATCGCTTCTCCACCTCAGAGAACATTTTTTTATTTATAAACAAAAAAAAGTCGAATGAAGAGCTGATTTCTGCTGTGTTTCGCAGAAAACCAATCTGGGATCCAACTTACCCATTGCACAAAAATATAAATGTTATTAGGAGACAATGGGAAGAGATAAGTGAGGAATTAAATCAAACAGGTAAGTGAAACATTATACAAATTCATTATTTTTAAGCTTATCAGAATGAAACGCTTTTCCTTTGTTCTAATCAAATACAAAATAATCATCAGAGAATACATCACTGTATTGGACTGTAAAAAATTACTGTAACTACAAATCCTTATTCAGTAATTTGATGTCACCTGACTTTTATAATGTTACTTTGAAATATTCAATAAAGTATAGTAAATAGTTTCATATTAACTAATGTTACAGGCATTTTACCTTTATCTTTCACCTATTAGATATTGTAATCTTAATTTGTAATTTTCAAATTACAGAGCTCCCTTAAAATGATCACTTTGTTTTCAAGTTAAACTCCTATAAATCTTAAACATATGTCAAATTATTCCAATATAATTCTAATAAAAATTTAGTTGCAATCAGTCTTATGATTTTAACACAGAATATACAAAAATTGTAAAAAAAATGAAATAAAAATAAAAATTTCATTGTAGACATGTAATTATAACAATGATGTTATATTAAAATTTCAGTTTGCATCATTTTGGCATTGAGTGACCCTGTTCTTTTTTTTTTTTTTTTTTAATATAATTAGAAATCTTTATTTGTATATAATACATCTGCAATATTTATAATACATTGATAGCCTTCCATGCCAATAAGGAAAGTCTTGATAAGCACTATTATTTATGGTTATGCCTTACATAAATTATACAAGTATGGTCTTTACACATATCACAGAAACATTATTAAATAGACTTCAAAGAGCCCAGAATGTAGCTGTATGTTACGTAACGCAAACCCCAGTAGATTGACATATTACACCCTGATACACGATTAGGTCAAAAATATTTAATCTATTAACAACTACTTGTAATTTTTTTTTTTTAATTTCTTTATTTAAATCAAAATATAGACATATCACATTAAATATTTAATATTTTTTAAAATATTAAGTAATTCTTTTATATTTTATGAAGCAATATTCTTAAGTAGTTTTGGTCGCTAAAGGTTCTTAATGTGGTAGTTTTATATTTGCATTATTGTATTATGTTGTATAGCATTTAAAGTTCTTATATATATATAGTTTTTATATTATATGCATATATATATATATATATTTGTATATAGATATTTATTTTTATATATTATATTATATATATATATATATATATATATATATATAATTAATAATATATATATAATGTATATGTATATTGTATGTATGTGATTCTTGAAGAAAGTGTACTGCTTGCTAGATGACTGCATCCACTGACATCCAAACACTATAAACAAGTAAACAACTTATCTAAAATAGTAGAATAGAATAAAAGTCCCTTTCATAAAGCTAAAAATGAGATATCACATGAAACTTACCCACTGCACAAACACACATGTGATCTACTCTAAATTATTATTACAATTTGATATATCTACTTCTCTATCATTTGATTAATAATAAACTACCACCTCAGCAATTGTCCAACAGTCCACTTTTTCATAAAGCTAACAATGAGAAGTCACATAAAACCTTGTGAGTTTTTTTTTTTTTGCCTCATACATTAGAAAAATTCTGTTATATCTTATTGTTGTTGATAATTTACAATGTATCATTCTGGGTTTAGTAGTAGTTAATTATTATTTAATTAAATATGTTTTATAGTTATTTTATTTTTGCTCATGTAAAATTAATTGTGCAAAAACATTGTTTTAAAAAATTCAAATAATGTTCTTTAAACTTCCTTTTCCATATCTCATACATATTATTTTAATATTTATTTTCAATGGTTCAGAATCCAGTAAGTTCACCAAGTTGAAGCCTCAAAATTGAATTCTTGGTAAATTAATTTAACCCTCCTCCTATGGTGTTGAATTAATTATATTTATTATAATTTATAATACATTTATTATAATAAATATTAAATTATTAATAAATATTTGTGCAACATATATTTTATTTATTTGTTCTGTTTTGTAAAAATAGTCAAATCAATTTTAGTTAATCTTGTTCTTGTCATCTTATTGAAAATTGCTTTTTAACAGCTTTATTACACCCTTAGAACCCCACCCATGTTATAACTAAATTCATATTTAAACCATTAAAACTTAATTAATTCCTTTTAATATAAATACTCTTCAGTTAAAATGATACCTAAAATTATTTTTCATTTATGCTTTTATGGGCCAAAATTTCTATAATACATAGACCTGAATGTATCGAAAAAGGAAATAACTGAATAATTGTTACAATAACGTACTTTATTAGTATGTTTATATTTGGCAAATGCTAAAGTAATTTTTTTTAAAAAATGCTAATAATTTGTGTACAAAGAACTAAACAGAAAACTCAAATGTTACTATGAAGATGTAAACATATTTTTTTACTGCTAAAAGAAATGGAGGATTAACTAGTTCTTTGATATTATTTACTTCTTTAGAACCTACCTTAATGTGATAACTAGTCTTTTTGCAGCCCTGATTGGCTCTTTAAAATTTGTGGTTTATGTTAAGCCATATTTTTTTTTTAATCATTATGTATTGAAATTTACAACTGTGGTTCATAATACAACAATTAAATATGATGGCATGAAACAGACTTATAGAACTACCCAATGGTATAGCACTTCTGTAACTATTCTAAACCAGAAGGTCTCGAGGCCATCTTCTTTTCAGACGCCTCGGAGGATTGTTAGGAATGGAAAAGGAAACAAGGATTGACACTAGTGGGTTAGAGTGGGAGAGGAGTTTGTTATGGAAGGAGTGATATTTGGTTTGGGCCAGATCAGCAACAAATGGAACATTTAGGGCTTAGTGGATAAGTTTATTTGTGACAAAGTAACGAGCGTTAAGGATTTTGGATTGTAAGGATTGGATATGGGAAGAATTCGATGGTTTAGTAGAGCCCCAACGCTCAACTCCATAAGTTCATACAGGCCTTATGATAGTCATGTAGAGGAGTCTTTTGTAGTTAAGTGGAAGGTTAAAACATTTGTCAAGAAAGGGTTGAAGTAATCGAAATTGGCGAGCAGTTTCTTGTTGTTTCAGTCTAGTGTGCGGATTTCATGTGAGAGGTTTGTCAAGCAGGAGACCTAGATAGCGGATCTGCTTGACCAGGACAAGTAGAATATTATTAAAGGATACTGTAGGACAGAATGTCATTGGATTATGATGGAGGGCAAAGGTTATTTAGTGGGATTTGTCTGAATTTAATTTAATTCTCCAATTCTGACACCATACCTGAAGGTCTCTGATGTGGGATTGTAGGGTTTGAGAGGCAATAGTAGGATCATTATTGACTGATAACACACAAGTGTCATCAGCATATGTAGAAAGGAAAGTGTTAGGATTAGTTGAGATGTCAGCTGTATAGACTGTGAAGAAAATGGGTCCGAGGATACAGCTTTGTGGGACGCCAGCAGATTGAGCAAAAAGGGATGAATAGGATATATTGTGATTTATTTTGAAGGATCTATCAGTGAGTATAATAAATATTCCCAGTTTTTTTTGTTGTTTTTTTTCCTTCGTTGAAATTTTTTATACAACATGTTCTATTCAAACAAATATAATAAAGCAATGATTCATTAAAGAAAAAATTAGTTTTCCATTAACAATAACTTTCTTTGATGTTTCTTAAATGGCATTATTGATGAATGCAATAATATTTAATTCTTAATATAAAACAATCGGTGATGATCGATATTTTGATGTTAGAAACAATAGTGAGCTTCTGTCTTCCAGATCACCTCTCGCATGCTGCCCTCTTGAAATGCACATGTCACAATCCTCCTAGATAATCGTGTGTAGTATAAACAGGCCCAAAGGCCATTTTAGGAGAAGAGAAACTTATCTTAGGATTTGCAACTGGTCTGTTTGCAGTGCATTATTTTTTAAAATGTGTTGTTGATATGGGTGAAAAATAACAAAAGAAAAAGAGCAAATATACAAATTTAAAAAACAATTTAATATGGCAACGAAATGATAAAAACTTTAAAAAATTAAAATATAAATGGATAAAACTATACAACTTAATTCTGTTTCATTTAAAAACTAGCATAATGTATTAAATTAAACAGACTATCTTCATATGTGTATTTTTAAATTCTATATACATGTAAAAAAGATATTTCTCAATCTCTAAGTAGAAAAAATAATTTAAAATTGATTACTTAACTAGACTTGCTTATTTTTCTTCTTTTTTTTCTCTTATAACAATGAGTATAGCCCCTAGAACTGAACTTAAGGCCTAAAGGGTTATTGTAAGATACTTTTTGAATTTTAAAATCATTTAACTTAGAATTATTTAATATTATTGAACTTGCAAGTCGTTGAAAAATCACAGAATTGCATCTTATCATAATTTCATTGGTGGCAAGGTCAAATTTCAGAATATCAACAGGTACAATACTATTAACCTAGAACAAAAATAAAATATCTTAACTTGATATAAATAAACTAAATAATATTACATTAAAATATATTTTTTTTATTGTAGAAGGTAGGAGAGAAAGTATCATTCTCTGAGTACCAGGCTAAGGACCTGTCAAGAGCTCCTTTATATCTAGTTCTTGCATAGTAAATGGATTAATATACTTCTATGAAGTTCTTTTAAATATTTACTACCTATGAGCTAATGAAACAAAAATTGATATTTTCTTCTCTATTATATATTATTCACCAAATTATTTTTAAACTTCTAATATATTTGAAATATTACATAATAATGTTATAATTATGAAACTTGTGCTTCTGTAAACTCGTGTCGAGGCTTTGAGGTCCCTAATTATTTTTTATGTTCCTAAAGATCTTGGAGATGCTTATGGATTATGCTATAGAGTGCTTAGTTGATCTTATATTAAGTATTAAAAAAAAAAAGCAAATTAGCAAACATTTGAAAAACTTTCAAGAAATTCAATACATAAAAGGTTTAACAGATGTCTTTTAAGAGAAATCTCAAATAAATATCTTATCTCCTGATCTATCCTGCACTTGGAATGATATTTGATTTAGATTTATTATGATTAAGGAAGTAAAATACAGTACTAAATATATTATGCGTAGTTTATTCAACCAAGATTGGTTTTTCACAAAATCATAGTATGTCTTATGATTTGGTAGGTTAAGCATTAACAAAAAATGATTAAAGGAAACGAAAGGGAAATGTTTTCATCAGGAAAACTCTAAAATATCTACTTGATGAGCACACACAGGAAAATAAGTAGTACCTAATGAAAGAAGAGACAAATTTTTAAAAGGGAAAGAAGTTGAATCCTCGAAATAAGAAAGTAAGTGTCGCACATCATGCGGAAAATTAAATTTTAATATTAATAAGAATAATCGGCGAATGGTTTCATTGAGAATAGCTTATTATCACCCATTTCATACAAATAGGATGGGTGAATAGGAAACCTCAGATTTTTAAGTATTGTTTGTTTGATATAGGAGCTCTCTTATCTGGATGGATTTTATTTCTGATGAAAACCAAGGATAACATCAGAAATCTCGAAATTCGATTTTTTATCTTAACCGTTGACAATCAGACAATGGGTCACATAAACTTAATGTTCCTCTTAAAGTCTAGTACCTGCTCCCACAACATGACTACACGTTTATGAAACACCATGTATATTACGAATCCCTTCAAACCGATCTCAAAACACTCCATTGGGATGCCATATACTCCTATGATTCAATCGATCCTATGGTATCAACTCTCACCTCAAACCTAAAAACCATACTGACACCCATGTTCCTCTTAAAACCCGAACCTTACGCCGTCCCACTGCTCCTTGGCTGACTCCTGAACTGAAGGATCTGATGAAAAGAAGAGAAGCAGCTAGACGTAAATTCCGCCACACTCGCTTTCCAGATGACTACGCTAGTTTTAAACAACTTCGAATATCAATCCTATTTAAATAAATACAAACAACTTTGGCTAAATAAGGGACCTAGACAATCACTCAAATTCCTAGATGGTCCTTGTACCAGCAGAAGGAAGTGTCTTCTTGGTATGAGTAGGACATGCCTGAGGTCATTGACTGCTGTCTACACAGGACACAGCAAACTTAACTACCATATGTTTGAACTTGGTATTTCCGACAACCCTCTATGCAGACTATGTGGCACGGACGATGAAACATCATTTCACATAGTCTGCCACTGCGACAAGCTAGCTATGTTGAGGTTCACCTTATTTGGTGAAGACCGCCTAGAAAACCCCACTAACAACAAACTTGTTAATCCTAACAGCCTTCTGAAGTTTGCTTCTGCTACTAAACTCGTGTTTTAAAACTAACATTGCGTGATTCTATGGCGCACAATAGACCGTTTGGTCGCGGTGCAACCCAAGCCAGCAAAAAAAAAAAAAAAAAAAAACTTCGAAACAGCACACAGGATGCAGTGCGACATGCGAAATCTCTCTACATCCACAGTGCCTTGTCCAATGCCACAGATCCTAAATCCAAATGGAAAATGCTCCGAAAATTATCCCTTCCAGAATCCAATAACTGCTATTCCATTCCTGTCTCACCAAACGATCTCAACATGCATTTCGTATCCTTATCTCATGACCCATCATCCACTACCGATATTGAACAACACAGTTTTAATCCAGAAAGTTTCTTTTTTACCCATATTTCCTATGACGAATTATTGACAGCTATTCTTAAATCCCACACTAACGATTATGGACCTGACAACATTCCAGTAAAACTAATAAAATCCTGTCTTCCAATCCTTATACCAGTTTTATATCATATTTACAATTTTTCCTTGCAAAACTCCATATTCCCTTCTTATTGGAAAACCGCTTTAGTACGACCACTAAATAAGATCCCAAATCCTACCTCACCGTCTGACTTCCGTCCTATTTCTCTTCTCTCTAATCTCTCTAAACCACTAGAACGCCTTGTACAAAATCAATTATCGAATTTCCTAGAACAACAATCTCTTATTAATCCCCTCCAATCCGGCTTCCGACCTGGTTATTCAACGCAGTCCGCTCTCCTAAACATAACTCACGACCTACAATCTGCCGTTGAACATAAAAACTTACTATCCTTGTCCTGCTAGATTTTTCCAAGGCATTTGATACAGTTGACCATACAATTCTTCTTACCAAACTACGAAATCTTCCCTTATCCAACAGTGCTCTGCACTGGTTCAAGTCCTTCCTCTCCGATCGCTCTCAGTATGTGGTAGTCCCAGACCAACCTCCCTTCCAGTCAGGGATCATCACTATCTCCTACCCTCTTTGCTATCTACATAAACGACCTTTCCTCCCATATCCATCACTGCCAATACCATTTGTATGTGGATGACCTCCAAATTTACCTCTCCTTCCCTCCGTCGGACCTATTACTAGCAACAGAAAAGCTCCAAGATGATTTAAACCGAATTAGTTGCTGGGCAGCTGACAACAAGTTAAAGTTAAATGCAGATAAAACTAAGGCGATTGTAATAGGTTCCAACCCACTCCTCAAAACCCTTTCCTTAATCCCAACATTGTTTTTAAATAATGAACCTATAAAATTCCATCAAACCGTCAAAAACCTTGGAGTAACCCTTGAACAATCTCTTTCCTGGAAAAACCACATTTCCGAAATTTCTCGACGCACAATTTCCATCTTAAAACTCCTAAATCACCATCGTCACCTTCTTCCATTAGAAACCCGCAGGATTTTGGTTTGCTCACTAATATTCCCCCACTTTGACTACTGTTGCGCAGTGTATGGGGGTGTCTCTGGGGATCTTGAAGCTAAACTAAAACGATTATTTAACTGTCTGGTACGTTTCATCTTTGGGATATCCAGGGACACCTCTGTAACCCGATTCTACAAGGAGTTAAAGTGGCTTTACCCATCATACCGTTCTAAGTACTTCCTGGCATCCTTTCTCTTCCAAGTTCTCCGATCTCAACGTCCATCGTACATCTCTGATATACTTTCATTTAAATCCTCTGTCCACTCCCGCAACACTCGTTCACGGTCTTCAGACCTGTATAAAACGCCTCATCGAACCGCAGCTTTCGACAGATCTTTCCTTATCCGATCCTCGTCCATATGGAATTCTATTCCTTCTCATATCCATCATTCCAATACTCTCCCTACCTTCAAATCCCGTTTATTCAAACACTTCCTGTCTATCCAATTTTCAAATGACCTCAAGTGATTTGCAAATTTCAACAAAAATCGGCAGAGAGAAACGATTATTTATCACATTTTATTTTATATATAAAGATTTATGAATTTTATTTTATGCATAATTTATTTTGCAATGTATATATGAATATATTTTCATTTTTTTTATTCTTGTCTAATTTGTTTTGTTTGTTTTTTCTAAATTATTATAAGAAGCTACCTATGAATTTATAACTATTATTCATTTTCTTTGTCATTTCTGTTGCTTTTTATTTATTTACTTATTTATTTTATTATATGTATATATATTTTTTTTTTTACTCTAAGACATTGAAGCTCTAATTTAATTTGTCTGTAACATTATTCCGAAGGGACTTGTCCCAGAATAAATAAAGAATTTATTATTATTATTATATTGGGAATAATAAGGAAAAAGGTCAATTTTTGTTTTTGTTAGATCACTACATAATGTCATTTATCCATTGAAAACAAGTTAAAATTCTTTCACCAAAATATTTTTATTCAAACCTTGCTGATTTTAGGTTAGGTTACTTTATTATAAATGATAGAATAGTTGTTGACTGTTGAGACTATACTGCTCCACAAAAAAAATGGCGCGCTTCGCAAATCTTTTTTTTTTTTCCTGTGAAATTAATGTGCATTACATCAACATTTTTATAAAACAGTATTCTTTTGGGATGATTTAGAGGTAAAATTAAGAGTATGAAACAAAAAATAAAGATTTATTTGGAAAAAAAAGAAAATTTATATTATAAAAAAAAAATTTTTTCTCTGTTGAATTCAACTTTCAATAATGGGTATTGCCCCCTCTTGCTTAAATTACTGCCTGGAGCCTTGTAGGCATACTTCTAATAAGGTTTGCAACATCTTGAAGGATTTCCTCCCAAGCTTCCACTAAAGAAGTTCTTAGTTCCTGTAAGTTTTCAGGAGGATTAATTCTTCTTCTCACTCGTCTGCCAAGTTCATCCCAGAGATGTTCAATAGGATTTAAGTCAGGGCTACGAGCTGGCCTTCTCAAAGTCTGAATTCGTGTATCATTAAGAAATTGCTGAACACAGTTGACAGTATGTGGTCAAGCATTTTCATGCATAAAAATAAAATTTCCTCCAAAAAATAGAGCAAAAGGTATAACTTATTGTTCAGGATCTCTGTTATGTACAAATCTGCATTCAGGGAAGGTCTGTTGAAAACATGGAGATCAATCAAATAAATTGCTTCCAGAGATATTTCTACCCTAACCATCACTGAACCACCTACAAATTTTACTCCAGTGTCATGGAAACGGATCACTCTATACACAGTGGTTTCAGGTAATCCTAATGCCCGAGCAGCGTTTCTCTGACTATCGCCATTTTGAAATTAAGTAACGGCACTCGCCACTTTTTCGGCAGCTATTACGGTTATTAGTTATTCAATCAAGATGAAGCAATACCTGTTATTTAAAGTTGAATTCTACACAGAAAAACAATTTTTTTTGTAACATAAATTTTTGTTAATTTTCTCTTTTTTCCATTTTTTTTTTTTTTTTTTTTTTTTTTTTGCTTCTTAATATTAATTTCACCTCTAAATCATCCCAAAAGAATACTATTTTATAAAAATTCTAATGTAATGTATATTAATTTCATAGAAAAAAAAAACAAAATGATTTTTTAAAGTGCGCTACTTTTTTTAATGGAGCATTAAATATATGATGGAGAAGTTGGCGGAGAGTGTGGTCACCAAAAAAACACACTGATAAGACAAACTTATTTTATTTGTGTGCCGATGTTTCAGCCTATAATAAAGTCCTTTATCAGGGCTGACTCCAAGAGAGCATCTCCAAAAGTACTTTCAAATACTAACTAATTTTGTAATACTGGAGGAATAAATCTTATTTATAATATATAAACTATGGAATCTTCTTTGCTACTGAATTAAAATATATTTTTAAAAATATAACTACTTGATGGCATGCCTCCATCAGGTTTCTTAGTCTCCTAAACAAGTGCCACCAAGTTAAAAATCCTTAATAATTCTGAGCCTAACAACAATTTGGCTTATACCATTTTATGGTTTTCTTAATAAAACATCGGGAGAAAATATTGAATGAAATGTTTTAACTAAAATGCCACATAGTTAAAATTGATATATCTAAACATCAATAGAAGGGAAATAATTGGGATTGCATAAAGATACTATATAAGGCATAAATATGAGCACTGAAAGATATTGAAAATAGTTCAACATAAACTATACAACAGAAGACTAAGCATTCAACTAAAAGAACATAAAAAGGAAAAAAATCAATACAACATAATTACCTCTCCGAAATTGTTAGCCAAACTTTTTAATAACCAATTTTTTAACAAAACTGGGTCTTTGTTTGCTTTTTCTTCAGAAGAATTGCTGAAATCAGTAAATTTAATGTTATGAGATGTATATATTGAATATTGAAGTGTATATTTACTGTACTACATTGTTATTCTCAAGCGACATAGTCCCAGAATAAAGTTATTTTATTATTATATATTAAGTAAGAAAATGGACTAAAGCTTTAATAAATATATTACACTAGAATGAATTATCATAATTCTTACACAGAGAAAGCCACATAAGTATGTCTGAATTCCCATTTAACATATTTTTTCTGCTACTCATTTTTCTTCTCCTCAAGCAAATTTATGAACAACAGTTTACTCATTCAACATATCTTTCCTAGTCCAATCCTCCTCATCCAGCAGGAATTCCACTGTTTCCTATATCTCCCTAGTTTCTTGAGGATTAAATCTATACTCAGGATCTATGCTTATAATATATATATATATATATAGTTTAGGATCTCATCTGTGCTAGCAATAAATGAAATAATATTTACATAAACTCAAGGCACAGGTATTACAGTCTTGTATCTCCCATTATACTATTAAGTTAAATTAATATTACAGCACTCCAAGGACATGCGCCTTTCACAGATCGCCTGCTAGGCTGGTCTACTGGCAGTAACATTTCTCCATCTTCTTACTCCCATCGCCTTAAGTCTGTCTCAACATCATCTAACCATTACATTCTTGGACGTCCACATCATCAGACGCCTCCTGGCTTTCAATAAGTCAACTTCCATGGGAGTTGACTGCTTTCCATTCACTCCACCTGATCGAGCCACCTTAAATCGTCCCACAAGAATAGGTCCCGATTCTTCAAACTTCACCATCCAAGGAAAATAGAACAGCTTTCTCGAAATCTCCTTGTCTAAGTCCATTGTTAAAAAGAAACTCCTGCCCAAATGCACTTAACATCTTAATCTGACAATTTGTTCTAAACATTGTTGTATGCACAAGCTTCATGGGTACTCCAAATATTTGTAAATCAAGTAGAAGTTCTATCTATATTGCTGCAAGCTGGCCAGAAATTTATGAAGCGATGGTACAGTGGGGTATGAAATTCACGGGTCTTTTCCAAGAGCTGTCTTATAGCCAAAAAGCAATGAGATGTAGGCCTTCCTTGCCTAAATCCACTTTGGTAGTTACCAACAATTCCCCCATGTGAACTTTATAGGATGAAAGGGCTATACAGCTGTTACTGTCCATACTATTCTGTCTTGCAAACCTTAGTCTGTCACCCACAATTTTATACTGTACCGTAATACTTGGGCATTTCCAATACTGTTGGCATAATGAGATACTTAAGGTATAATAAAAAAAATTTGATAAAAGCATGTTAGTATTTATGTCATGCAGAATTATTGCATGAAGATATATCACACAAGTTTCAAAGTCTAGAATAATAGCTCAAACTATCAGGGGTAGTATTAATGAATACAGTATACTTAATTACTAGAACTGTGAAATGAAGTTAACTACTTCCAATAATAACAACAGTTTAACACAAGCAAACTAAAATATCAAATAATTCATTTACAATTATTGAAAACACAAAATATGCTTACTTTATTAAACACTTTAAATACACATAATCAAAATCACTCTTTTCAAACACACAATGATTAATCACAGAATCACACAATTCGTTATCACATAACTTATCAACTTCCATTAGAACTGTCTTAAATTATACACATGTATTGTACGGGAAGAATCTGACCTGAAGAGGTAAAATATGAATACTAAAAGGTTATGCTCTACTACCAAAGATGTCGAACTATAGTAGTGTATTACCAAAGATAAAAATTTATTTCTGAAAGTATGTCTTAACTAAAAGGCCACATAGTTAAAATTGGTATATCTAAACATCAATAGAAGGGAAATAATTGGGGTTATATAAAGATACTATATAAGGCATAAATATGAGCCCTGGGAGATATTGAAGATAGTTCAACATAAACTATACATAGGTTTAACTAATCATTTTACAGATTATATCAATATCGATCTATATAAAAGAATGGCAGTATGTTTTACAGGTTTCATTCTAAAATAATCATTTACTTTTAAAGTCAGGGGGAAAAAAACTTGAAAACTTTAAGGTCATGGTAATCAACCAATCTATTTTTTTTTTTATATGGTTTAAACCAAATTTAATCAATCCAAAATCGGGCTTATTTTACGAATTTTAAGATTTTTTGTTTTCATCATTACCATGAATGGAACTTATTCGTCGGGGTTTTACTTTCTTTCATACCCAGTAATGTAAAAGAATACCTTTCATCCTATCCAACCAAACTCTTCAAATCAGAGTTACTAAGTTGTGATTCATACTGGTATATAAACTTCAACTCTCCAGGTCTGATTCGAACGGGCGCCGTGTTACGAAGTCGCTAAGGTATAATGATGAACGTCTTTGCTCACTGAGCCATCACGGCCTTTACCAAATAGGATTATAATACTAAGTTGCGCTTGGACCACCAATTAGCAATATAGATTCTAACAAGTTTTGCCTGTAGTTCTTCTCGTTCATATTATTTTTATTTACTAAACATTTTAAGCCTTTCGGACTCTTTTGACGTAATGACTCAGGATCCTGATGGGTACTACTTCTAATATTTTTAGAACATGCACTGGTGATCCCGCACTATTTTGATGTAACAACTTTAAACTTGATATAGCAAGTTTTATCACATCGTTTCAGCCGTTTTCAATAAATTGGTAAATATGTGTAACATGTACAATATGGCTTCCCCGGTAAGTCTATTTTCGTCAGCTATTTGCTGTAACTTCTGTGAAATATACATATCTCTCAAACATGGACTACTTTTTACAACAAAGTCACAACACATGTGCATTCACAGAAACTTATTTTAACCATTTCGCGTCATATGCTGAGGGTCCCTTTCTCGACCAATTCGGACTGAACGTTATTTACTACCAAACCTAATAATTTGAATTCCGGATTAGGGGATCTCAAGCATGTTTACTTACATTCCATCTGTTTTTTTTTATTTAGATTTACTTTCAAGCAAGGTTTCGCCTTGAAGGTGTTAAATATCGATTGTATATGTAAAGATAGTTGTGGCACTGAACTTCCACCTAGGTGTACAGCAGCCCAACAAACAGTACAGTCCAGTTGATAGCGTCTCCTGCGCCATGTTGTTTGTGTATATAGTAGTAATAAACAAGCTTTCTAGTAGAAGGTTCATTTATTCCACTGCCTAATACTCTATAACTTTAATAGGTTATGGGCCCAGAGTATTTTTGTGCAGAGCATAGTATTTGTGTATAGTGTCAACGCGTAGTCGCGAAGTGATATTATTTTATTAGTGATTTTTGTTTACCGGTACTATGGCGTCAGTTACTACTTCAGGAGTTCCAGTACTGGTCGGAACAAGTTTTAACAGCTGGTTTTTCAGAATGTCATCTATTTTGGAAAGAGAACAGGTAAAAGATGTGTTGGAAGCAGATCCTCCTACCTCTAGCGCTGAGAAAAGGGAATTTCTCATTAAAGACTCGAAGGCAAAGTCCATCATTATCCAAGGCATTTCAGATAAACATCTGGAAATAATCATGGATTGCCAAACTTCCAAGGAAATGATAAATGCTTTAAAAAAGGTTTTTGTCAGATCTACCTCTTTTTCAAAATTGACTTGGTACAGAAAGTTGATGGGCCTGAAATATTCTCTTCAAGGAAATATGGAAGAACATTTTTTGGCATTTGATACCATTATCCGAAACCTTCAAGAACAAGGCACAGTTCTAGGAGAGTCAGACAAGGTATGTCACCTTTTGATGTCTTTACCAGATGAATTTAACACAGTTGTGACAGCTCTAGAAACTAATTTAGAAGTCCAAATGGATTTTGTGAGAGCCAGACTTCTAGATACAGATACAAAGTTAAAGTCAAAGTCATCAGCTAGTGCATCATCATCAGAAGTATCATTTAAAGCACAGAGTGGTTGCTTTATATGTGGGGATAAAAGACATTTCAAGGCACAGTGTCCCAAAAATAAGCAGAACCGTGGAAGTAAATCCTTTAATAGAAGCTTTCGTGGGAAAAGAAGAGGAACAATCCAGGGTAATTCAGCAGATGTAGATGAAGAAGTTGTAATGGTGGCCCTAAATTGTGGTAATATTAAACTATCATCTAACAATGTGTTTTTAGTCGATTCAGGTGCGAGTAACCATCTTTTTAAGGCAGAATTGGAACCCCTTTTGTCAAATGTTTCGAATCTTGATCATGATGTTGCCATACATATAGCTAATGGTGATAAGATGTTTACTAGAAAAGAAGGTACCCTAAGAGTAACCTCTCAAGGTAGGATTGTAAACATTAAAGGTTTAATAGTCCCGGGGTTAAAACATAATTTATTATCAGTGAGTGCAGTTACCTCAAAAGGCTTAAAAGTGATTACAGATTCTAAGGAGATGAAAATCTGTGGAAGAAATTTTAAGCTGAGTTGTCCACGAGTGAATGGATTGTACATATTTACGTTTGATGAACCCAGTGATAATCAAGTCAAGTGCAACATTTCAAGTGCTACGGATGGAGATCTATGGCATAAACGGCTAGGACATTTGAATCGGCATGGACTCAAAAGTTTAGGATTACCCTATAGTGACAAGAAGTGTTCGGCATGCATTGAAGGTAAAGCTACTAGACAACCCTTTTCAAATAATAGGAAACGCACATCAAAGGTGGGTGAATTAATTCACTCTGATATATCTGGTCCTTTCAATCCTGAATCAGTTGAAGGCCATAGGTATATGCAGGTGATTTTAGATGACTTCACTCATTTTGTGTATGTTAAACTTCTCCATATGAAGAGCGAAGCTGAAACAAACCTGATGGATTATATAGCGGAACTAGAAAGGCAGCAGGGTGTCCCGGTGAAGAGGCTACGTTTAGATAATGGAGGAGAATTTACGTCTAAATTTTTTCAAAAATATTGTTCAGATAAAGGTATAAAAGTAGAATATTCTTTGCCATATAGCCCTCAAATGAACGGAAAGAGTGAAAGAATGAATAGGACACTATTAGATATGATGCGTACTAAGGTATCAGATTCCGGCATCCCCAAGTTCTTGTGGGGGGAAGCAGCTCGATGTTGTGCGTATGAACTGAATAGGTCACCTACTTCAGCCTTAAATAAAGGTGAAACTCCCTCATTAATATGGAATGGCAGAAATGATCTGTCTAAACTTCGTATATTTGGTTGCCGAGCATGGCCTACCATTCTTCCTAAAGGTTCCAAATTGGATCCCAGAAGCAAGGAGGGGGTGATGGTTGGTTATTGTGGTGGTGGGTATAGGATTTGGTTGCCAGACGAGCAGAAAGTTATTAGATCTAGAGATGTGATATTCGAGGAGAGCCAAATGCCCTATAAAGAAGTTAAAAATGTTTCGGAAGGCTTTAATTAATTAATATATTAATGTCATGTATATATATTGTGCTAAAATTGTTGTATAGAATTTTGTAATAGTATAATATTTTACTTGCTTTGTTGTATAGAATTTTTTAATAGAATAATATTTTTACTTGTTTTGTGGTGTAGAATTTTGTAGTAGAATAATATTTTTACTTGTTTTGTATGTGAGATACAATTGAATATTTACTTGTGTATGTATATATTTGAAAACATTCAATTGAGGGGGTGTGTTAAATATCGATTGTATATGTAAAGATAGTTGTGGCACTGAACTTCCACCTAGGTGTACAGCAGCCCAACAAACAGTACAGTCCAGTTGGTAGCGTCCCCTGCGCCATGTTGTTTGTATATATAGCAGTAATAAACAAGCTGTCTAGTACAAGGTTCCTTTATTCCACTGCCTAATACTCTATAACTTTAATAGAAGGCTGTATTTTTTTTTTTTTTTCAGAATATATGTTCTTCATTGTTCCAAGCCAGATTTTGTAAGCCAAATCTCCTTTTTTAGTATTATATTTTGCTAATTATATTGGACTATGTATATTTTGTGTTTACAACATAATTCATCATTATCATTTTCTATTTGTATTTTCTTAAAAAACTTTTATAGCTTCCATATTTATAGGTTTGTAATACAATTCTATAATTATTTTAGCACATCTTTAAATTGTTGCTTATGGTTCTATATGTATTTTTGTACGAAATTTCTATATTCATATTTATAGTTCTAATTTTGATGAAACTAATACAATTGAAAATATTATTAATTGTGATAAACGTATATCATTACGTTTAAATAATCAAAAGGGAAAGAAAAGTAAAATGATAGCTTTATATACACATAATACTATAGAAAAATAAACTTTGCCTCAACTGATGTTTTAAAATGTGAACATTATTTAACTTAATTTAATTGGCATACTCAAATTAATTAACATTGTATTGTAAGAGGAGAGATTTGAATGAAGATAGAGAAGTAGCATAGTGGATGTTTATCGGGAGAATATTCCAGAAGACAGTGGACCGAGCTAAAAAGGAGCAATCAATTATTTTATTCTAGGTGTATAGAGATTGGAAAGACGGGGTCTTGTTTCTTATAATTGGATTGGGATTTGAATTGCAGGAGGTTGTGGGTGAAAAAGGTGTGGTGGAAGCGGATGATGGTGAAAGGATTTGATTAATGAACGACCCGAGAAAATATTGCCTACGAATGGAGAATGATGAGTTACTCATCATAGAGGTAGCGAACCATTTGGCCGTCCAGAGGCAGTGAAGACAAATCGTAAAAAGAGTTTATGAAAAAGTAATTTGTTTTAATCTTTCCTCGAGAACATTCAATTGGCCATAAAAAACCATACAACCGTAGTCAAAATTGCATTGGGAAAGTGCATGAGGATACTAGAAGCTTGCGGGTGAATTGTAGAAGTCGGCCGGATCGATGAAATAATATCAAGGTACTTATCGACCAACGGGAAATTTGGGCAGTACGAGGTTTCTAGGACAGGGTTTGGTTGAAGATACCAAGGTTTCTGGCGGAGGGGCTGAAAATAGTAAAGAGATCACAAAGGAAAATAGAAGAAAGGGTGATGACAGATGTGAGGAAGAAATTAGAACCTGATAACAATGTATTGAGTTTTCTTAGGATTGAGCATTAAGCATTAATTTATTCAAGTTTGCTCAGGCACTGATCCTATCTACGTCTTCCTAAATATTGGCAAAATTTACTGATAACTCGGAAGGAGGGAAAGGTAAATAGATTTTACGCAACCAAGCTATAATAAAATTTGTAATTTACTGGGATACCAGCAGTAGAAAGGCAGTTAATCCCTAAACCTCCAAGCATTTACTACTAGGAAGGTCATTTACTACTTTGCATTAACATCCAAACAGGTGCATATATACAAGGATTAAAAACAGATGTTTCTCATTTAAGTAGCTAATTTGCATATCCAATTTTGATTCGTTATATTCCTTAAGGATCATTATTTATATAATCTCAACTATATTAAGTGATCAGGATCTATACTTTATATATATATATATATATATATATATATATATATATATATATATATATATATATATATATATATATATATATATATATATATATATTCAAACAGTTCCTTGGATGTGTCAAGAGTGAGATAGCTCGTGAGCACTTTAGACATAAATGACTAACAGATTACTATCAAGCAACACTCCGCAACCTGACAAGCAAAAATCAAACTACTTCCAAGAAGCCCTCTCCTCATTACCTGACTCCAAATCAAAATGGCAAATCCTCCCCAAACTCTCTCTCTGTCTGCGAAGAGGATTTCTTCCCTGTTGTACTTCAGGTCTCACCTGATGAATTAAATTCATATTTCCTATTAAATGACCTTATTTACTCGGTTATGAAATCCCACACCAACTCCATAGGATTTGATGAAATACCCGTCAAATTGGTAAAATTATCCCTTCCCGAATTCTTGACAGTTCTCCTATTTAAATATAATTTTTCCCTTCAAAACTCAGTATTTTTCTACCTCTTGGATAAAAGCGTTAGCCCATCTTATCCATAAAACTTCCAAACCTATATCCGCAAATGATTATCGTCCAATTTCCTCCTCTAACTTTTCCAAGCCCTTAGAAAGAATAGTCCAATCATAATTATCTAATTTCCTCGAAAAGTCCTTACTGCTTGATTCTCTCTTATCTGGTTTCCACATAATCCGCTCTCTTCAAAATCACCAGCGACATTCATACCCCTATGGATAAAAAGAAGCAGAAAGTGCTAATACTTCTGAACTTTTCAAAAGCTTTTGACTCTCTTGACCATTTTATTTTTTTTCCCAAACTAAAATATTTATCATTTTCCAATATTACTATTCATTGGCTTCAATCTTTTCTCTCCAAATAGGACTCAAGCTGTTACCATTCCTAATCACCCTCTATCATCCATCCTCGTCATTTCAGCTGGTGTGGCCCAAGGCTCAAGCATCTCCCCTCTCCTTTTCAATTCCTTTATCAATGATCTTCCCAATTCTATCCATTACTGCTCCCATCATTAAAATGCTGAAAATTTTCAAATCT
Source organism: Piezodorus guildinii (assembly GCA_023052935.1). NCBI lineage: Eukaryota > Metazoa > Arthropoda > Insecta > Hemiptera > Pentatomidae > Piezodorus > Piezodorus guildinii. Next base: position 127,727,277 of record CM041295.1, on the reverse strand, counting down.
ACCTATTCTTTTTTCTTTCTGAGTTATTACTAGCATTTGTTAATATTCAGGAAGACCTGAATAGGGTCTGTGTCTACAGAATCCTGAATAAACTAAGGCTAGATGCTATAAAAACTCAGGTCATTGTTATATCTTCTGATTCCCTCCTTAGAACCGATTCTACATTTCCAGTCTAATCCTGAATGATCACCCAATCACTTTCAGTTCCTCTGTCAAAAACCTGAGTATTACCATTGAACAAACCCTTTGCTGAAAACCCTATTTAGCCCAACCTTCCAGATGAATTGTTTTGCAAGTTTTTTCATTGCTTCCATCATCTTCTCCCACTTTCTACCCGTAAGCTACTCGTTTCCTTACTTATTTTCCCCACTTTGCTTATAGCTGTGTGGTATATGGTGGTCTCTCAACTGTACTTAAGGACAGATTCAAGGGGATTATGAACCTTTTGTTTGAATGAAATAGTTCTTAGGTTTATTTAATATATATTCTTAGAGTTAGCTGGGCTAGCCTTAAGTCATTAATAATCAGATAGAGGCAAAAACAAAGTAAATAAAGATCTGAATAATCTAAATAATACTAAAAAAAAGTTAGAGGCATTGTCTATGCAAAAATTCACTCAAACAATACGTTTGCTACCCTCTATACCCCTATACTCTCTATTTCTCCCTTTTTTCTCCCCCTCATTTCCTTTTACCTTAACTCACTATCAGGACAGCTATGGCGACCATAATTTAACTTTTACCATTTTATTTAAAAGTACTTCATTTTAAAAAGCAAGTCCATTTAAATAATCAGCGATACATTTTGACTTTGAAGAGACTAAGTTCGTAGAAATGGAAATTCTTTTATTTACTTTTTATAAAGTCAAAGTTATACTATATATAACTTGTGCACCGAATATTAGACTAACATAAAATAATAGTATGTGGTATACCCTTTGATACTTAATCATAAATGCCTACCCTTCGATATTTAATCATAAATGTGTATGTAACCATCCTTTTAATAACATATAAAATAACAACATGTTCTGCTGAAATTATAAAACTTAAATAACTATAGTCAATTCAGGTAATTAATTCAATAGTTTTCCTTCTAAAATTTAATAATATATTTTTCAGGTAACAAATATTGAACATAATATTTATACACACTAAATAATAAAAAAATACTTATTTAATACAGTTGACCTATATCTAATTTACATGCTCTCTCACATAGATATACACATTTACATATTTATACAAAGACATAAAACATACAAATATATATATAAACAAATTTCTGACTATAATCCTTATTAATGATCTATACTTTATTTTTGTAATGTGATGACACTCTACTTGCAGGTTTTCTGAAACCAAAGGATCATTTAGTCAAAAATCAATAAAGTTTCATTAATTATTATATAAAATATGACAATATCCTGGTTGCTTATTTCATAAGCTATAGAACAAAATGATCTCAGTGATGATTATGTAATATAATAATAATTTCATTGCTACAATGTTTTTTTCTACCTTTGCTTTCTAAATTCTCTATATTCGCGTAATGGCTGCCTTAATTCTGACAAAACCTGGCTTTGTGATGACTCAAATGATGTAATATTGTTGTTTATGCTGTACAAACGAAGCTGTTGTCGAATATCAGCCTTCTCCCTTTCTCGTTTTTTTTGGAATTCCTCTTCAACTCTTTGCATTGCTTCTAATTCTGAACGCCTTTTTAATTCTAAAAGATACAAAAAAGTTTTTAAAAAATGATTTAAAGATATATCTCTGAAAAAGTGTCTATTAAAATAAACTTATAATTAAAAACTTACAAATTGGTATTCTATATAAAATAAATTTAATGTTACAAAAATGAAATTATTCCTTGTAAGAATTGTTTATATCTATAATAATACAATTATGACATAATGAACTTATGGAGCTAGTTCTGCCAATTTAACTGGAGCTTAACATACTCATCTATTGTAGAAATATGCACTCACATGTGACTAGTTCACCTTTGTGCGTTAAACCTTTTAATTAAAAAAAAACAATAAATATATCAAATTACCAGTATGTTCTGCTTGCTTTGACAATTTTTCTGCTAAAAGTTTTCGTTCATTCTGTTTTAATGTGCTTTGATAAGTGAACCTTTTTGTTTTTGTTCTAGATGTATCATCATTTGCAGCCATGTTAGTTGAAATGTGTATTTCAGATTCAACACATTTATTTAATTCACTACATGATTTCGAAAGTGTTTGACTATCTTCTGTTTCTCTAGAAAAGTAAATAGCAAACAAAAACAAGCATTGTCAAAGACTATTTTATTATGATATTATATGTATACACCCACACACTACATAAATATATATATATGCAATGGATTGCAGGTGTAAGCAAGATTAAATGATAAAAATAATCATAGATACATTAATGATTATTGAATCTATTCTTACTTAGTTGATGAATACTCCGGAAGATACATAATATGACCACCAGATGTAATGTAGGAATATGAGGGCTTTTTATTTAAAGTCAGACCATTATCATCCTTTATTAAAAAATATAAAAAATAGTTAATTTACATTATAGAATTTAATTATAAACACCCCTACATATTATAATTGTTATGATAAATATTTCAATAAGTTTAGTTGATAAAAGGATAATGCATTGAAGAAACATAAAATCAGCTCAGTAATTTTAATGTCAACTGAAAGACTTGAATTTAGTAAAAATGGCATTTTTAATAATAATGTTACCTGATGAACTTTCGAATGGTCTTCATTCCATTGAGAGCTATTCATTATATTTAATGATTGGGGAATATTACAGCTTAACATCCAATTATTGTCTAAAAATGAGCTTTCTTTCAAGTGTAGAGAATTCTGTATATTTTTTCCAAATGTATAAATAGTCTTTTTAGAACTCTTAATATTTTGTAAACTAGAGGGCTGGTAAGAATTGGTCTGAAACAATTATTTGTGAAGAAGAATGTTTTTATTATATATTCATTGCATAAAATTTGATATAAATATGTTAAAATTACTAATTTTATACAGGGGTTCATTTAAAAAAGTATAAAAACAGTTTTTTAAATCTTATATTTAAATTTTGTAAAGGATTAGGTGACAGATTAACTTGTTTTTAAAGTTATAAGTTATACAACTGTATGTGCATATAAATAGATCATTTCATTCAGTCATTGATGTTTCACAAACTATTGAGATTGCTGGGTATGTGACCTAAAATTAAAATTGAAGCACATACATTGTGCACTTTCTTATGTGCCTTGAAGTTCATATAAAATACTGGATTAAAAAAAAAAAAAAAAAGTAGTATATATCTATATATATATATATATATATATATATATATATATATATATATATATATATATATATAAATATATGATCTAAGAAATTTCGATGCCACACTTCTGAAGGAAGGCAAAAACACTTCAGCCAATTGATAAGTAGTAGTAGAAATGAGATAAGGAGCATGAGTTAAACGTAATTGAAAGGTGCCCTAAATTTATTGTTGGTTACCATTGGTAAATTTTGGATACACAGCAGGGGGTACATCTGAAAAAAAGTATCAGGTGCTGTTAAGAAACTGAAATAACTCATAACTAATAGCAGTCACAGCCCAATTTGCCACCAGTGATCAGAAATTCCCATCTTGGAATGAATGATTTAGTGAAGAATGTTTGGTTCTGTTAGAGTTGGTGACAACTGTATAAGAAGATTGTTAAGCTATATGAGTTATTTGGGGAAGTGAATATTACAAAATCTATAAATCTTAAGTTGCTTTCAAGGCTGAGCGCATCTCTCTGATAAAAACCTTTACCAACTTAGAGATGGAGGTAAGCCTAGACTCAGATGGAAGGACACTGAGACCCAGGAAGCAGGAAACAACTGAAAGTTAGAGGCTGGAGATCATCAATACAAAAGCAAAACATCTGAAAAATGGCAAAAACCTCATAGAAAATAAAGAAAAGAACAAGGATTATTTTTTTAAACCTTAAATAATGCTATTAAAAAAAATTACATAGCCTGTTTTCTTGTATAATAAAAAAACAAGGAAACTTCCAAATGAATCACAAATCAACGATATAGATTTTACAGAGTAATATTGAACCAGTACATAATTGAAGGTAATGGCAATGAAATAGTAATTTTCAACTTAATTGACAGGATCAAGTACAAGTATCATCAGATCTAAGTAACACCTAAGAATTTTAATACATAGACCACAGATATAACAGCATCAGATTCTGAGATTGAGAGACGAGGAAATGGCATAAAAGTTATAAATTAATTGATTACAAATTATTTAAACAACTATGAATAATATAGCTCTTAATATTATTCATAATTAAGTAGTAGATAGTGAAGGAACTCTTTATTATTGGTCATCATTTTTATACTCTTACTTTTTCATGGTGTGGAAACCTTGATTTTTTATCATCTTTTGGTAAGGATACTGTAAATCTTGGTATGTATTTGCCTTCAAGACAGTTTTCATAACCGAATGAATTAAATGGAAATCCTCCATCAGAACTAGTGTCTTCCAAATCTTGCTGTGGTGTCCAAGCGGCCTAAAAAATAAAAATAAAATAAATGCATTTATGTTTTAATCATTTTCTCATCAATTTGTTTGTACATATTTATTTTTGTTTTATTTTCAGCTGAAACTATTTTAACTGGAGTGAAGTAGAGATGTGTTATAATCATAAATATAGTTGATTTAATCAATTATTAACATCTGTGAAATTATCTAGATGTTTTTTGTAACTTTTGTACGATTATTATATTTTTTATATTGGCATTTAATAAAGGTGAAAACACTGTCAAATCTCTTTTTATCTTGCTCCACAGCAAGAGAGACTTCAATGTGAGAGGCCTATGGTCCAGAGCCCGCAGAACTGTACCTAGTTCAACAAGGAGTTTAATGGAGGATATAGGTGTTAGGAAGGATAGCTGAAAATATAGTTCTCGAGTCCCTGGGAATTATAGTCCATCCACATTTACTCATAGCAAGTAGAACAGGGATCGCTGGAAGGACATGGGTGTGCATATTTTGTTTATATTTTAATCTTTTATTTTGTTAGTATTATTATTATTTTACCTTACTTTGTTATTTTTATTATATATGCTAGAGAATCGATATTGAAGGGAAGTGTAATATGGTTGCTGATAGTTGATAATTCTTATGATTATTATTAATATATTTAATTTATATATATATACATATTTGAGTTAATATGAGAAATAAGCAAGAAAAGGAAAGAAAAAAAAAAAAAGAATAAAAGGAGATAAATAATTTAAATAAAAAAAATTAAAACGGAAAAAAAAGTTAAAGAAAAAAATTATATTAATCTATTTTTGGTTTATTGTATGTTAAGATTTATATATTAAAAATTGTTGAATAAGGAAAAAAAAGGAAGCTGTGTAAATAGCAATCCAAATAAGTTGGGCAGCATCACTTGTTTAATAAAGTTTATCTCTCTGTATCAAATTTAACTTCAAAATCTAAAATTTGAATTCAATGAGAAATATCATTTTGGAGGGGGATAGTTGTTATAATCATAAATATAGTTGATGTAATCAATTATTAACATCTCTGAAATTATCAAGATGTATTTTATAACTTTTGTACGATTGTTATATTTTTTGTATTTGTATTTGAATGAAGGTGATAACACTGTTAAATCTCTTTTAATCTTGCTAAAAAGATTACACAAGATTTATGTTAAACTCCATATATTCAGAGCAGTATACTTGTTTACACTACTATATAACAGTGAAAATTGGGACACACTAGATAAGCACTTAAACAGGATTGTAGCTACTAAAATGAAATACCTGCAAAATAATAATAAAAATAATTTTTCTGTTTTAATTTTATTAATAGGCAGAATTTTTGAAATGTAGAGATTGAAACAGAGTTAGAAAATTGTGTGCTCACAATTTTTATTTAAATAAAGACTGAAATGATGGATGTCAGTCATAATCTTTAAACCTATTAATTATAATTTCATCCTTTAAATATATAACTTTGGGTTCAGAAAAATTATCTCTTCTAAATTAAAATAAAAGGCAACAGAATTTTGAGATTTTTATATAAAAATAAACATTGCAATGAATGTTAAGCTTGATTTAACATTTTGTACAATAAAACTAGATAAAGAAACTAGTAAGGTTTCATGCCTATGATACAACTGATGTCTTTGGAACTCATATTATACATAAAGAGAAAAAAAATATTGCTGATATTAATAATAATTGCAAGATTTTAAAGAGGATGAATCAATATAGTTTAAAAATATTTTAAATCCATTTAAAGAAATACAAACTGAGTCATGCTGTTGAGGACTTGCATCTCCAGAAATGCCTGAATCTGCTGATTTATCCATAACAGTTGGGATTTGTACAGGAAGAGGTGGTGCTAAAATTCTGTTTTCTAGTGGAATGACATCATCTTCTTGAAAAGATTGCACAGTATCTAATGTAGAAAGCATTCGCCAAGCAGCTGTTGGAGAAAATCTTGGAATATCAATTTGCTTCCTTGGCAATGTTGCTCTTAATTGGACAGATATTCCTCCATTGACCTTAAAACATAAATTATATCAATACTGAATTATGAAACTGATATTTCATAATACTTTTTTTTTTTTTTTTTTTTTTTTGTAAATTATCAATAGTGAATGTTATTTTTATAGAGGTAATATGATGAGATATATTCCCATAGCTGGTAGGCAAAAATTTTGCTTATTAATAAAAAAATAAAAGTTGTTGGAGGGCTACAGATACCAAGTCCTACAAGTTTTAATTTTATTTTAGAATACCGAAATTATTTTCATGTTTTCAATTATGCAACAATTAGTAAGGTAATTTGGACTTAATATATTTTCAGGGTAAGTGTATTATTATCTCATTAAACCGAAGGAGGTGCCCTTTAAGGAATGTTCTTTTTTCTCCAAAGCTTTTTTTTTTTTTTTTTATCATGAATTGGAATGAAATTTCACCTAGGTGAAGAATATTGAGTTGTAAAAAGATCAACATCAACCTGTTTACTAAGCCAACTTAAATCAAGATGTACTGGCATATGCCTATCGAAAAGACTGTTTTAATTTTTTTGATAGAAGGAACCTTCAAAAGCTGTTCCTCAAAACAACATTAAAAAAAAAAAAATTAAAAAAAAAAAAATATATATATATATATATATATATATATATATATACACACACACACACACACACACACACACATACATATATACATACATACATATAAGCATTTTAGTATGAAACATTCAGAGAATTAATCATAATACCTCCATTATTCAAATTTATTCTCACTATAAATGTAGATAGAATATGAGAAATATAGTTGTTATACATCAGTCATTACATAAAAAATATGAGGAAGTCTTCATCCCTAATTATAAACTGTATAAATTCAAATTATAATAATAATAGGCAATTGCAATCCCAGGCCTGAAGAAAAATCTGCTTTAGAGCCTATCAACAAATATTCAAGCTGGACAACAGAGCAGAAAGCCCAGTGTGTCCAGAAATGGCATTCAACATCAGGGGGAGAAGGAAGAATTCTGGCAAGTCTGCGGATCTGAATGACTGCTATTCATCGGTCTGATGCTACTCTCCCAGGAGTGCTCAACAACAGGCAAATGTTGGAAACCGAGGAAGGTGAAGGTGAGAAGGCCAGAAGGTTGCTTAATACAGTATGTGGGGGTAAACTTTCTTTCAACACCCACCATATGTAAGGCCTAATGGTAGTACTGCGGAAGAAGGGAAACCTGTGTAGGAAGGTTATACAGGTGGATAAAAATCGCATAAATGGATAAGTATAGGCCTATTCATATCTTTTTTTGAGGGTTTTACCTAATCCTAAAAAAACAATAAAGCCTGTATATTACTGATATAAAATGGTAATTATCTACAATTTTACATATATTATTCCTTTTGTTTTAAGTAGTATAGTACCATATATATTTCTTAATTTATTTTCAAATTAAAAAAAAATATCTTACTTCATCGTATATTATGTCTGTAAATCCATCGTTGCTAGATATCTGTGATTCAGAAGAACTTTGAGACATGTTTTGTATCCGTGATGCAAATGCCTCTATAGCAAATGGACAGTTGCTTTCATTTATGTCCATTCCAAAATAAAATGTTTTTACAGGAACAGACGTTTTGTTATTCATCCTAGAAGAAAATGTGCAAAGGGTAACTATAATTATGGACATACAAATGAGATTTAATTTTTTTTTTTTATTTGTTAAAAATAAGTCTGTTCTAATAGTTAGGAGAAATATTTAGAATATTTAGGAGAAAGAAAAGGTTAAGTTCACTGGATTACACTTTTTTTCGGCTGTCTCAATTTAAATATCGCTGTTTAAAAAGTCATGGATATACAATTTTTTTATCCACAAACTAGTGACAATCACTGAGGGGAGTCTGACTAAGAATTAATGTAACCGAATAAGTTTACAGCTTGTATCTGAAAATACTGATTGAGAACAATAAAATTCAGACTGAATATTATCAATATTGGTGGTAGTAATACAGTTTCTTATCTTAAATTCTTCTTTAGGGAGCTTCATCATGACATTGTACTGTATATAATTATGACCTAATTTAGTTTTAATTATATCATTATTTTAATTTTATAAATAATTTTCATTTAAATTTATTTAAATCCTGCGGAATAGAATTACTCACTGTGAAGAAAGATATATTGGATATATGGGTTTGCCATTAAATTGTAGACTTGAGAAAGTCACAGAAGCATTAGAAACAATAGTAATGCTTGATAATTTTGCCATATAATGAGTTAAATAATTACTGTATAGTATGTATCAAGGCAGTTGATTAAAATTTTTTTACTACCATACTGAAACTACCTTTATTAGTCTTGAAAATCTGATTAACATTCTTTGTAAGTGACAAGATTTATCTTTGGCTACTGACATGCATAAATATTCAAAGCGTCTCTTATAATCTGCTTTAATATTTTCCTTCCCTTAACTGTTTTTTTAATATTCGACCCCATACTGTCACTTAAGATTTTTAAAAAGATAAGATAGTTTTGTAAACTAGAGCTTTAATCTTTTAAATCTGAAACACATTTTTACATGGAATCTAATTTTGAAAAAGGAGGTTGTACGATTGTAAAAGCTCATAAAACTTACACCCACATGTCACCATCTACACTACGTGAAGAATGAAAGCTTGGCGATTTTTCTATTTTTTGTTTTCTAAATTTATTTTCATTTTCCCCCAAACTTTCAATGGAACTGACTTTTTTGTAAGAATGGATTTCTCTTTCTCTCTGAGTTGAAAATATTAAAGCCTGTTCATTCATATTTACAAATCCTTCTTCATCAGATGCACTATTATTCTCATCTTCATTTGGTTTGGAAGAATCAATCTAAAAAAAAAAAAAAAATTAATATATATACATGTAAATTCAACAAAATTAGTTTATGTTACACCTAAAAAATGTTATAAAATTAATCAGTATTTGTTATTACAGTATTAGTATTAGGTGGCCATTGAAGAAGATATAAAACATTTTTATATCAGACGAAAAGTTTAAAAATAACAAAACAAGGGAGGCTCACATGAGTGGGTAAGGATGCATGATGAGTAAGATCCTAGAACTCACTCCAAGAGATAAAGCTGGAAAAGATTAAAGTCTAAGGAGGACTAAATAAGGTGAATTGAAGGCATTGATCAAGACACTAGAATTTTTTTTTTTTTTGAGAGATCAAACGTGTAAGTTTCAAAATAAGATTTTTTAAATTATTTTTTGTTTTCTTAACTTGGAAACATGATATAAATTTAGAATAACTATAAAGGTGCAGTGATGCCAATATAAAGAAACGACAACACTGAGGTGGGATTGACTCAATATGTAAACTGTTTCATTCCTAAATGTCAGAAGGTAATTGAGGTCCTTCACATTTCTTCTTTTCAACTTTTATCATTAGACTTTTTCCTATTACTTTCATCTAAACTATGAATCCAGAGCTATTACAACATGAGCTAATAACATTAGACACAACTTAAAAACATTAAAGCAGCAATGAAATTAAACCAAAATTGTGGGCTACTACTATAGGTACCTGAAAATAGGAAGATAAAACAATCAAATTAAATTATACGTCTGTAGTAAATTAATAAGATTATTTTCATTTCTTTATTATTACTTACTATAGACAATTGCTAATAGATCATTTTCATATCTTACTTGCATTTTCAACTCTTACCATATCATTATTTCCTTATTATATTTTGATCATAAATATGCTTTCATAGCTACCTGAAACTGCGGAGAAGATAAACTTCTAACTAAAGCATTAGAAGGTGAAGTGCTGTTTGGTGGTAAAGGTTGGGTTACTTTTCTTCTTAATTCCATTCTTGTTTTGAATAGCCTCAGGCGTCTTGATGGCCTTGTATTTTGCTCCAAGTCCCAGTCATCAAAAAAATCATTGGAGGGGCGATCATCCTTTAAAAAATATACTTTCCAATGATATTGATTTAAATAAACAAAAAAATAATTTTCAACTATATAAAGTTAAAAACTTTTGCACTTATTGAAGTTAAATAGTATGAAAAAAAAAATGTTATTTACTTTATTTATGGATATTTGAAATTGTATTAACAATAAAATGAGAAAAGAAATTTGAAACAAAGATGATATAATTTTATCATACATATGAGGAGAAACTATCCATTGCTAATACTCCATGGAATGCCCCCAGACATCTTGTAGGATTATTGGAAATAAAAAAAGAAATAAGGTTTGAAACTAGTGGATTCATTAGTGAGAATGGAATTTGTTATGGAAAGATAGATACCTGGTTCAGGACAAATCTGTAACTTAAAAATTATTATGTATGATTTTTTTTTTTTTTTGTCACAAAGCAAGGGTTAGTAAGAATTTTATGTAGGTTATTGGATTTTAGAGATTTTGTGCTAGAAGAATTTGATGATTTAGTGGAGCATCAATCCTGAACTCTGTAAGTCCAATTGTTATACTCATGTAATTAAGCAATTTTTCATAATTTCAGGGCATTTGTATATTAAGTAAATATTAATGTAGCTGAATACATTTTTTTTAAACATTATTAATATTGTTCATAATTAAACAGCTGTACTTTAAACAATTATTAAATTCTTACCTGGGGTATTTGAGGAGCTTTATATTTTTTTCTTGTACGAGATATTCGAATTTTTGGAGAGCTTCCATTATTTAAATTTTCGTTTTTAACTGTAAAACGAAGATCTGGTTCACTCCCATAGTAATTTCTTGTTAACTGACCACTTTCCTTTCCACCAATGCTTTCTGGTTGTTTTTCCTGAAGTATTTTTATGTTGTAATAAATTTTAAATTAAGGAGAAATGCATATTTTTATTAATATAATATAGAAAAAAAAGTTTCTGAACACCTTATAATTGATTTTTACCTTATTAATTACAATGTATATTTTATAAATAAGTTAGTAAATTGAAAAAAAAGTTAAAATTTAAATAAATATTGTTTTAATTTTATTAAATTTAAATGAAAGAAAAAGTTATTTTTTTTCGCTTCACAGAGAAGTATACATAAATACTCTTGTATTTATTTGATTCTACTTATTCTCATTTATTTATCATTTTATTCCAAAAAAAAAATATTTTGAAAGCAAAAGGAAAAACTTATTTAGTTATCTCATTTCACCGCTTCTGATTTCAAAAAGAACATGAATAGTAATTGTGTCCATGAGTTATTGTCAGTTAATTTTGTTTTAATAATAATTGTGGTTATGATATATGAGTCATGAAATCTTTTTATTTTTAATATTTTAAATCTCTTTGAGGGTAATAGTAAAGGAGTAATGGGGTCTGGTGGATAGAGCATTACACCACTGTTCTCCAGGTCCCTGGTTCAAATACTGACTGGGGCAGAATAATTATTTATCCATTATTTCAGCTGCAGGGTGACCCTCGAGTAGGGACACCCTTGTGGGCCTTACCCAGATTCTATAAAGTTGCTAACCTTAAATTGGGGAAAACCTGACAGCTGAGGTTGATCTCAACCTAATTAGATTTATTGGGCTGGAAACAGTACAAATCTCTGTATTTACTGAACCCAAGACTTTATAGGTGTAGCGGAGGTAATCGATGTTAATAACAGTGTCGATAACATTTTGGAATAGTTTGTGGCTAGAACGGGAAGTAGAGAGAAGGTAACAGTGTAGTGTGCGGATGCTTTCAACAAGAGAGTTTATCAGTTATATTCCTTCTCATCTTTTAACATATGCATGCCTGGCCAGGTTAGGAAGTTAATTTTATTTGGTTAACCACAATTCTTGTTTTTGTATAATAGTTTTAGTATATTAAGTGACGTTTCCATAACTCTAAGTAGTTAGTGTATAATGTTTCAAATGTTTGCATAATAAGGAATTGCTAATAAAGAGCTCTTGTAAATATTGAGTGATTGGTGTATTTTATTTTTCCTAGAATACAAATATAATCCAATACTATTTTACATGTTAACACGCAGGAGGTTACATAGGTAAAGAGATAGAGATGTTATTTTTTTTTTTTGGGTAATAGTTATTCATCTCTTTTATTAATATAGACTATTAAGATTAGAAATCCAAAGTGTATGTCCACTTTTATGTAATATTACTATTAGATGAGTATGCCTAGAAGTAAAATAAGAAATAAGTTAAAAACAAATTAGAACACATAATAAATTGAACATTACCCGTTTTCTGAAGGATATTGTCCCTCCTTCTTGCAAAATTGCACCATTCTCTGTTGGTCGCAGTTTTGGGGCAACATTAAGGTCGAATAGTAGTTTATGGTGAGACTTTATTGAAATCCTAGAAACGTTTGGAGATGGTTTCTTTTCCTCACCTTGCCCTGAGCCAGAGTTACCCATATTTCATGTGCATAATTCTTTTTCTAAAACAGCAAAATTAATGTTTCTAATATCTGTATAAAAATATAGGACTATTTATAAATCAAATGACAGTGTTTAACAAATATGGAGAAACTTGCGAGGAATTAGTAAACAGGAGACGAAAAGGCTTTTCCTTGGAAGATCAATTGCCTAAAGATTTTCTTTTGTTTTCTCTCAAGTTCCAGCTTTGTGTGTTTCATTTATGTATGGGTATATATATGTGTGTGTATATATATATATATATATATATATATATATATATATATATATATATATATATATATATATAAGAATTTTATTATTCTTGATTTCATTATCATTTGGGAATATTTCACCAAGGGAGGTTACATCTCAGTTATGTCAGTTAAATGTATTAAGTAAAGGACAGTTAAACAATTCATTATTGTAAGTCTAACAAATTGTAATTAATAAAAAATTATTTTAGCATCGTTTAACTCCTAATTCATTTAACTTAGAAGAAGAATTACAAATTGTGTAACCCTCAGTAATGATGGCTGTAGAAAAGGTTATATCTGCACATTATAAAGGGAGTTGAGGATCTGTATGAATTGGTAGCTTTGTCTATAGCAATAAAGTGGCATGGTATGCGGTCCCTCCTTAATAGAAGAATTTAACCCTACATGAGGAATTGTTGGCCATAAAAACCGTTACAGATAGTATGAATTATATTACTAGAATAGAGGGCTGTCATAAATTTGCAGTTCCATTCAGTGGCATTGCGAAAAAAGTATTGGGATGAAGAAGAAAATTTTTGTATAGACGAGAATTACCGAGAAGAATATAATGACGAAAAAATAGCATGTAACAACAAATTAAAATCTAATCAAATTTTTTTTATAGAACGAATTAAAGAGTTTTAAAACCGTATTTTGGCAGCTAATGAGATCAGTTTAAGGGAAATTGAACACAAATTTTTAATATCTAAATATGATAGTAAGATAAATGCGTCTTGGATAAATGAATTTGATAAAGAATGTGTTAGGTTCAGTATCACAGATAATGTAAAAAAAATAGAAGTTTTAAGACTTTTTGTTGATGACAGCGTGCAAGAATGGTTTAGTGCTAATTTAAATAAATTGTCATTATCTGGTTGAGAAGATGAAAAAATCATTTTTATTAGTTTATAGTAAGAAGGGTTGATCGGCCATTCGATCAGCATTTCATTATATACTCATGTTTGGCTCTTGATAATAGAATATGCTCTGAAAAAAAGAACGCTTATAGCTCGAAGCAGACAAAGATATTCCAGAGAAATTCAGACATCATCAAATATATTGTAATCTACCGATAGACATACAGGATAGATTAGACAGAGACACAATAAAAACTTTAGATGATTTAATAAGAGAGTTAAAAAAAGTTGATGATTCATATGTTATCAGAAGAAAATTAGATGAAAGGAAAGAGAAGGAAAAGAAGAAACACAATGATAAAAAGAAAATTGTCAACTCTGTGGAATTTGAGAAAAAAACATGTCCAATATGTGAACACTAGGTTATAGAAATCCGTATCATCCTACACAAGTCTGTTGGAATAAGATCAAGGCATCGCAACATAGGAAAATTAATTTAACCGAACAAGAAGATTAAGAAGAAGAGAAAGACAAATGGGATATTGAGAGGAGACAGGATGATCTTAATCCAAAAAACTAGTATGTCCGGAAAAATCTACACCATGTTCAATAATAGGAATTAAAGTAATGGCTCTACTTGCTCTTTAATAAATGAAAATATCACTAATTTACTTAAAACAAAATTAATTAATAACAGAAGGGTTTTTTAAAGACAATAACTGGTTTAAATTTTTCTCATAACCGGCTAATTTACATATAAAAATCAGTGAGATAGAAGACAAATTAGATCTGATTGTTGTCAAAAATAGCAAATTTGATTATGATTTATTATTAGGTTTAGATGCAATTAAACAATTCAAATAACTACAGGATGAAAATTTACAAATTAAACAAAAAGTAATTTATCAATTGATAAAAATTGAGAAGATAACTGATAACATACTGATGGACAGCAACATTAAAAAACATATGATAAAGAGGAAAAGGTTTGTGGGGGATGTAGAGAAAGAAAAATTAAAGGTTGGAAATGGATTTTGTAAATCAGAGTTTAATAAACTTTATAAAGACCCGAATGAAAAATTGGAATTAGACCTCAATTATTTGTCAGAAGATAAGCAGAAGAAAATATTTAATTTACTTTATGAATATCAAACATGTTTTGCTAAAAACAAATTTGATGTCAGGTCAGTTAAATCTAGTGAAGCCGCCAATATCAAACTAAAAAAAGATCGATATGTATCTAAGAAGCCATATAGGTGCTCGATTTAAGGTCAAGAAGAAATAGTTGCCCAGATTTCTTAATTGATGGATAATGATCTAATTGAGGAATCAGATTCACCTTTTGCTAGTCCAGTGACATTGGCTTACAAAAAAGAAGATGAAAAAAAAAACGCGATTGTGTGTGGATTAAAGAGAATTAAATAGGACAGTAATCCCTGAATCTCACCCCTTCCTAGGATAGATGACCTTGTTGTCAATGTAGGAGACTGTCAATGGTTCACAGCGCTGGATATCAATTCAGCTTTTTGGGTTATCCAATAAGGGAAAAGGATCGAAAGAAAACTGCCTTCATAACCCAAAAAGGTCACTGGCAATTGTAAGCAAAAGAAAGGAAACTTTTGGCTTCAAGAATTCACCAGCAGTTTTCCAGAGAGTGTTGGCAAACATAATTAGAAGGTAGCATTTGGACAAACTTTGTGTCAATTATATAGATGATATTTTCCAAATCTTTTTATGAGCACTTAACTCATATCAAACAATTTTTTGAAGCGGTCTATGCGAGAGGGCTTTAATGGAATGGATCCAGAGTAATACTGCATATACTTATAGGATAGATGAAGTTAAAAATGACACCATCACAAGATGTAAGGGAGGCCATTTTAGGTCTGGAAAGATTCGATGGAGAAATGGGAGAATTAAATCACTTGCTATTCAAAGGGTGGCTATAGACAGATAGCAGGGATAGAAGTTCAGAATAATGAAAATTGATTGGACTTTGGAAACGTAGAGACACTGAAAGCAGCCGTAGTGCACTGGGGCCAAGCGAAACGTCTTAATCTTAATTCGAGCAGATTAGAAAACTCATTGGAGTATGTGAAGGGCAGCCTGTAGAAGGTATTTGGAGGCGGCCAATTGTTCAAGGAGAAGAATGTCTTCGAAATGCTGAGAGGAACCGACAACACCAGAATAATAGACAATATGCGGGGATTCTACTGGCCCAATAAAATAAAATAATAGAAAAGATGAGGGAGACTATTTCTGCAGGTGAGTTAGAGTCAAGGATGGCATTTGTATCTATAATATTGAAGATACAGCTGGCAAAGGACACTGGATCGAAGAAAGCACTGCAAAGGGAAAAGACATTTCTAGAATGTGCCAAGGAAATTGTGAACGCCAGTGCCAGGGACTTGGAAGCTAGGAATGGAAAGGAAGAAGAGATGGAATAGACGAGGGTGAACTACAGAAGAACCAAGACCAAAACCATCGTGTGGTAAAGGAGAGGGATTAAAGTCGGCTGACGGGAGAACGCAACTGTGGGAGAAGGAAGACAGGAGTTGTAACAAGTGAATGAAGGAGTTGGAAAAAGGAAGAGAGGAACTGCCATGGATATAGAAAGGTGGGACACTTGAACACAGTTTCCAAGCACCAGATGTTTCGATTGTGGAACGGCAGGCCATGAGAAGGGGAAGAGATACAAATCGAGCTAAACCAATGGAGGTCAATGCTCAGAGTTTTTAGGAAGCACAGATCACTTAGGACGAGTCCACGGAAATTGAAGAAGCAAACCAGGGAGTTGGAAGGGGTTTGTAATTTAATTATTGTGATGAGGAAATAGAATAAGGAGATGAAGAGGAAAAAAGGTAATGCAATTATATTGAGTAGGTATATTTTAATTTTATAATTTATTACATACAGTAAATTCAAGTCAATAAATTATATTTAACTTGAGGTAAAAGACAGAAAATCCACTTAATTTTGTGAGTACGGGAGTTCTAAAAAATTATGAATTAATTATTATTATAATTTATTTTTATATATTGTAAGGTAATATTTAAATTACATCATGTGATATGTATTAATATGAAATAGATATTTATATAAATATATAATGTCCACAGGGCCTAATAATATCCCTCCATACCTATCTCACCTCAAGAGGGCCTAAAATCCACATATACTTCCCATTAACTAATTAGTAATTACTTAGTAAGGATTTTATGTCATGTTACTTTAAAATTTGTTTCATATTTATGAAGTGTAATTTGCCTTATGATGCTTGTTTAGCTTGATGTACGTAATGTTTATAAAATCATTGATCTTAAAGCAAATATTTTATTCTCTACACCTATGAACGTGGTTTTAACAATTTTATTTGTAAATGAACTGACAATAATATGACATTGTTTTCTAACTGTGAATTAAGAAGTGTGAGAATGATCTGGAATAAGGAAGGCTGTAGAGTGCTGAGGAATGTAAGCTAACTCAGATCATTGCCTAATATGGTAATAGAAGTGGTCTAAGTCAATGGGTCTGTGATTTTGTACAATAAAAGAAGTCTTTAAATATACTTTTATGGTTACAATCACATTAACACAGGGGGTCACCCATAGCACAGTGGCTAGCATAACAGCTTTCTATGCTAAAGTTCGCGGGTTCAAACCTGCGGGTGGCCCAAGGATTTTGTAATGGGAATAAAAAATCCTTAGTTATGCCGTCCTTCGGAGGGGACGTTAAAAGGTGGTCCCGAGCCTGTGCGATGTCAGGTACTAGTTAAAGATCCCTATCCTAATAAAACCTGGATAGGCTAAATTTAGGAGTCCCACTGTATCATTGTCCGATTAGCCATTGTAGCATAAAAGTGATGTTAAATGAATAAACAAACAACAACATTAACACACTAATACAGCCTCATGTTTACTTTTTGAAACGTGCACTGCTTAAGGCGCCAAAACTTGAGAGAGGTTACGCAGCTAGTAGGTTGGGCAACTGCTCCCACTACAGGTCCTTGTCAAATATTTTTTCAGGCTCCTTTAACGAATCAGTATAATGGTTAAATTCGAAAAATCGTTTATTATATACATACATAAAATCAACAAACACTATCGGCACTCTGGAGAGAATAATATTAAGTGAAGCGAAGATTCTAGTGATTTAAGGGAAGGCTCTAATTGGAAGAGAGAATAAGCCCAGGTATCAGAATCATAGGAACAGGGAATGCTATAGTAGTACGTTAGCTAAAAGAAAACCTTTAACACATTCATACATTGAGTTTGAATCACATCCATGGCAAAACACGAACCATTTGACGTTGTAAGGTTTTTTATCCTGAAAGTTTGTCTCTTACAAACTTTGTGGCCACCATAAACATGGAATAGATTCCATTTTTCTTAGTTGCCATTAATCAAGTTAATTTTATTTTATTTAACTCATAAACAATCGGTAATAATTTCGATATGCGGTTATAATGAGCAAAGGTGACTCACTTATTGACTTATAATTTCCAGCTGTCGAGTCAGCGATAGTACGTATCAAAAGTGATCAAAAACATTCATACCCGTAATGGGGTACGAGTTGCTAGGCGAACGAGTATAAGGAAACAGTTTTAAACAGGACACCTGACATGTCAAAGTTCTAATATCACACGAAGGCAACCATATATGGAGGCTATGAACCACATGAATTTGGGAAGAAGATGTACTGAATCAGCAGTTATCGTCCACGGACTTTGCTAATAAAAAGAAAAAAATATATATTAGTTATCTGTCTTTAGAGGAAAAATTGCAGTCGAGGGGATTTATTTACTTTCAAATGTTGTAGTATACAGTGTAGTAGAGAAGAAAAAATAGTCAAATCTGAGAAAAGTAGAGAAGAAACAGAGATGTACTGAACTACTACTATGCTCAACTCATGAGGAACTGAGAAGAAAACTTGATTTAGACTACATATCTCTGTGATATTCATTTCTCGGATCTTCACAGATGTTTCTATTAGCTGTTGCTTTTAGCTTAGATCACTTTTTCAAAGTAACAGTTCTATGAAATCAAACAGAAAAGTTAGTAGTTCTCCTGGTTTTGGAGTTTGACATCTTGTCAGAGTACTTTCTTTCGAATCAGGTTCAAGAGTTCTTAAAATAAAGTACTTTAGGAAATCGTATCAACGTAACCTCACACTGATTAAGGGAGGAAGTGATTAGTAAGTAAATTTAAAATTTAACTAAAATATCAAACAGTTTCATGTTCTATCTTCACTTAAGTACAGTGATACACTAAATATGATGTAAACAATTAATTGTTTGTTTGTTTATTTATTTAACGTCACTTTATCCTTCTATGCCTAATCGGACGATGCTACAATGGGAGTCCTAAATTTTGCCTATCCAGCTTTAATTAGGATAGGCATCTTTAACGAGTACCTGACATCGCACAGGCTCTGGACCACCTTTTTACGTCCCCTCCGAAGGACGGCATACCCAGGGGTCGCTAGCACAACAATCTTCTACGCCCAAGTCACAGGTTTAAACCGCAGGTGGCCCTAGGATTTTTAAATGGGAGTACATTTTGAGGAGAAAAGTGGAGAAATCTGTGCAGTTTTATAAGTTAAAAAATGTAATCTAGATAGTGGATAGCGAAAAAACATTCATAAACACATGCTTTTTTTGTAATTTATATTTAAAGAATATTTCATGAAAACAGATGTTTTCATGGAAACTATATGGAATTTGATTAAAAAATAACTATAGACTTCAAAAATGTATTTTAAGCTGGGAGTAAGTGAGAAATATTGTATGTGCACATCATGTTTTTTAAATCTTTTAAACAATGTCGGAGAGACCATTCAACATGTTTCCATTTATGGTCTGCTGACTTTCTACGTATTTACTAGTTAAAAAATAATAAATTGATTGTTTTCTTCACATCGGAGTGGTTTCGCGGAAGGATCAGCAGATCATCAGCGTATAAATTGCGATAGCCACGAGGTCTCATAATTTATATATTAATTAGATTTTTACGAGAGAGCGGTTACAATCAGATTATTACGATTGTTCTTCGGGCTCTGGGTTCGAATCCCGGCTATGAAAGAATATTATTTATTCTGTTAATTCATAAATGGGCCGACTCTAGGGTACGGAGACCCTACTGGGGCAGACCGCAGCCTCTTTAGAGTGGGTACTTAAATTGGGAAAAAACTTGGCGGCTGAGCGTGATGAAGGCCTAATCACCTCATTGTACAGCCGTTGGCTGTAGAAACTGTAAGAATCTACATATGTAGTGACCTTTCATGGGTTGTGGAGGTACAGGTATTTTTTTAATATTGTTTTGTCAAATATTTGTTAATGGATTGCATATTTTAAAAGTATATTGAATATACTTCTTTTGCATCACCCTGTAGGGCCTTTCAGCGTAGGGGAGCATTTACCTAGGATTGCCAATTTTTCCCTTTTGCATGCAAGATTTCTGGCTAGGCGAATATTTATGTTCATTACTAATGCATTCACGTCTTGTTCTCCCTGCGATCCTCCGAAGATACCTCATATCCGCAGCAATGACTTTGCTCTCCAGTATACCAGTCATCACCCAGCTTTCTGCACAATATAGGAGTACGGGAAGGTACACCGCCTTAAATATGTGCAGTTTCTCATTTCTGTTTACTTCTCTCTTCCCGATTACTGTATTGCAGATCTGGTAGTATATAGCGTTGGCCTTCCTTATCCTGTTTACTATTTCTGAATCTACTTTCCCAGATCGATCCATAACAGTGCCAAGGTAGGTGAAATCTGACACCACTTCCATCACCTCTCCATTGCAGTATACCATAACATCTTCCTGTATCCTTCCAACCAGTTGGATCTTACGCTTACTTGTACTGTTGTCTATGCCCTTCCAGCGGAGCTTTTTCCTTTCGTCAATTGACTGCTGCAATATCTCTTCGGAATCTGCAATTAGGAAAATATCTTCAGCATACAGGAGAAGATGTACCACAACTGGAATCAAATTCCTTCGTCCAGGAAAGTCCTTTCTGTTCGCTTTTTGTAGATTGCAGCTATTTCATACATATATAGTGTAAATAGCAATGAGCTAAAACTATCCCCTTGTTTGACCCCTCTAGCTATGCTAAAATTCAGTCTGACTGTCTGACTATGCCCTTTGTATCATGGTATATGGATTTTATGGCTTCCACCAGGCTTCTTGGAACATTCTTTGCTCTTAGTGTTTCCCATATTTTGTTTCTTGGGACCGAGTCAAATGCAGCTTGAAGGTATAGGAAGGCAAGATACAATTCGTTATCCCGATTCCATGATTTAGTATAATATTCTAAGGGTGAATATATGGTCCTGCGTCTGATGTTTTGGTCTGAATCCAGCTTGCTCCTTTCCTATAAACTGCTCAACTAGAGGTCTCAGTCTATTATGCAGGATGGTTGTATACAACTTGTATACCACTGGAGACAGGTAAATATGTCTGTAATTGGAGGATTAAGCCTGCCTTCCTTTTTTATGTATGGGAATCGTCAAATTATATTCCTCTTCTGTAGGATTTTTTTTTCGCTCAGAAAGTTTTTCGTCCAGAAAGGGAGTGCGCCAGGGTGATGCCCTAACATGTCTATGTTTTACCTGACTCTAGAGAAGGCAATAAGAGATTCAGCGATTCAGACTACAGGGACTATTATAAATAGAACCGTACAGCTCCTGGCATACGCCGACGACATCGATATAATTGGACGCACAAAGAAGTCCGTCGAAGAGGCATTCCTAACTCTCGCAGAAGCAGCAAAAAAATTTGGTCTAGTGGTAAACCATGATAAGACCAAGTATATGATAGCTGAACAACGCCAACGCCCAAGACATCCTGGGGGAAAAGGTGGAATTTGGAAATTGTCTCTTCGAATGGGTCTCTGAGTTTACATATCTTGGCTCACAAGTCACATGCGACAATACCATTTAAACAGAGATCAATGGAAGGATGTTGGCCGCAAACAGATGTTGCTTTGGTTTGAGGCAGCATCTGTCAAGCAGGTCAGTGACCAGGAAAAAAAAGCCACTCTGTACAAAACATTGATTCACCCAGTCCTTAGGTATGGAGCGGAGACATGGACCATGGAAAAGGAGATGTACCAGAGGTTGGCCGCATTCGAGCGAAAGATACTCAGAGAGATTTTTGGACCGGTGTTGGTTGGTGGAGAGTGGAGGAGAAGAAAAAAATGAAGAGGTTTACAACCTCTTAGGAGAGCCTGACGTTGTTTGCGTCATCAAGCGACATCGCCTAAGATGGACATGGGGGCCAGGATGGAGGAACACGAAGCTCCTAAAAGATTATTGACGGAGATAGTCCATGGCCGGAGGAGAGCTGGCCGCCCCCGCCTTCGATGGACTGACTGTGTGGCCGCGGTTGCGAGGAGTTTATTAGTCCACAACTGGATGGCTGTAGCACAGGACAGAAACTTCTGGAGGTTGCTGGTTGAGGAGACCTGGACACGTCAACGTGTTGTAGCACAAAACCAATAATAATAATAATAGTATTTGTACCTATATAGACTTAACAAAATATAGTTATTTGGTAGTTGAAGTAGTTAGTATCATTTTTTAGAATTACGTTTTAAACTTAATAAATTCAAGGCAGCAAGTTATCGAATCTAATATTTAAAAAAATTAATAATAAATAGAATTTCACTTACTCCGAAATGTAGTAACCACATCATTCCAAAATGAGTTGAGTGCTTACAGAAGCAACAGTTCACATCTGTAATCAAAGGAGTATTGATAAAAATCAGCTGAGTATGTTATACTTAATTTTGCTAAATGCTACAAATACATCGATTCATATTTAAAAAATAATAATAAGTACAAATGTTATTTAAATTTAGAAGTCACAGATGTAACTGTTTATTGTGATAAATGGTTTTATCCTTCAGGCCTTTTGCTGTTAATGGCATAATCTTTAGATGCCTTACAAAATTTGTGTTATTGGATTCTTACGACAGTGCGTGCTATTCAAAGTAAAACATTCCAAAACCAGTGGTAAAAAAAAAATAAATAAAATAAAAAAAACATCCTCTGGAAATCACTATGCGATGCATGACATATCAATAGCAAAGCAATCTACTAAAATGAGGTGATATTTAGCATTTACACGTTTCTAAGTAGCTGCTAACCTTTGGCATACAGTGGGGCTCACAATATTTTTTACACCATGATATTTATATTATTCATTTTGATTCTGTATAGAAAACCATACAATCAGTAAAACAAACCTGATTGCGTGTTATGCGAAGTTCTTTTTTGTTGTAGGCTCGAGATATTCTCTCAGTTGTCTTAGATATTTATCCAATACAAAATTTAATTTATGTTTAAATAATTATCAAGTTATATTATAGCTACTGGTGCATAAAATAGCAACCAGTTGACAGCAAATAGGTTTCATAAAGACAAGTTTACTTGGATAAAATAAAGTTGAAATTTTACCTTATTTTTTTAGCAAAGTACTTCAAACTTGAAGTGGATTCCTCAGGATCCTGAATTTTGTATCTTTATTAGTGAACACTTAGTAATTTTTATGATTCTTTCTTAATATTTATGAATAAAAGATTCGGAACTTTCTCTTCATTTTTTTATTTTTACATTAATAAATCCTTAATAACGTTTCGAGGTATTTTATGCCTCATTTTCAGATTAACTAATTAAAACCAAACAACAATTTAATATTAGAATCATATTTACAACAAAATAAATAATATTTAAAATTTATAATTTTGAAAAAACTATACTTTAATACTTAATACAGAACAAAAAACTAAAAATAGAAAAATACTTGAATCAATTTATATAACTGAAATTGAATATTATAATTGTTTTTAAATATTAGTAAAAAACAACAACATTAAATTACAAAATAGATAAAAAAAAATTGCCAACATTGTGCACATATAATAAATAAATTGAATTTCTGATTTGAATTTTATAAAAAATATATATTCTTAATCTCTATCCTGGATAATATTTATTGTTAATATGTATTAACATTAACAAGTATAGGTATGAAGTGAGATTAGAGGTCACTTTTAGTCTACTTCATACTTGCATGTACATAAATAATAATAATAATAGGCTTAGCGAACCCGAAGGTTCGATGCCGATACCACCAAATTCCGCCTACACAGACTCGTCCAATGTTCACCATTCAAGCCCAAGCTCCCGAGATCAGCCTTAACGCAATCCTCCCATCTCCGCTTCGGCCTACTTTTCGGACGCCTACCAGTCGGAACAGCAAATACCAACTTTCTCGGAATCCGTTCGTCATCGAGCCCAACAACTTTACTCGCCCATTTGAGTCTCCGCGATGCAATCAGTTCAATTATATTCACAGGATGCAAGTTCCGCAATTCAGCGTTGTGCAACCTTCTAAACTCCCCAGTGGCCTCATCTCTCTTTGGACCAAATATTTTACGCAATACCTTATTTTCGAAAACCTTAAGCCGTTGTCCATCCTTCAAAGTAAGCGGCCACGTTTCACATCCGTAAAGAACCGTTGGAAGAATAATAGTTTTATAAATTCTAATCTTTAAGTTTTTAGATAGAAGCCGCGAACTAAGTAACTTAGCAACTGAATAATAGCACGCATTTCCCACCTTTAACCGGGACTTTATTTCTTCCTGGATTTCATTTTTTCTAGTTATAATTGAACCAAAATACTTGAATTTCTCTACGTGTTCAAAAGTATGACCTAATACATCAATATCACCAAGATCGACATCGTTTCTGCTACTAATCATATACTTCGTCTTATCGGTATTTAATTCGAGTCCTTTTCTTTACCGGTTTTTATTAACACACTTGTATTTAGTTGTATGGCTTGCATGTACATAATTATGCAAATATTTAAGCAATTCAAGTTATGTGATAACGAAAGTAAATTTTTACCAAGTAATGATTAAATTATTATAATGTATTAGTGATGTATCTAAGTAAAGTTATTGTGATATAAATGACCTATATTTATTCAATATGGCAAATTTTTTAAGTACTATACAGATATTTTAGAAACAAATTTAGAATATGAAATGCAAATTATTGAATTATAAATTTTAAACATTATTTATTTTATTGTAAATATGATTCTAATAATAGATTGTTGTTTGGTTTTAATTAGTTAATCTGAAGATGAGGCATAAAATACCTCGAAACTTTATTAAGGATATATTAATGTAAAAAAAAAACGAAAATATGAAGAGAACGCTCTTTTATTCATTATAAGTAACTCTTCAATATTAGTAATCAATATTAAAATTATTATTTATAATTATTAAGTCAATAATTAATGTCGAACCTTATGACAATTTTTCTAAAAATCATAATTAAATAAACGTGTATTGGTGTATTAAAACGTTAATATTTTGTATATAATGCGGCATTCGTAATGTTTAAAAGAATCTGTTACTAATTGAAAATCTCAATGTTTTTCTTCCTTTGCTTTCTTCTCACCTTTCGAACAAATAATACAACTTGTATTGCGATCGTGAAAAATTTCGAATTTAACGTAAATACGCGTTTTAGAGTTCCCTGAGTAAAATGACCAAGTCCCGCAAAAAGGTCTATATGTTTGTGTCCGTGTGTGTGGTAAGTTTAACTCAAAATTATAAGTCGTACTCAAACGTATAACCCGAGATGTTACAGAAACTTTTTCATCAAAATCTGCCGACCAGAAGAGCCACTTTATATAATGCATTTTGCACCTTTTACCATTTTATCAAAAACGGCTTTAACGATTTTGATTAAACTCGTCATATTGGTTTAAAATTTAATGGGCTTTAATATCATGTAGGTTTAGTATAGCTTTAATATCATTCTGATTGAATTAGTCTATACTTTTCTAGATTCCACAAAAATAACCATATCATTTCATTAGCATTGATAAAAAATGGATAAATATACACGTTGAACGTATTTGATAACCAACTAGAGGAGGAAAGAGGTATCATTTTTTTAGGTAATTTTTTTTTTTTTTTCTAAACCCAAGAATAGTAATATAGATATATAATATAGTGTTGGAAAGCTGAAGAGTTTTAAAAAAATGTTATCTTATACAAAAACTTGTGGAAAGTGACAAATAGAGCATAAACTTTAGTCATTATTGTACATAATAATTTTATGTTATATTATTTAATCTAAACAAATGTTTCTAACGAAACTGAATATAAGTCTTTAAACTTTATTACTTTAACTTACCAATCTTTTAAGAATTTAAGAAATTGGACGAATTTGATGACCAACTAAAGGATAAAAGAACAAAAAGTTAATGTAATTATTGTTAAAAATATTATTTGATACATAATATAAAGTAACGAATGGGGATAAACGTATTACTGATTAACAATTTAATGTAGTTATATTATTTTATCGAAATCACATGTATCCAACGAAAATGAATACATGTTTTATTAAAATCAACTTAAAATATTTTTCAAATTGAAGTATATTTAATAATTTTTAAATTGATTTTAACAGTCGAGGTAAGTGAAAGTCGTGTTTTGCCCGCACCAGATTTTTTTTGATAAAATCGGACGACGTATTTCAATAAAACTAAACGATTAAAATACTAATTTTTCGAAATATGAATTTCGTAAAAAACGTGCTTATGAAAATTTTGGGAATCAGCGCCACAATCCATGTATGGATGTAATAACATTTTTTAAATTTTTCTTGTGTTAATTGTAGGCGTACCGGTTACCATGAAAGAAAATGAAAGCTATCTTGATGAAGGAAAAGTTGTCAAAAATTCCTAATAACTCTTGGATAGGAAACCTGTTTGCCTTGTCTTTACTTTCTCCAGTTGGCGGTACCCTATCACCAAAGTGAAAGAATGTAGTTATAGAAACCAGCTCCCTAATGTCCATTTAAATAAGGAAGAAAAAAAAATTATCCAATTATACACGTTTGTTAACTTTTGTAAATTGGATACAATTTAGATAAGAAATTCAGTCAAACTTTCTAGACGATATGAACTTTCTTCAGGGATCGAAGATTGTTAGGACCGAATAGAATTTCGTAACCAGATAGAAGAAACTAACAGGTGATGAAAGATGTGAATCATTTTATTCTTATTTTCTCGTGATGAAGTAAAGTATCATAACTCGAAATTTTTACTTCCTGTTATTGACGAGTTTCGAATTTTTAAATTAAAAAAAAAAAAAATGTTTTTTGAAACATCTTTGCTTTCTATTACCTAAATATGAAATACTAGCGAATCGCCCTTGCTTCGCACGGATGAAATTTATGTTAAAAAAAGTACAGTTCGAACTATTAAAGAGTTTATCACTTTTTGATTGTGAGTTCATCTTTGCGAAAAGTTCACTTAGTAAGATATGTTCATTTGATAACGCATTTACTGACTGCAAAACAATACATACTTATGAATTGTTTCATTAGATTCACGTGTGGGATCCCCAGACGCTCCTACGTTTCTATAAGGTATACCGAGTTGAATTGGCTCTATCCCTCTTTCCGTCGGCAGTACCTCCTAGGTGTCTGTCTCTTCCGATTTTTCAACACAAAAAAACCTTCTTATATTCTTGACATGCTTACCACTTGTTCCTCTGTCCATTTATTAAACACAAGATCCCAACCCATAAACTTGTATATACCTTCTCACAGATCTGCCTCCTTCAAAAAATCCTTTTTTATTCGTGCTACCCTGTTTTGGAATTCCTTGCCTATATCCATTCGTAAAGCCTTATCATTATCCACTTTCAAACACCTACTATTTCTCCATCCCCTAAAGTATCAATCTTCCTAACATATGTAATATTTAAAATCTATAGATGATAACTATTCTTTGTCACAAAATCTGTCTTTTATTGTTAAACTGAAGTCTTAAACGAACAGACAATTGTCATGTATATTGTTACTTTTTTGTTATTCTTAGGGGACTACTCGCCCCAGAATAAAATTACTTTTAATTTTATTTTCGTTATCATATTTAAGTTGGAAACATAAATTGGTCAACAAATCAAAAGTGGTTCAGTTTATTTGTTTATTATGTTGAACTGTTCCTATTTGATCAAATTTATTAATATTTTTATATTTCATATACATTTTTAAAAATTTAACTTAGTTTACATGGGAGTCCCTTTTAGTTTACATTAGACCATCTGTCTTTATGGAATGATCTAAAAATAGAAATAATTAATAACAATGTTATTTTATGGATTTATAACGAATTTATATTTATTTTAACAACTTATGTTCGATTTGGTAGTACTGTTTTTTTCTAAAATTTTCAGCACTTTATCAAAGAACTTAACCAGTACGATACTGCACGGGGGCAACACTGAATGCCCATAACCTTCCTCACGATAATATTATTACAACATATGTTTATAAGTTTATGGGCTTATAACAACACTATGTTTACTTTTACAACTTATTCTATCGCATAATAACATTTATAAGTTCTTGCGCTTTCCAACGATATATTAAACGTCTACAATCGCCCTGAAGAAGGCCTGAAATTTAAGCCGACACGTCGACCTTAAATGCCATTTTTTAAAATTTCTTTCTCTAAAGTTGCTTTAATTTTGTAGATTAAATATCCATATCCTGTCGTTATTATTGATAAACAACAGGTAAATATAAAAGTTTAACGAATTTCGATATACAACCAAAGGAAATAAACTGAAAAAATATTTTTTAATACAATTTTTTGTTTTTGAATATACGAACAGTAATGCACCATTACAAAGGAAAGCTAAAAATATTATCCTATACACAAGCTTGTAAAGGTAATAAAGAGTGATAAAAAGTCGATAAAACTAACTGATTGTTTTAGATAATAATATAATAGATATTAAATAAAACACATGTTTCTATAGAAATTCAATTTAATTAATTCTTTATTAATTCGAATTATTTTAATCTATAACTGTTTTTGAAAAATCTTTAATCGATTTTAAGAACGAGTTAAGTGAAAGTCGTGTGTTGAGCACACCAGATTTTTTAATTTAATTGTTCAATCCGTTTTGTAATTAATCGATCAATTATGTTAAAATCGTAAAAAAGAAATAAGGCGTTGAATAAATGATGAGTTTAGTTAATTAATTTTAGCTATTATTCAATGACTCGTTTATAAAGAAGTTGGTAACAAGGAGATAATTATGAACGACAAAAAAACATTTTTTTAAATTGAATCGAATTTTTTTAAGTCTATGAGAAAAGTCGAAAAGAATGCTAAAGCTCAATAAAATCTGAAAGTTTTAGCGGTTTCTATGGAGCATTCCCAGGTAACTCAACACGTGTGAAAACAGTTTCCAATTCAGTTTCCTTGCGGTGAAACAACTGAACCGTTAGCGTCGCTTCTAGCCGAATTTTTTGTTGACTTTTTTTTTCGTTTTCTTTTGTTTATCTATGCTGAGAATACAATGGATATCAATTAATAGAGGAGATTGTTTAATTTTTTTTCATTAATATATTCATATTAAAAAATACCTCAACATACAACTTTCACTTCCCTAGTTAAAATCGATTTTAGAACTTTTAGATTGAACTTTTTTTTACATTTTTATTGATATTTTCAACTGTATTAAAGAAAAATACATCAAGTAAATGTGATAGTTATATAATACAATGACATGAAATACATGTAGAGAAGGTTCTCATTGGAAGCACTCTAAAAATATTCTAAACTAGTTTAGAATAAACTAAATTTACCGCCTGTAATTGGGCCTTGGCCTGTTGGTGGATGATGTAAAATAATATGAAATAAACTAGAAGGTCCCGCGACCATCTCCGTTACAGGGGCCTAGGAGGATTATTAGGAATTAAAGAGGAAGAAAAGATTGAAAATAGTAGGTTAGAGTGAGAATGGAGTTTGTCATGAAAGGATTGATACCTGGTCCGGGCCAAATCAGTAATATAATTAACATTAAGGTCTTTATGGATGAGTTAATTCGTGACAAAGTAAGGATCGTTGAGGATTATACAAAGGATTTTGGATTGTAAGGATTGGATGCGTCAGATTGGTCTTATAATAGTAATTTCGCATTTAAAAGGAAGATTTGACCGTCGTTTTAGTAAAGTATGTGGATTCCAGGTTAGCCGTTAGTCAAGAAGGAGTCCTAGGTGTCTCATCTGTTCAACGGGAACTAGTTGAGTGTTATTAAAGGATACTGTAGGGCAGGAAGTCAAAGGTTTAGGACAGAGGATAACGCTAAATGATGGGTTTGTTGGAATTTCTTTTTATTCTACAGTTCTGACACCATACTTTTAAAAAATACAGAATTACATTGAGTTTTGGTGGAAACATTTATTTTATATAACAATTGATATAATTATCTCCAATAATCGCTTATCGTGGTTTTACAATACTATTCACAACTTTTTATGTTAGATAAAATTTTGGTTTATCATTATCAAGGTTCATTACCTTTGTAATCGAAAAAAAAAAAAAAAACCTCCTCCCTCCCTCTCAAAATTTTAATCGCTTAAGTTTCAAGATTGAGCCCAAATAACGAGTAAAAAAAACTTAATCCGTGATCCACCGCCCCCCGTACGCGGCTTTTCTCCGAAACTACTGAACTAATTTTTTTTTTTTTAATTTGGCAGAAAAAAAACCAAATAAACCAGGGCATCCAAAGATGATCTAAACAGCTAGACGTTGATATTAGCTTATTAGTTTTAAAATGGTGGCGATCAGTGTTAAAAGTGGTTTAATTCAATAATTCAGTTATTTTTAAATTTAGAGACGTATTAGTGTTTTTAACCAAGAAAGCGCGAATGATTATTTAAAAAAAAAAATCTTACATGGTTAATCTACTACTTGAATGAAGAGATGTGATCCACTGATATCTCAGTTATTATTGATGACAGAGAAACAATGTAACAATGTTCTTGAATCAGGAAATTTTATTTGGGTGAAAATCGAAAGGAAAGAAAAATAAATAGTAAAGAAGTCTAGTATAAATGCTTTTGGTCAAATTTTCAAAAAAAAAAAAAAAAAAAAGAATTGAGGGCCTAGTTACGTTTCAAGATACGCAGAACACGAATCACGAATAGATAAATCAGTTTGGCTGAATTAATAAATAAATCCCGAAATTGGTCCTACAAAACGAAAAAAGAATCATTGAAATCGGTTCAAAAATAGCAGAGATATAGCGTTTTGACGTTACCATTGGTGATAGGCCATATACCATAATAGGCCATTTTACTTTGAATTATTTGTTACTTTTCATATTGGTTAACTGTCCATAAATAGATTTATAAAGAGTTATGCCGTAATATAGTTATTTGGAAATAATAAACCATTGTGAAATAATTTGAAGTGTCTTTGGTTTAAAATCTTCAGCTTTCCAATGGCTCATTATAGATCTATTGATATTACTATTCTTATTTGCGGGGGAAAAAAACTTACTTATTCAATATCATATTTTATCAAAGATAATAGTGTGAAATGTTTGATTATTCCGAATGAAGTTATCATCTTCATTTTGATATAACTCTCGTCGTTTAAAGACTTTTTTTTTTTTTTTTTAATAATAATAATAATAATAAATTCTTTATTTATTCTGGGACTAATCCCTTAAGAATAATATTAAAAGAAAATTAAAATAAAAACTTTAGAGTCTTAGAGTATAAAACAAATAGAAAAAAAAAATACAAATTACAAAAAAAAAAAATAGTAATAATAATTTAAAGAAACAACCTCAAATAAAAATATTGAAAATTGAACTATATAATAAACAAAATAAGAGATATATATACAATTTTGATAACAAACAATTTACATTAATTTATTTATTTTTGGGGTTAAATAATATACTAATAATGTAACAAGTGCAAAATACAGCATAACATAAAATAGAATAAAAGTAAGTAAGGAAATTAGAGATGATGATGAGGCAATTGGGATAATTGTAAAAGGGTCGGGGACTAAGGAGTAGAATAGAGCTAATCCTAAAAATGTTAATAATTTATAAGTCGTTGGTATCTGTAAAAAAATCAAGCAATGGATATTCAAATTGATTACGTAAATTTAGACTGAGGTTTTCAAAAAAATAAAATAAAATGTAAGGAGCTAAAAACATATAGGAAACAATTATTAAAATACTGAATTATGAAAGTAAATAGAAAAGTGTAACAACAAAATTAAAAAGTTCTAAATAACAAAATATCATTAATACCTTTTCTATAATTTATACCGATGCATCGAAAGTAAGTGATGAAGTTGGATGTGCTGTGGTAAGTGATACAATTAATCACAGGTTCATATTACCCGGAATGAACAGCATATTTACTGGAGAACTATTTGCAATATATAAAGCCTTGGAGCTAGTAAAGACAATGAATGACAACTACTTGCTCATAGTGACGGACTCATTAAGTTCACTTAAAGCAATCGCTGATACAAAATCAAACAATTCCCTAGTAAGGGAAATAACTAATTGTATTTGGCGATTGCAAGAAAATTTCAACAAAAAAGTTGTACTTGCATGGGTCCCGTCGCATTGCGGTATTGTGGGAAATGATGTAGCCGACAGAGAAGCAAACAGGGCGAGGCTGAATGAACCTGCTACTGAAAATGTAAACATAACCACAGCAGAAGAGTGGAAGAGGCATTGCAGGAAGACCATTATTACCAAGTGGAAAACTGAATGGGCCACTTCCAGTACTAAACTGACAGAGATAAAGCAAGATGTATCTCCTTGGACCACATCATGCAGAAAGGAAGAGGTAGTGTTAGCAAGGCTGAGGATAGGCCATACAGCCTTTACACACGGATATTTAATGAGAGGCCTGGATCCGCCATTCTGTGATACATGTAACACAACACTGACCATAAAACACATTGTAACATCATGCACACTGTACACTGACACCAGAACAAGACATAACATACCTTTAAGCTTAAAAGAAGCATTAGGAAATGATGAAGACATAATTCTAAGACTTTTTGAGTTTCTTAGAGACATTGGTCTGTTAAACTCAATATAAACGTAGAATTAAGACCCGCTAATGACCCGAAAGGGTAGATGCGGAATAGCAAATAAATAAATAAATTAATACCTTTTAAGAAACTAAAAAATAATATCTTATTTAAGGAAATTAAATAAATGTTTAACAATAATTCTGTAACTTGAAAACAAACTTTTGAGACGTTGATTTACAAAAATCTCTTATTACTATCTTATTAAACCAACTCATTTGAATCTTTTCGCATTAAAATCTATAAATATTTTTTTACTATATTAATAACACTATTTTAAAGTTTTGGAATGAAATAATTTAGTATGATTAAGAACGACACTAATTCTGTAATTAGTACCTTTGGAAAAGAATTGTATTTTCAAATTGCGTTTTTAAGGGTCGTGAGTGTTCATTGAATAAAATCAAACAGAATATTTAGCTAAAATAAATTATGAGAATACAGATATGTCAAAATATGGATTTAAAAAAAATGTCATTTAGTACCTTTTCGAAATCAAGGTCTCATAAGGGAACGAATGGATGCGGTTTTATCATTTAATAAGTATCATTACTTTCAATCTATTTGCATTAATAATATTTACATTAAATGTATCATTCATGTAAATGTATTATTTCACATGCCAGTTATACAGTTTAGAAGTATAGCTTGCGTGATTTGTTTTTTAATCGACATAATGGTTAATAGGATTTTAATTGACATAATATTGCATTATAATAGAGCAGAAGCTAAAACAGGAAATGTATTCAAGTAAATAGTTACTAGGCATAGTAGATTTTACGGTCCAAATTATATTTCGAGGTGTGTCATCTAGCTGAATCTAGGGCAGTCAACGGTGTCTCTGGTACTTGCGTATTTAGATTTGCATTGTAATTATTTGTTTTATTTATCATTATAATTATATTACTTAAAAATCTGGAGCGCGAAACACACGTATTTTACTTACTTCTGTTGTTAAAATGAATTTAACTATTTCTAAATACCGTTTGAGACAAAAAAAGGTTCAAGAATAAATTAAATTCAGTTTCGATAGAAACGTGTGTTTTATTAAATGATCCATTATAGTATTATTTACAACAATCAGTTAGTTTTATCGAATTTTCACCCCCTAACTTCATTAACTTTTATAAGTTTGTATATAAGATAATAATTTTTCTAAAATCTTCAGCTTTCCAACGGTATATTATACTTCTATTTTACTCTTCTTAATACAAAAAATATATTACATGAAAACATATTTTTGCTCTTTTCTCCTTTAGTCGGTTATGAAATTCGTTTAACTTGTATATTTAGCCGTTGTGCATAAATTTTAATAAGATGATATTAAGATGTTAATTTTTTGGAATTATACTAATTATATTATAATTATACCAAACTTTAAAGGAAGAAAATACAAAAATTCGGTATTTTTCCCATGTCAGACTACTTCATTCAAATTGAAACCTACATGATATTAAAGTTGCTGTAACAGGCGTATATTGGTCTCAAAAATTAATTTTCAGTTTTATACAACTTATCATTTCGTCGAACTGGACTGATCACCGACTCACACACACAGACCTTTTGCGGGACTTGGTGATTTGAACCTAGGATACCCTAAATAAAACGTGTATTACCTGTGAAAACTCGAATTCGAACATTTTCACGATCGCAATACTTTCCCTTACTGTATATTCAATTTATGAATAAATAAATAATTCATTATCCTAGGATAAGTCACTAAAAAATAACATATTCAGAATGTATTGGGTTGTAAAATAAGTTCAATAAAAACTTTAGATTCTTGTAAATATTTTTAATTAATTATTGAATTTGGTTATTTAATAAAAAATAAATATTTTTGATCAATTACGCTTGAATTTAGTCATAATCAACAGTTGCAGGACGACCCGAGCGCTTTGCGTCTTCCAAGTCAAAATTTCCGGTTCTGAACCGAGCAAACAACTTACGGACGGTGTTTTCTTCTGAGGCATCATCGCCATACACATTGCACATTCAGTTATTCGTCTGTGCAGCGGATTTTCCTTTTCAAAAATAAAAGGTCCTTAAATGACGGAAATGCATTATTTTCTCATCAATTTTGAGCAAGCCAAATACCACTTTAAGATAAGGAGTCACGGTTGAAATTAGTCCATAAAACCACCTTAACTAATCCTTTTTTTAGAATATGTAAACATTATTGACCAAGTATTCATGATTTTATTACTTAAGAGTCTTAGAGTAAATCAAATACAAATAAACAAGTTAACAATCATTGATATAAAGTAGACATATGTAAATGAGAAAAAAAAAATTGAACTCTATTTACAATTCTATTGTGATTGGATAATCATTAAATGATTAAACATGCGGGATTTGAAGTGGCGGATGGAAAGAGGAATGTAATTCCATAAGTTTGTGGATCGGATGAGAAAAGATCTACACAGGTA
Source organism: Piezodorus guildinii (assembly GCA_023052935.1). NCBI lineage: Eukaryota > Metazoa > Arthropoda > Insecta > Hemiptera > Pentatomidae > Piezodorus > Piezodorus guildinii. Next base: position 127,691,817 of record CM041295.1, on the reverse strand, counting down.
AGTTAACCTTAAAATTAATAGGTACTGAATATCTAATGTTATCAATACGTGAATTGTAATATGATAAGTCTGTTTGGTTTAATTAAAGTTGGCTTGTACATTTAACTCTTCCTCTTCCTTTAAAACAAAAACCATCGTCTTTAAATGCAGAAACCCAAAATCTGCCACAGAATGCGCCACTAAATTCACGGACCCCTAAATTCAATAACTTAAATAGCAAAAACCCTCTAAATCCATGTCACACACACACTCACACACACACTCACACACACACACACACACACACACACACACACACACACACACACACACACATACACACACACCACACACATATATATATATATATATATATATATATAATATATATATATATATATATATATATATATTCATAATGATAGAAAATGACCAATTTAATCATTGAGACGTTGATTTCCAACAGGTACTAGTGGACATTTTTTACGAAATGTATATTTTGACATATTTGTATTCTCATGTCCTTAAAAAACGAGATTTAGAAATGCGATTATTTTCTAAAGGTACTAATTACGCATTTAGTTTTGTTCCCAAATCATACTAAAACATCTCATTTCATAACTTTAATGTAGTGTTATTAAGATAGAAAAAAAAAATTCTTGATTTTTATGCAAAACGAATCAAATAAGTTATTTTAATAATATAGTGGCAAACCTCTGGCTGAGTGGCTAGCGCGCTAGTCTCTCATGCTTGAGATTGTGAGTTCGAATCCCAGTCCCGGCGGGGCTTTTATAAAGATGCAATTAAATGGGGATTCACTCACAGCCTCTCCCCCGGGTATGTGAGACCCGTCAGTCAAATGGTGGCCACTTACAAAATTAGGTGTAGGGAGTGATGATACTACCCTATAAAACACATCGATAAACGTGAGTGTAATGTCCCAGGAGGTTACACCGCGAGGCCAAGGGCCTACACGGTCTGTCGCGCCACTGGAAAAAATAAAATAAAATAATATAGTAATCAGGGAGTCTTGCACTTCCTGTAACATTTCCTGGAATGAATATTTTTACTTTTTGGAAATCAACGTCTCAATTGTTCTTGTGCAGTAGCATTCACTCGCATATTACAAGTCGAGGGTCCGCAAATATCTTATGCCTAGGTAATTTATTAAAATAATTTTCGGAAGACATCTAGTGGACCCCCTAGACATCGCCTACGACCTCAAGGCTCCGCGGACCAATAGTTGTGAACCAATGCTTTAGATGAATTAATGAGAACAAACCGCTATATCCTGTCTATCTAAAGAATAAATATTTATTATTGAATAGTTATTATTTGTTCAACAACCACCAAGTATGGAAAGGAACATATTTAATTTTCCTAATCAGCTTACAAGGAAAGCTGTTTTGAAACCTGGCCCCGTGGGAAGTGTATAATTAGTCATCGCTAATTCAGGGCTTTCGCTTTTACATATAAATATGGCGGGAGAAATAATTTTAAAGTTACGTTAATTTGATACAATTTTACATTAATATTGACAACATCCCCAAAATAGATTTGTATCACTTTCACTTACCTATATATGAAGTAAGGGAAAGTATTCAGATAAGAAAATTTTGGAATTTTTCAATAGATATACACGTTTTAGAATCCCCTAGTTTATGGTTAGTTATAAATAGAAATAGAAATAGAAAAACAAAATTATTCTGGGTCCCTTAAGAACAATTGATATATACAATTATGATTCGAGTATACGATGTGTCTGGCCATAAGGCCAAAGGATTATAATTAATTTTTATTTACAATGATATTAGAAGAAAAAATGGATTAAACTATACAATAAAATAAAAGAGTAAAATAAATAACTTCTTATAGATTAAAGTGTTGAACAAAACAAAACATTGAAACTGATTCATTAATTAAGTTTAATATAAACAATAAATAATAAAGTTGATTTCAAATAAGAGTAGGTACTGGAACAGATGGGTCTTGAATAATGGTAGGGAAGAAGCATGGCGGATATGAGTAGGTAGGGAATTTCAGAGAGTAAAAGAGTGGACAAGAAAGGAATGATAAAAAGTTTTTGTTCTATGGATAGGGACGTAGAATGGCGCGATCTTGTTTCGAGGGAGTGGATTGACTATTTAAATTGCAGAACTCTGTGGATATAGGGAGGTAGCTGGGAGTGGACTCATGGGACCCTAAAACGTGTATTTCCGTTGAAAACTCAAATTCGAATATTTCATATATAGGTAAGTGAAAGTAATAAGATTAGTATATTTTTTACAATATAATATAATTTTTAATACTTGATCTTTTTTGAAGAACCAGTCATTTGAAACAGTAGCGAAAGTGTACACATTTCCTTAGGTATTTCCTGACAAGAGATCAACTCATGAGGTATGAGCTTAAGTTATGTGTTAAACGCCAGATTCTTATGCAACTTGATATCCTCGCTTTCGAGAGCTGTATTTATAAAAGTTAGACATAGAATCGATCAATGATTTTATTTTTCCAATTGGTTGCTAGGTAATAGACTTTTGCAACAGATTTTCCGCTGTTTTAAAACGTGACGTCCGTAAGATCGTGTCCGCTACGGCATTGTTTAAGGTCCATTCAATAATTGCTATTGATAAGCTAGGTATAAAATAATCGTTACAATAACTGTTCAAGACCATCTTTTAAAATTTTATATATTTTTATATAAGAGAATTATTTGAACAGCAACACAACTGTATACCGCTATAATACTCAAAGTATAAACAAGCGGTAGTATTAGCGTCCCCTCCACGCTCGCCTCAGCTGCTCTTCTCTTCTCGCCCAGTCTTTGCCCCAGCAAGACCTCATTATAGTGCACATTTTTGTTACACCATCTACATTGAAGCCAACCCAACCGGGCCCGGCCTCCAATATATCGGCACGCCGACCTTTTCTTACAAGTAGCAGCGAGGGAGCCTAAGGTGTACAAATCGTAGTGTATTGACATTTTTTTTAATTATATATATTCATTTTTAGTGTTTAATTTTTTTCTATAATTTCATTAGAGCCAGTTTTTAAAAGATTTATTTTTTTTTTTTTGTTTATAATTAGGAATATCAATTTATGTTATCTTTATTATATTAAAAGAGTATAACAATAATTTTCGCCTTTTTTTTCTTTCTTTTAATCACCTTAATTATAAGTAAAATTATAACCAATTTTGAACCAGCGTCTATTATAGGGAAGAAGGATAGTGGTAAATATTTCAACACCGCCCCTTCCCCTACTATAACTTTACCTCAGATTTATAGAAAAGAGGTAATCGAAGGTATTAATTCATCATTGAAGTGCAAACAAGGGCAGAGGAGAGGTTAGCGTGGCCCTTGAGAGTCCCTTTTAAGGTTAGATTTGAATCTGTTGAAAAGACTTGTTAATGTTCTGATTTCTGTGTTAATTAAACTCGTGAGTTCGATAAAGACACAACGGAACTTATTATTATAACTCAAGAATTCTTTTAGATGGTAACTTGATGAAAATAATAAATAAATCTTGGTGGTGGAATGAATTATATGCCCAGTAAACATATGTTAGATTATGAAAAGGGCCTAGTGGAATGAGCATGAGAAATCTGCCGCCGCGTGTATCAGAACCAAATTTATACCATTGATTCACACCTATGAGAAACCATCTTTTGCAAATTTTCAGCCTTGATCAAATTTCAACGTTAATCCATCAGAAGGGAAGTTATGGAGAGAAAAAAAAAATGTTTTATGCTTAACAGCTCTAATATATATTAGAGAGTCTATTCTAAGAAAATATATATTAGAGAGGACCCTTTAATGAAATAAAGTAGCATAAAATGGTAGATGTACCAATCAAACATAACCTTTCGACTCACATTTTCGCGGACAAAAATTATAAAAATATATTTTTTGAAACACGTTTTGAAAATCTCATGAGGATTAAGGGGCTCAAAATTTGCAATAGATGGTTCTTCATTTATATTTTTGAAAATTCTTAAATTTATTTTAACAACAGGGGTAAGTGAAAGTCGTGTGTTGCGCGCACCAGATTTTTACAAAACATTTTATATCAAAAGCCAGCTCTCATGTTGTTTGTTGAGTTGAGAAATTTAGGTAAAATCGAATCATTCGGAATATGTCATAAGGTATGTAAGAAATATAATAACCAAAGGCTTATTGGAGGTTTGTAAAATCAATTGTGAGTTGAAAATAGTTGGCAAAGACTATCATACATATATGGCATTGCACTTGACGGAAAAAGAATGTGTTACAAGGGAATCGTGTTTGTATGACCTTGTTTGGCCTAGAATCCTTTCATTCCACTGAAATATTTCAGGCATTACAGTAGAATGTAACCTTGCAGGAAATGAAATATTAATTTAAAACAATCATTTATAATGTATTGTAACAACAAAATTCATCACGTTCAGCCGTCAGGCTTTCTTCTACGCCCGAAAGGACAATTTACTATTTCAAAGGATATGCCGATTTTCATATTTTAAGGACTGTTTTAATTTGTTTTTTTCATTCTAAGTTAAAGTCGCCATTCTCGTTGAAAGGATTCTTAACAATTGACATTTATTGTAAGCAGATACCATTCAAAATGGAAGAGAACCTCCATTTTTGACTCGATTATCCTTTTAAAAGGATACGAATCAAAATAAATCAATGGTAACTAGGATTACCATACTAAAAAGGACTTTTTTATAGAAACTCTCTTCCCGATGCAAGAAGCTGTCCGAAATAACTTAAGTCTAACTGTCTATATTAGGGTGGGTGAGGTGGGTTACGCCCGAAAAGGACTAATTTACTATTTCAAAGGATATGCCGATTTTCATATTTTAAGGACTGTTTTAATTTTTGTTTTTTTCATTCTAAGTTAAAGTCGCCATTCTCGTTGAAAGGATTCTTAACAATTGACATTTATTGTAAGCAGGATACCATTCAAAATGGAAGAGAACCTCCATTTTTGACTCGATTATCCTTTTAAAAGGATACGAATCGAAATAAATCAATGGTAACTAGGATTACCATACTAAAAAGGACTCTTTTTAATATAGAAACTCTCTTCCCGATGCAAGAAGCTGTCCGAAATAACTTAAGTCTAACTGTCTATATTAGGGTGGGTGAGGTGGGTTACGCCCGAAAAGGACTAATTTACTATTTCAAAGGATATGCCCGATTTTCATATTTTAAGGACTGTTTTAATTTTTGTTTTTTTCATTCTAAGTTAAAGTCGCCATTCTCGTTGAAAGGATTTACAATTACATTTATTGAAGCAGATACCATTATAATGAAGGCATTGAACTTAATTTCAGAGCTGGGAAGGCTCCTGTCCATAGTTTCTCCACGGATAAAATTACGAAGCATGAATTATCCTGCACAGCCAGTTTGAACTGGGACCGAAAACATTGTCCAGTGACCTACAATAATCTATCATAGATGCCAATATGCAGAATTGTTAACGAATGGGCCATCCTTACGAAAACCATTGTTGGCCCGTGCTATCTAGTTTATTTATAGCGATGAAAGGCCCAAAATTTATGCCGAAAGTCCGCACAACAAAATATTAGGGTTCCCTTATATTAAATATAAACCGCACATCTAACCAACTTCTTCTATCATCCAGGTTCCCAAGTTTAGAGTCTCTCAGATTACATACAGAAACATGTGATATTTGTTATTGTGCTAATCTGAAGTTGCATTCTCATGGGATTCAGTGAATAAAGGTTACCATTTTCCTTGCGAGATCCTCCAACAGGTTCAGAAGCGTGTAAGTTGTGGATTGTAAAAGGAAAACAATTTACCGTTCTATTCAAGTCATCAAATAGTATCAAAGCGTGGCTGGTAGTTAGAGCAGGTCGTAAAACACACCTTCCTGATGGCAATAAACGCAGAACATTGGTTTAATTGAAATAGGTTTAATTGACTTGAACTTTGGTTTAATTGCTGTCGACACTCATGGTTCATTTGGACGAACAGAGTTCAAACTAAACTCTACAATAGAATAGAGTAGAAAAAAAAAAAATTATTCTGGGACTTAGCCCTTTAAGAATAACATAAATGTAACAAATAAAGATAGCACACCTGGCCAGAAAACATTAGATAGATTAAATTATTTAAATAGGTAAAAGAGGTAGAGAAAGAAATTTATATATATGAAAGGAAAACGAACAGGAAAACATACATATATATATATATATATATATATATATATATATATATATATATATATATATATTGTGTATGTACATACTTACATCTATGCACAAAGGAAAAAGAAAAAATATAAAGTAAAGTAAATTATTAATAAAATTTGAAATAAAGAATAGAATTGGGATCTCGAAAACTTCTAGAAAATTGTGCTACGACTAAATCTGAATAGATAGTGTATATATCTCCAGATTCATGGTTGCACGTATGTTAAAAATTAAATTTATTTGCCATCTTTCTTCTGCTTTTAATTCTGGATTTTTATACTGAAAAAATACACAAATCTATCAATAATTCTGTCCATGAATCCAATCTTATTAAAAGTGTGTGTGTGTGTGGCAAGACTAACCGCCAAAACGAAAAGTCTTTAAAAAAATGAAATTTCATATTTAAGACAACTACACGAGCGAGATGTTACAACTTTTTCTTTTAAATAGGCTAACCAGAAGATTTACTTTATAATATGCATTTTGCACTTTTTTACGATTTTATCAAAGACTGCTCTAACGATTTTGATTAAACTCCCTGTATCGATGTAAAAAATGTGCTTTAATACGATGTCGGTGTCATTCTGATTGAAATGGTATGACAGGGCTTAAATGCCAATAGTTTAAATTTTCTTCATCTGATCTTCCTTCAATTTTGTAGATTTGAGTTAATTTACCTTATGATCTTGTTAGCATTGATAAAAAACGGGTTAATATATAAGTTGAGTGAATTCGATACCCAACGAAAGAAGAGCAAAAATATTTTTGTGTTTTTGAACATAAATCAGCAATACAGAATTATAATATACCGTTGGAAAGCTAAACAATTCAGGAAACTAACTGATTGTCTTAGATTATACTACTAGTGGATGGGAACACCTGTAGCAGGGTGGCTAGCATTATGCTGAAGGTCACCGGTTCAAACCCACAGGTTGTCCTAGGATTTTTTAATGGGAATAAAAAATACTTAGTTATGCCGTCCTTCGGTGTGTAGTTCCTGTGCGATGTCAGGTACTCGTTAAAGATCCCTATCCTAATAAAACCTGGATAGGCAAAATTTAGGACTACCATTGTAGCATCGTCCGATTAGACACAGCAGCATAAAGTGACGTCAAATAAATAAATAGACAAACTATAGTAGATTTTTTAATAAAACACATGTTTCTATTGTAACTAAACATAATTAATTTTTTAACAATTTATTTTCATCTTTTTTTTATACCACGTATTCTACATATTTCTACCATTTTATAGTCAAATCGTCATACCCATGTATAATTAAATATGCTATAATATAATTAGGCTTTAACCTCATTGACTAGTATGACAGTATAGTATCTAATAATTATTGGGGTTTCTAGAAGTTCCCATATAATATAAAGTTACTTATTTGATCTAAAGTGATATCCTCGTTCGATGATTTTTGGTCCAAGATTATAAAAAAAAAAAAAAACTATACGATTTTATTAGCAATGACGATAAAAAGGCTAAACATACATATTTAATGAATTCTGTTTGCGATTAGAGGAGAAAAAAGCAATTTTTTTTTTTTTTTTTTAAATAACAATAGTAATAAAGATACACTGTAATAGTAATATACTATTAAAAAGCTAATGATTTGAAAAAAAAATGTTATGTAGAAAGTTGTGGAGGGTAATGCAATGTGTCGAATAAGACATAAACATAGGTAATTATTGCACATAACAATTTTATATTGATTTATTATTTAATCTAAAACGTATGTTTCCAACGAAACTGAATATAATTCTTTAAACTCATATTAAAACAGCACAATTTTTCTTTCATATCTTTTTTATGTTTATTGTTACACAATTTATCACATGTAGTCAACGTTTCTGGGATTTTTCCCCATTATCAAGATTAAAATCTTTTTTTTAACATATTGCTTTTAGTTACATTTGTTAAATATTTGTTTCATAATATTTAATTAACTACAAATTACCTTTTTTATCTGTAGATTCTAATTTTCTTTACCTCACAGGTTCAAGGTTGACTATTGGCTCACTGTTTTTTCTCTTGCAAACTGTTTTGACTTTAATATTGTTACATTAATCTAATTTCTGAGGTCTGTATTTATTTCTATTTTGATGTTATTATTTATTTTGTTTTTCACTATTTTATTGTTCTATTTTATTATTAAAATTTTATATTATTTATTATTTCAGCGTAATGAGTACATAGATTTTTGGTGTCTGTTTTATAATTAACTGTTTTATTGTTATTTTTGGTTTTATTAATTGCTTCTAGTATTTTTCTATTTCTATTATTTTTAGATGTATTTAGTATTTTTATATTTTCAAAATTAAATTTATGTTGATATTTTGTGCTATGTGTTAATAACGCAGTAGTTTTTTCCATAATTTCTATTTTATCTTTCATCATACTTAAATATTGTTCTAATTTGTTATTGTTATATAATCCGAAAGATATATTTGTGTGATCATACTTTTTAAAGGTGCTTTTTATTTTATTTGTTAATTGTGGGATATATGTCATTTTATAATATTTTAAATTTAAGTTGTTTTTTTCTTGTTTTATTTTTTATTTTTGTATTATCAATATTATTATCTTATTTAATAAATGTAACTAAAAGCAAAATGTTTAAAAAAAAAATGTTTAGTCTTCATAATGGGGGAAAAGTCCCGAAACGTTGACTACATGTGATAAATTGTGTAACAATGAAAATAAAAAAGATATGGAAGAAAAAATTGTGCTTTTTTAATATGAATAAATAAGTAAATCTTCCTCAAGTCGTACTGATCTAGAAAAATTCTTTAAACTTTTATCAACTCTAACTTTATGTAATAGTTTTGATGGAATTGATTTTAAAAACTGGAGTAAGTGAAAGTCGTGTGTCGCGCGCACCAGATTTTTAAAAACAATATGATTTTCGGGTAGTGAGTTTGCTTTATGGGAGTCTCTTTTAAAAATTTATTGGTTAAAAAGAATAATGTAAATTAGTAGTTCTGAAAAATATTTATTAAATGAAAATAAATGCGAATTCCGTATACTTTTGACACTCACTGTAAACACAATTCTTCAGGAATACAATGTATGGAAAAAGAAATAAGAGAGTTTTAGAGTTGCTGAGAAGCTAATCGGACAGGTTGGATTTAACCAGCGAAAGTTGCTTGGAAGAGATAGCTGTTGGAAACCTGCGGTATCCGCTGACTTCTTTGGCCTTCGAGGGAGTGGTCACAATTTTACGACCTGTCAGGTTTGGAAGTAATCGCAGCCGTTTATTCAACTTAAATTCATTATAGATCATTGTTACAGAAGAGAATCACTCAAATCTTCTATGAAAATAAATATTCGATTATGTGTATTTAAACAACTATTAAATAAATAATACTATTTTTAAATTTTACTTTCACTTACATATGAAATATATAGGGAGGGAAAGTATCGCGTTCGTGAAAATTTCAGGATTCCAGTTTATACCCAAAATACACGTTTTAGAGTCCCCTGAGTCCAAATAACCGAGTCCCGAAAAAAAGGTCTGTATGTGTGTGTGAGTGATAAGTCTAGCGCGAAAACGAAAAGTCATACGAAAATGAATTTCATATTTAAGACAGCTATACGCCCGAAATGTTAAAGCAATGTTTCATCAAAATCAACTAACCAGAAGAGTCACTTTATACCATGCATTTTGCACCTTTTTACAATTTTCTCAAAAAACGGCTCTAACGATTTTGATTAAACTCCCTGTATCGATGTAAAATTTAATAGCCTTTAATATGATGTAGATATCAGTCTGATTGAAATAGTATGACAGGGCTTAAATGCCGATAGTTTAAATATTCTTCCTATGAACTGCCTTCAATTTTGTAGATTCGAAAAAAATTAACTATATCATCTTGTTATCATTGACAAAAAACAACTTTAACGAATTCTATATTTAACTAAAGGAGAAAACTGCAAACATATTTTTGTGTTTTTGAACATAAGTAATACAGATGTATATTATGCCGTTGGGCAGCTAAAAAATTTTGGAAACTAACTGATTGTCTTAGATAATATTATAGTAGATTTTTTAACTAGACAACTATACGCCCGAGATGTTACAGCAACTTTTTACAAGAGCCACTTTATACCATGCATTTGCACCTTTTTACGATTTATTTAAAAACGGCTAACACGATTATGATTGAACTCACAATATCGTTGTAAATTTTAAGGTGCTTTAATAAGATATAAGATTCATTCTGATTGAAATAGTCTGAAAGTGCTTAGATGGCGAATTTTCGTATTAACTTCCTCTAAAGTACCTTTAATCTTATAAATTCCAAAAGATTGACTATATCATCATATTATTATTGATGAAGATCGGCTAAATGTACACGTTGAACGAATATGATGACTCATTATATGAGAAAGGAGCAAAAATATTTTTGTAGGTGATTTTTTGTTTTCTGATAATAGTGGCAGTGATATAGACTAATAATATACCGTTGGAAAGAGAAAGATTTAAAAAAAAACATTATCTTATTCACAGAGTCGTAAAAGGTAACATAAAGTGACGAATGGGGCGTAAACTTATTATAGATTATTATAGGTTACAATTTAATATAGTTATATTATTTAATCTAAATAATAAGTTTTCAACAAAACTGAATAAACTTTTTATTTAAATTAACTTAACATTTTTTTCAACTTTAAGTTTATATAATAGCTCTTAAGTTGATTTTAACAGCCGAGGTAAGTGAAATTCGTGCGTTGCTCGCACCAGTTTTTTATTGGAAACCTTAGCTATCCATTGGCACAGACAAATAATCTGGATAAATTCCTGTTTTTTTCTCCTTCAGTTCGTTATTAAATAGTTTGATAAATAATAATTTTTTATAACTCTAACAACGAGAAATTGTTAATTATTTACAATCAAAAACTACTTTATAGTAATAATAATAATAATTCTTTATTTATTCTGGGACGAGTCCCTTAAGAATAATACAGCAGGAAATAAAAAGTTGGCTTAAGACTCTAGTCTTAGAGTATAATGATTGAAAACAATAAAATTAAACTAACAACATGTATAAATAAGATGAACATAAAAGACAGATTCTAATAAAAATGCACCAACAAAAATATAAATGTATGTTAACATAAGAACAAAAAAAAAAAAAAGATATAATGAAAAAATATAATAAGATTTAAAAAGAGAGAAAAAAAAATATATATATACAGTTTTAAAATAAAATATAAAAAGAAAAGAAATTAAAGTTCTTAAACGTATGTTAACATAAGAACAAAAAAATATATACATAATTTAAAAAAATATAAAAACATTTAAAAAGAAAAAAAAAAAAAAAATATATATATATTATATATATATATATATATATATATATATATATATATACAGTTTTAAAATAAAATATAAAAAGAAAAGAAATTACAGTTCTTTACTTTAGAGATAGAAGATTAAAAATTCGACATATAGGTCCTGTTAAACTATTTTAATGGGAATAAACCTTACATGATATTAAAAACCATTCAACTAATCAATATAGCGTGTTTAATAAAAACTGTTATAGTCGTATCTGAGAAAATTAAAAAAAAGAGCTGAACAGTATAAAATGGCTGTTATTATAATCTATTTAGGTAGAAATTTTCTAGTAATATCTTGGCTATCTAAATATGTAATTGTAGGTTCTTACTACTATTCCCATTCGAGCTAGACATACCAGACTTTAAAAATGCGACTGGAGCGTCGAAAGTGTTAATTTTCCATAATTGAACTGAGCTTTTATCGCTTCAAGTGTCATTTTTAATTTAATCCATTAAAATTAAAATTAGGTTCAGAGTTGCTTGGTGAAAATAATTTGATATACTTTGATGGATGCTATAAAGCTAATTGACGAATTAATACGTAGTAAATTCCTTCTATTAAAAGAAATAACTAAGAAGAGAAAATTGTGTTCCCTATACGCATCACTTTTAATCACTGTCGTATATGACTTTTTATGTTAGATATTAATTTTCATAAGCAATTATCTTCCAAACGGTATGTCATCCATCTATATTACTACTATCTTGACCGATTTTTTTTTTCTACCGACAAAAACGTTTCTCCTTTTTTTTTTCTTTAGTTAATACTCAAATTATTTCTTATATTTATCCATTTTATATCGCCACTAACAAGGATAGGTGGCTAACCACTTCAAATAAACAGAATTAAAGGTATAAAAGGCATTTCAGATAAATGTCTGTTTTCTATAGTACTTTTCATTCTTCGGAAGAAAATTTGGATATCAAGTTTATTTAAACTATTTCAATAAACATAAGGTATATTTAATATTAATTTCTTTTCTTTTTTAATTTTTCTGGAAGTTTTTCTTAATATAAACACTTAAATGAGCACACATTAACTTCCTTCTGTCAATCAATCACTTTATTTCACAAGCATTCACATCTATCAACGTTTCGGGGCTGTTTCCCCATTTTCAAGACTTATTTTTAAAAAAAAACACTTTTTCACATGTAACCCATCACTTCACTTCATAGCTTACTGCTATTCGTCCTCATGGGTGTTCATTGGCTATCTCTAGCTAGATTTAAAAAATAAGTCTTGAAAATGGGGAAACAGCCCCGAAACGTTGATAGATGTGAATGCTTGTGAAATAAAGTGATTGATTGACAGAAGAATGTTAATGTGTGCTCATTTAAGTGTTTAATGTAATATTAAATAAAAACCCTTTCGTCGTACATTAGGATCAAATTTGTTTAATTAATTTAATCCATTTAATTTAATGAATTTAATCAAAGTCGCCCCAGAGGTAAGTTTAGTTACCTACCACTGGGTTGTCTTATCCTACAATCGCCAAAACAAAATTCATGTTCTTTTTAAAAGTTTTTACTTTCACATATATATGAAATATATAGTAAGAGAAAGCCTTGGGATCGTGAAAATTTTCGAATTCTAGATTTCTTCGGAAATACACGTTTTAATGTCCTCCAGATGTCTAAGTCCAAATGTCTCTGTGTGTGGTAAGTGTCGGATGAATAAATAAGTTGTAGGAATTTGGTATCCAACTACAGGAGGAAAGAGCAAATAAATAATTTTTATGCATTTTTTCTCTTTTTAAACATTCAAATCTTTTTAAACATTAGCTTCATGTATCATGCTATCACGTAGGTTTTATCCTAAATGAAATAGTCTGACAGGGTTTAAATGCTGAAAAATTCAAAATTTCTTTCTCTAAAGTACTTTTAATTTTGTAGATTCGAAAAAAATTAACCGTATTGTCTGATTAGCATTGCTAAAAAACAGGTAAATATATAAGTTGAACGAATTCGATATCCAACTAAACGAGAAAACTGCAAAAATATTTTTTTTTTTAGACAAATTGTTCTTTTTAAACTTGAGAACAGTAATATACATGTATAATATACCGTTGGAAACCTAAAGATTTTAGAAAAAAATATCTTATACAAAAAAATGTAAAAGTTAATGAACAGTGATAAAAATCCGATAAAACTAACTCATTTTTATATATAATATTATGTTAGATTATTTAATTAAAACACATGTTTCTGTCAAAACACAAATTAATTAATTCATTATCTTTTTTACTTTCACTCACCTATATATTTAATTTTGACATTATTTAAAAAGTTTTAAATTTATTTTAACTACGGAGGTAAGTGAAAGTCGTGTGTTGCGCACACCAGATTTTTTTTTTACTATTAACTAGAAGGCCTGATCTACTATCCATCAAAAGGTATGTTGTGGTCAGTAAGTAGATTAAGCGGTACGCGAGGCTACCATCTTGTGAGAGCTTTTCTCGCCAGTCCCTCATCGGCTTCCAATGGCCTACTTTCACTCCTTTCCTCATTGAGGATCTCTTCAACCCTCATGTCAGTGAGCACCTTGCAATCACCTGCTTTGCCTAGATACCAGCACATCTGTATATGTATATGTGATTGATACCTGCCTTTTTATGTAACAGTGCTCGATAACTTTAAAGATTTGTTTTGAAATTGAATATTTAAACAATATAAGAGAAAGACAAAGACGAAAAAACTAGATAAGAACTGATTTTAAAGGTTTACTGTAAATATGTGTTGTTTATGATATCTCCATCTATTCTCGATAACCTTTTTTCACAGTTACTGGTTGTATTTTTTATACAGTTGTAAATATCATAAGTGGAAATAATCAGAAGTCAGTCTTTTCTTTAAATATTTTAATTTTGCCGACGTTTCGCCAGTGTTATGCTTGGACATGGCTAAGTAATGCCCTGATGATGGCAGACAAGATTGAGCCGGCAAAATTAAAATATTTAAAGAAAAGACTGAGTCCTGATTATTCCCACCTATAATAGTTTCTACAGTCGACTATACATCCTCAATATAGCTGTAAATATCATTAAATAAAAAAAAATTAAATAATAAATTTTTTTAAGGATCTACTAAATGAAAATCGGATGAGAAGTGCACTTTCCTCTTCCTAGTTATTACCTTGTGCCTCCTAAATTGTTATAGTTGCTCCAAAATATTTTATTATCACTTTGAGCGCGAATGTCGATAGATCGACTATCTATTAATATGTATAAAGTGCGGAACGTTGTAATACCGACAGAGAGGACTGGGGAAGAGGTTGCTGGCCAGGGACCGCTTTATGCGTCTGTCGCTCAGATAATGTATGAATGAATGATACTGTTTTTATGTCCAAAAACACAAAAAAAAAAAATGCAAAAAAAGTATTTTTTCTCTTTTGTTGGATATCGTATTCGTCCAAATTATATATTTGTCCGTTTTTTATCAGTGCTAAACAAATGATACAGTTATTTTTATATAATCTACAAAATTAAAGGACCTTTAGAAGAAGAAAATATATAAATAAAATATCGACATTTAATTCGTAGGGAGTTTAGTGAAAATCGCAAAAAGGTGCTAAAAGGTAAAAAGCGGCTCTTATGGTTAGCTGATTTTGATGAAAAAGTTTCTGTATCATCTCTGGCGTATAGTTTTCTTAAATATGAAATTTCAGTTTAGTACGACTTTACGATTTCGTGCTAGACTTACCACATACACACACACATATCATTTTGCGGGTCTTGTTCATTTGGACTTAAGGGATCCTAAAACAACTTTACAGGGTTTGTCTAAAAAAGGAAAACATCACGTAAACGAATGCAGGACATCCTCAACTTATGGTCCCTATGTATAATATAATTCGAAAAGCTATATTTCTTTCTTAATCCTTTTAGTTCTGAGCATATTTTCACCTATTTTGCATAAATTGCTAAAGGGTTTCTGCTATCGCATGTCCGTAAAAGTTGATAACTAATCAAACTTCGCAATAGTCGGTATTCTGACGTTCCGCTCTATATACATTTTTTTTCTTTAAACTTTAAATCTTTATTCACACCTGTAATTAATACAATGAACAATCAATGAATGTGCGGTCAATTTTAAGAAACATGGCGTGATAGGCATGAGGGAGAGCAGCACCCAGCGGTACCTACTCCTAGCATGAAATTAGTGTGAATTGCTAAAGGAGAAGGTCTCTCATCCAACTTCTCTTCAGCCTTCTGTAGGCATTTCCTGGCATGAGTGTTGTGGCCATGTCATTTATTAGTGTGTTAGGGTGACCTTGTAGTTTGTCGTAGAAACGTTTGTAGTGTGTCCGTATGTGCTCATTGAAGTGCTACCGATGGGTAGCATCTTCTCAAGAGTTTATCGAGCCAATTGTAACTTTTTTCACATTTACTGGTTGTATTTTTTATACAGTTGTAAATATCATAAGTGGAAATAATCAGGAGTCAGTCTTTTCTTTAAATATTTTAATTTTTCCGACGTTTCGGCAGTGTTAGGCTTGGACATGGCTAAGATTGGGGCACACAACAGGAGACTCAAGTCTCTCGTCAATTTCGTCTTGGGAGAAGTAAGAAGAAGAGGAATAACGGCGAAAAGGAATGCACGAATCCATATGCAGACGTATTCTCTTAGTACAGCGATTGGCTTACAAGTTAAAATTTAAGAAGTTTATTAGATGATTGTAAGCCATTATCTGTATGTAAGAGAAAAGATAATTTTAGGAAGTGAAGGAAGACTTCTTCAAATACCTAGAAACTATGGTGACCTCGATTGAGGTTAACCAAACGAGTCTTTTTCTCACTTCAAACATTCTTAAGTCTATAAAAATATTCAATTAACTTAAGTGCCCCAGTCAGGAGTTACACATGCCATTTCAACTAACGGAAAGTGGAGATGGTGCAGAACAAAGGCACGAGAATCGTAAATAATTATGTTCGTTAAATGCGAATCACAACCTTGTTATTGGATTTACAACTCCCGTCGATTAAAAACTATACGTACTCGCTAGGAAATTTTTTTTTTCTCTTACTCCTACTAGTGACAACCTAATCGTTAAAATTACGACAAGAACACACTAAAACGTTACATAGATAAACGTAAAAAAGACATACTACTGCATCAATTTTGAAATGTAAAAAAGAAAAATTATTAGATCGATATATTAGCATATAACCAAAATACTGTTATTTTGTATTGTTTTGTTTTTTACTATAATTTGTTTTGTTTTTACTTTAATTGCTTTGTTTTTACTTAAATTCTTTTTTTTTTATTGAGTAGGTTTTTGATTTCAGATTTTTCCCACTGTTCTAATTGTAATATAGGCTACAATTAACATTAATACCTACTGTAAATATCACGTAAAAGTAGCATGTAATTGGTGAAATTACCACAATATGTACAAAATTTGAGGCGTGTGGCCATTTGTAAAATATTGAAAAATCAAAATCTTAATCTAAAAAAAAATTTTAACGATGTATAGTCGACTGTAGAAACTATTATAGGTGGAACAATCAGGAGTCAGTCATTTTTTGAAATTTTTTTAATTTTGCCAACGTTTCTCAAGCTTGTGAGCCATCATTAAGGCATTACTGAGCCATGTCAGTTAAACCCAGTTTATGCTTGGACATGGTTTAGTAATGCCCTGATGATGGCTCACACGCTTGAGCCGAAACGTTGGTAAAATTAAAAAAAAATTCAAACAATGACTGACTCCTGATTATTCCATCTATGAAAAAAAAAGAATAATAAAAATTAGATCAATATGAGGGTTTACAATGTGATCATCAATCAAGTACTGATGATTATAGTGAAACAATGTCATGGACAGATACCCTGATTAACTCAATTAAGGGGAGATATTAAAGTAAGAGTTAGAGAAGGCAAAAAAGGAACTGACAAGAGTACTAAAGCAGTCGATTACCCGTGATATCAAGACAAAGAGGATACGATGAACAGGACATTTGGCAAGAAGCCATCCTTACCGTATCTTTTCTATGACAATGAATGCACTTCTGTTCGTGACCAGACCAAAAGGGATACCGAAAATGAAGATGGATCTAGAGAACAAAATAGGAAAATGGAGAGGCAGAGGCGGAATATGTTAACTAAGGCTGCTACATAACACCATTGGCTGTACAATACATAGGTAGTATTAACGCATGGGTATTAAAGAATGATCTAAGGTTGAACGTTGATAAAAATAAAACCATAATCTAACATTCCAAACATCTCGCTAATTTCCTTCTTTATTATCCCTTACTATACCTTAACGGACTACCTATCCATTTCCATAATACCGTTAGAAATCATGGTGTCATCTTCGACCCAAATCTTTCATGGATTTACCATGTTTCCTGTATCATTCGCAATTCAAAACTACTCTTTAACTCTTTTCAAGATTGCGTGACGCACTACCTCGTCGGCTCTTTGTCTCTTTCCTCGTCTTTCCCCACTTTAACTGTGGCTGCATAGTGTTCGGTGGATTGTCTGGTGGACTTGAGATGAGATCGGAAAGGCTTATGAAATGTTTCATTAGATTCATCTTCGGATTCAGGTATGCCGAGTTCCAGTTTCTCGCCGACAGTATTTCCTGAGAGTATTCCTATTCCGTACTTTTAATACCCAAAGTCCATCCTACATTCTTGACCTACTCATCCCTTGTTCATCGGTACATTCGTTTAGCACAAGATCCCAGCCCACTAATCTCTATTTTCCTTCTCGTCAAACATCATCCTTTAAAAAATCCTTTAGTTTGCGTGCAATACAAAAGTAAGAATAATAGTTATATTTCACTCTAAAATGAGGAACACTACAAATTTGTAAACAAAAGCTTTTCTGTTTTTTCTTTCTATGATTTTACGATATTAGTGTGAGGTACAATTATGGTATCTCTGCATGTACATGTGTTTAGAATTATATAGTCATACTTGTATGTACTATTGTCTTCGTATTTACTACTTTATAAATAATGTAAGTAGTAGTAGTAGTATGTCGATCAAGTAATCGTATTTATTACTTTTATAAATAATATAAATATAACCTTAAGTTTGGTTTTGTAATATTTTTACTTTCAGTTACTATATATAGTAAGGGAAAGTATTGCGATCGTGAAAATTTTCGAATTCTAGTTTTCAACGGAAATACACGTTTTAGGGTCCCCTGAGTCCAAATAACCAAGTCCCGCAAAAAGGTCTGTGTGTGTGGTAACTCCCGGGCGGAAACGGTAAGTCCTATGAAACTGAAATTTCATATTTAAGACAACTATACGCCCGAGACGTGACAAAACTTTTTTCATCAAAATGAGCTTACCAGAAGAGGCACTTTATACCATGCATTTTCCACCATTTTTCGATTTTCTCAAAAACGTTTCCAACGATTTTGATTAAACTCGCTATATAGATGTAAAACTTAATGGGCTTAAACGTCATGTAGGTTTCATTCTGATTAAAATAGTCTGGCAGGGCTTAAACGCCGATATTTTAAATTTTCTTCCCCTAAAGTACCTTTAATTTTGTAGATTCTATAAAAATAACCAAATTATCTTGTTAACATTGATAAATAACAGCTGAATATGAAAGTTATACGAATTTAAAAAAACAACTAAAGGAGAAAACTGAAAATAAAATTGTTAATGCATTTTTTTGTTTTTGAACATAAGAGCAGTAATCGTAGTAAGAGCAGTAACATAAGAACAGTAATCGCAGTAATGTATGATATACCGTTGAAAAGCTAAAGATTTTAGAAAAAAATATTATCTCATACACAAGCTTTTAAAAGTTAATAGAGAGTGATAAAATGAAAATAAAACTAACTGATTATTTCAGATAATAATATAATAGATTTGTTAATAAAACACATGTTTCTATAGAAATTCCATTATTAATTTTTTAATAGTTTCACTCATTTTTATCTCTTACTGTATTTGAAAATTCTTTAATCGATTCTAAAAACGGAGGTAAGTGAAAGTCGTGTGTTGCCCGCACTTGATTTTTATTTTTATGCCAGACACAAGACTCAGTTATTGTACTTTATTGTTATTCTTAGGGGACAGAAGATTCCAGAATATAATTTATTTTTCTTTCTTACAATCTAATTGGAAAAAAAAAGAAAATCTGAAGAACTTGAATTAGTAGATCTGAATAAGCTTGATAAATAAGTATTAAAATAAAACAAATAAAATTCTAATATTATTCTTCAATCAACGATTTGCAAAATATGTGACCACGGTCTTGCTCGATGAGACCTGAAGTTCGAACCGCTGTTCAATCACGGATCATCCCCTACTTTTACTACGTCAATAGAAAACCACTTATAGGCAAAGTTATCTACGGGTGTGAATAGAAATTCTCAGGATATTAGAAGATTTTCCTACTAGTTGACAAATCATTTTTGTGCCTAGTGAATTAAAATTTCGTTCTCCTTTAGTGAGGTTTGTCAACTGGTCATCACAAAGAACCACTTTTTTAAATGCAGACAATGACAGTTAACCCGTGAGAAGTGAAAGGAAGATGCTAGAGCTGTGACGGCTAAGTGAAAGGGTCTCCAACAGTGTATTAATTAGAAATTTATAAACTTTATCAACACCTCAATCTCAAATGGATTCCAATGGTTATAATTATAAGACAATTCAGATGTTAAAATCTCGTCATATAGTCAATTAATATTAAATAGGGGGTTTGCATTAGCACAATTAGCGCTAGCTAGTTAAATGTTGTGAATAAATTATAATATCATTTGGAGGCTTCCATGACCCTCTGAATATGATATTGTTTATGAATGTTAAAAAATTCCACCAATGACCTTTGCTTGTTTCGTTATTACATGAAAACTGATTCAGAATGAGGTGAATGTCTAGTTCCTCTTTCAAGGATAAGGTGTTACGACAAAAGCCTTATGATGCCTCTTTATGATATTAAGTTAAAATGAACTGCTCGAT
The DNA here is from genome assembly GCA_023052935.1 of Piezodorus guildinii. Classification (NCBI taxonomy): domain Eukaryota; kingdom Metazoa; phylum Arthropoda; class Insecta; order Hemiptera; family Pentatomidae; genus Piezodorus; species Piezodorus guildinii. The sequence continues at coordinate 127,671,358 of CM041295.1, read as the reverse complement.
TTTAATACTTATTAGACAACCGTTCTTATCTTCCACTTAACCACAAAAGGCTCATCTACATTACTATCATGCCGATATCGACTTACGGAACAGAACTTGTGGACTCTACTATACCATGAAATCCTTCTCTTATCCAATCCCTAAAATCCTTCGTTAAATCCCCAATGCTTATTACTTTGCTACGAATAAACCGATTCATAAAGAACTTTATGTTGCTGATTTGACCCAAACCAAATATCATTCCTTCCACTCTAACTCACTAGTTTCCATTCTTTCTTCATCTTTAATTCCTCAGCCTAGGCGTCTAAAGAGAATATTGTCCCCAGCCCTTCTATTTTAGAATATTTTTAGAGTGCTGCCAATGGGAAGCTTCTCTACCATTATATCATTTTCTTAAAAATATTTTTAGAATAGAATAGAAAAAGGATTTTATTCTGGGACTTAGTACCTTAAGAATTCACAAATAAAGGTAGCCCATTTGGTCAAAAAACATTAGATAGATTAAATTATTTACATTGGTAAAAGAGGAGGAGAAAGAAATTTTTATGAAGGTATGTACATACACACATCTATGTGCAAAAGAAAAGAAAAAGCATAAAGTAAAGTAAATAAATACAGTAAATGAAAAGTGAAAAAAAAACTAATTTTGAACCAAAAAAAAAATGTATATATATATATATAAATTTACTTACATTTAATTGTTGTATTCCCTATTACTGTTGTAAATTGCAATAAACATATTTTAGAAACAGTTCTTAAATGTACAATATCAATTATGTTTTGTTTACTTTGTTGTTGTAAATAAAGAGTCCCAACCTATACGACTCTAATACAAATAAGCCTACCTACCCCCTTACCCACAACCCCCCAAAAAGAAGTAGATTTTCAAATTGTGTTAACCCTTCTTTTGAATTCCTGCATAATCTTTCACTGTTTTACTGTTCTGTTTTGTTAACTACTCTGAAATGTTTTCGGCCGTGTAGAACACTACAAAGTGTAAACATCGTTAACAGGTAAAAATCGCGGTTCGTGCATTTTATTACCTGCAAACCCCTCCAAGTTCCTCACAGGAATAATATTTCCAAGATACAAATTTCGTTTATTTTTCTTCATGCAGGATTCAAAGTATACTTTTGGACCAACTAGAATAGATATTTGTACGTTTTGCTTGATAATCTAAGAAGGCTTAAATTAGTCTTACATATTTGTTCAATCTGCAATTTTTATTAATAGCACCAACGATATAGCTTAATAATATTCACTTAATTCGACTAAGAATAGATATAATTATTAAAGTTATGTCCGTTTAGTTTTATTATTAAGAGTAAAAAGTTATCAATTTTTTATAATTATTATTTGCTGAAAATTACAACCGTTAGATAAAAAAAATAAATATACTATAATAGAATAGACTCTTTCTTTATAACGTTTATTATATATATATATAATATTTATACTTCCATTTACCAATACATGAAATATATTGGAAGGCGAATTATAAAAAAAAAAAAAAAAAAAAAAAAAAAAAAAAAAAAAAAAAAAAAAAAAAAAAAGTCGGTACTTTTTAACGGTAATACTCATTTTAAAGGTCTTCAAAGTAAATAAATATGTGACTCCGTATGTCTATTTTATTATCTAACTCAGAAACAATTTTCACAAGGCAGTATCTTCGGAACCATTCTCTTCACAGTTTATACACCTGACATCCCAACCAATCCTAACACTTTCCTCTCTACGTATGCTGATGACACTTGTGTGTTATCAGTCAATAACGATCCTACTATTGCCTCTCAAACCCTACAATCCCACAAGGTATGGTGTCAGAACTGGAGAATTAAAATAAATTCAGAAAAATCCCACCAAATAACCTTTACCCTCCGTCGTAAACCTATGACATCCTGCCCTACAGTATCCTTTAATAACATTCCGCTCGTTCCAGTTGAACAGATCCGCTACCTAGGACTTCTACTTGACAAACGTTTAACATGGAATCCGCACACTAGACTGAAACGACAAGAAACTGCTCGTCGCTTTCGATTGCTTCAACACTTACTTGACAAACGCTCAAAACTTCCACTTAACTACAAAAGACTCCTCTACATGACTATCATTAGGCCTATATGGACTTACGGAGTTGAGCTTTGGGGCTCTACTAAACCTTCAAATTCGTCCCGGATCCAATCCTTACAATCCAAAATCCTTCGTAAAATCCTCAATGCTCCTTACTTTGTCACAAATAAGCTCATCCATAAAGACCTAAATATTCCATTTGTTGCCGATCTAGCCCGAACCAGATATCGTTCCTTCCATAACAAACTCTTCTCCCACTCTAACCCACTAGTTTCAATCCTTGCTCCCTCTTCCATTCCTGACAATCCTCCGAGGCGTCTGAAAAGAAGATGGCCCCGAGACCTTCTAGTTTAGAAAAGTTACAGGAGTGCTGCCATTGGGTAGTTCTTCTTCAAGTCTGTATCACGCTATTTATCTTTTGTCATCTACACATTTACTTGTTGTATTTTGAAATACAGTTGTAAATTTCAATAAATGATGTTATAAAAAAAAAAAAAAAAAAAGAAACAATTTTTTTTTTTGCTTATAACGAAATATTTCCTTATTCAAGCAACATTTTCCTTTACATCATGGATTTCACACTTTTTTATTTATTTATAATAATATCCACAAGTAATTCAATGATTTCGATCAAACGCGTTTTTCGATTAAATGGTTCTAGTATTAAATAGGACTCATTGAAATAATCTTAAATGCCGACAAATAAATTCGTGAAAAAAAAAAAAAAAATGTTAATAATAAACGATCTGCCATTGTCAGTAGTAATAAAAAAAAGAAGATAAAAATAAATAAATAAAATACGAAAAAATATATAGTAAAGGAGCAATATTTGCTTATTTTGAAAAGAAAATTCCGGTAATAAGAAATAGTGAAGTGATTGTTGTAGATGTTATTTTTTATTTTAGTTACATTATTTAATAAGTATGTGACTCCGTATGTCTATTTTATTATCTAACTCAGAAACATTTTTTTTTTTTTGCTTATAACGAAATATTTCCTTATTCAAGCAACATTTTCCTTTACATCATGAATTTCACACTTTTTTATTTATTTATAATAATATCCACAAGTAATTCAATGATTTCGATCAAACGCGTTTTTCGATTAAATGGTTCTAGTATTAAATAGGACTCATTGAAATAATCTTAAATGCCGAAAAATAAATTCGTGAAAAAAAAAAAAATTGTTAATAATAAACGATCTGCCATTGTCAGTAGTAATATAAAAAAAAGATAAAAATAAATAAATAAAATACGAAAAAATATATAGTAAAGGAGCAATATTTTCTTATTTTGAAAAGAAAATTCCGGTAATAAGAAATAGTGAAGTGATTGTTGTAGATGTTATTTTTTATTTTAGTTACATTATTTAATAAGTATGTGACTCCGTATGTCTATTTTATTATCTAACTCAGAAACATTTTTTTTTTTTTGCTTATAACGAAATATTTCCTTATTCAAGCAACATTTTCCTTTACATCATGAATTTCACACTTTTTTATTTATTTATAATAATATCCACAAGTAATTCAATGATTTCGATCAAACGCGTTTTTCGATTAAATGGTTCTAGTATTAAATAGGACTCATTGAAATAATCTTAAATGCCGAAAAATAAATTCGTGAAAAAAAAAAAAATTGTTAATAATAAACGATCTGCCATTGTCAGTAGTAATAAAAAAAAGAAGATAAAAATAAATAAATAAAATACGAAAAAATATATAGTAAAGGAGCAATATTTGCTTATTTTGAAAAGAAAATTCCGGTAATAAGAAATAGTGAAGTGATTGTTGTAGATGTTATTTTTTATTTTAGTTACATTATTTAATAAGTATGTGACTCCGTATGTCTATTTTATTATCTAACTCAGAAACATTTTTTTTTTTTTTGCTTATAACGAAATATTTCCTTATTCAAGCAACATTTTCCTTTACATCATGGATTTCACACTTTTTTATTTATTTATAATAATATCCACAAGTAATTCAATGATTTCGATCAAACGCGTTTTTCAATTAAATGGTTCTAGTATTAAATAGGACTCATTGAAATAATCTTAAATGCCGAAAAATAAATTCGTAAAAAAAAAAAAATTGTTAATAATAAACGATCTGCCATTGTCAGTAGTAATAAAAAAAAAGATAAAAATAAATAAATAAAATACGAAAAAATATATAGTAAAGGAGCAATATTTTCTTATTTTGAAAATAAAATTCCGGTAATAAGAAATAGTGAAGTGATTGTTGTAGATGTTATTTTTTATTTTAGTTACATTATCTAATGTAAAATAAATATAAAATTAAAACGTACAAATTCTTAAAATAGATTCCCAGTGGAGAGATATGTTTAAGTTTTATGATCAGCGCACCAGATTTTATTTATTTATTAAATTTCGTCGTTCTTGCCAAGATCTCACACTCATTTATATTGCGCGATAATGACACAGCGGTAGCTCGGATATCTGACAACACACTACTTTATTGCGATAGCCACACTTCCAACAATAAGATAATGAGCCTGCCCTAACAAATTATACCCCTTGCTTACTACCACTAATTAAAAAGAGCGGCTATTTTGCAACCGCCAGTGGGAAAATTAAGTCAATTTTGTAAGCGATGACAATATGGTTTAGAGCAGTGGTTCTCAATAAAATATTTTCGTGGACCCCATTATTCATTTACTTCAATGGCAAGGAATGCCGTAAAAATAACCTTAAAATCAAGAGTCGAATGAGAAAAGATCTTTCGAAAATGCAATTCGGTGGGCCGTGGTGCATAAATCTGAAGACCTGGAGGGTGTACAACGGGAATAGACAAAGGATTTGAATTGCAGAAGGTCAAAAATGTATGATGGACGGCGGAATTGGATAACTTGGTAAAGGAATGATGCGAGGAAATACTTGCGTCGATTGGAAGGATAAAGCCACTTCAACTCAAAGCAATAAAATTGGGATACGGAGGTGTACCTAGGGACCCTGAAGCAATTAATTAAGCGTTTTATTTTAACCTCGAGATCTCCAGATATACCGTACAGCAGTAGTCGAAGTGATGAAATATTAGAGAGGTAACAATAAGTTTACGGGTTTCATACGGGAATAGGTGACGAAGGGAATTCAGTCGCTTTAAGGTCGAAAAAGTACAATGGGAGATTTCGGAAATATTGTTTTTGAAGGATAGTGTTTGATGGAAGGTTACTCCCTGATTCCTTTCGGAAAGAATTTTATATGATTACTATTTAGGAATAGGGTCGGAATATGTGGAATAGTTTTCAGGACGTGACGGGATCCTATTACAATTGCTTTTGTTTTTTCAAAAGTAAAATTTATTTTTTCAAAGTAAAATTTAAAGCTAAAGAGGCTATATAAAGTGGGGATAAACCTGGCGGCTGAGTGTGATTTTGGCGTAATCATCTCATTGCCCGCCTGTTGGGCCTAGAAACAGTACGAATCTCTATATGTACTGAACCCAGAAGACTTTATGGGCTGTAGTGGTTGTTTTTTTTATATTTTTATAAGTTTTTTTTTTTTGTTTAATTGATTTTACTAACCAAGGTAAGTGAAAGTCGTGGGTTGCCTGTTTAGTTAAATTTATTTTAAATAGTTTAGCAAATAGTAATATTTTTTTTTAACGTCATAAGATGAAGGAAACACCTTTTGTCGTTCTTTTAATTAATTATTTTAATCAGAATACTTGCGAAAGAGTAAAAAATGAGATCAACAAAAGATTGCATATTTCCCACCATAATCCTCTCTTACATAAGCCAATAGTGACATTACATATGTAACAATGTGTGCTAATACATTGGAATTATACCGTGCACTCCCTCATTAATGTTTACAAACAGTCAAATTCCATGGGAAGATTGTGTTATTGACTTGAAGCATGGGGAAAGTTTACTGTCGACGAGGAATTGTTATAACTGGAGGGGGCGAAGTGCTTACAGGTGACTGCGGGACCAGCGTCCGTGACCGGGTGTAATGTCATGGCCCTCTCTCTCTCTACAATTCTCAGTTAGGATTCCGATTCAAGTTAAATTATCTATTTTACTTTCCAGGGACCTGTGTCAACTATGCACGTAATGAAACTATGCAAATTGATGTTTCAGATGTAAGAGGTACAAATTTTAATATGCTTGGTTAACACGTTGACTGCCAAAGCATTTTCAAGGATTCAGGTCACATATTCCAATTCATTTGAATAGCATTATGTTATAAAAAACGTTAATTATGGTATATATTGTTTTTTGGTATGAGTATATTCATATAAAAACTAACAAAAAAAAAATTATGTTCAACATAGATTACGCCAGAGAGATCGGGCCTAATGGATAGAACATTTGGCTACTGTTCTGCGAGTCTTCGAATCCTGGCTGGGGCAGAATTATTTATTCCATTATTTCATGGAGTATGGAGACCCTCCTTGGGCACATCCAGCATAGAAACCTGGCGGCTGAGCCTGATTTCGGTCTAATCACCTCCTTGGACGAACGTTGGCCTAGAAACAGTACGGATCTCCGAATGTACTGAACACAAGATCGTTCAAGGTTTCTAGAGGTACAGAGTTATACATTAATGCTGAGATGCATATAGTTATCACGAGATTAAACTGGCTCAGTGTATTATTGAGGATGTTGGATATCTGAGTAGAGTCAATTTTAGACTCGACAGACATGTCAGTAGAGTAAATAATGATTTTTATGTACCAATTTTTCACATTGCCAATAAATAAAATGTCGATAATTTGGAACAAATTAAACAATAGAAGGCTACTAGATTTTAGAATGAATTTGAGAACTCTGTGAAATTTAATTGAAAAATTGATTATATAAACTTAAGAATTTTTGAGCTTCAATATTTTTTTCTTATTTGTATTCAATGTATATATTTATTTTTATCAATCTATTTTTTGATGTTATCGTCATTCTCTTTGCATGTTTCTATTTTATATTTTTATGTATGAAGTAATTGTTTTATTTTTCTTTATTTAGTTGCTGTTTTTTTTGTTGTTTTTTTTTTAGAGGAAAGTTAAAAGTATTAAATAACCCCAAAGAAGGATGAAGAGGCATTATTTTATAAATTTAAAACAATGATTGAAATAATTGTTAATAATTAATAATAATTGTTAATAAATTGAAATATAAGGAAAAAGAAAAAAATGTTTTAATGTTTATCTAATTTAGTATACCGTGTAGTACAAAGCAACCCACTGTATTTGGGCAGCGTGATGTTGAAGTAAAGCGTTTTTCTTTCTTGTTTATGTATTACAGTATGTTCATGTATGTAATAGTATTTACATCATATAATACAATGACCACCTGTCATTGGGTAATTCACCTGTTGGTGGGAAGTCTTTATAAATAAATAAATATTAATCATCTAAATATTTAAAGATTTTTTTTTTTAACATGTTACAAGATATGAGACGTTGTTTTCCAAAAAGTACTAAAGGATATTTTTCACGAAACTGATTTTTTTACATACTTATATTCTGATCATTTAGTTTTGACTAAATCTTCTATTTGATTTCATCTAATGAACACTTAAAAAAGGGATTTAGTAATGCAATTATTTTCCAATTGTTCTCATACACATTTAGTTTCTTTCCAAATCGTACTAAAACATTCAATTACATATCTTTAATATGGTGTTATCAATATAGTAAAAAAAAAAAAAAATTCTAGATTTTAATGCGAAAAATATCAAATTAGCTGGTTTAATAATATAGTATAGTATTGAGATATTTTTGCGGTTCCTACAAAATTTCCTAGAATGGATATAGTATAGTACCTTTTGGACCTCAACGTCTCATATGTCGTTGTAGGCTTATGTAACAAAAATCTCCTCGTGGAAGATACGAGATGATACGATAATCTAACTACGAGATTATGCGTCTACAACACCTTTGTCTTTGCTGTACAAACTAGATCTGTAAAACAGCTGCAAGATAACTCGTAGTTGTGGCGTCCTGGGCAGGTAAAAAACCTACTTGTTATCTACGTATTTAGCAGTCAACGCGTTGAAAATGTTTTCAGGGCTTAAATGAAATCTTAGAGTTCGTTCTTTTCTGATACGGTTTCAAATTTCATCAACAACTTTTTTTCTGGAACTAACAGATAGTTAATTAGATCATCAGTGTATCACTCTTTTAATTTTCATATGGATCTCTTTCCAAGGAAAAAAAAAAAACATGAAGAGTTACAGTACATGTAGTACTGTTTCTTGGCCAATGGAGGTGCTAAGATCCAGATCAGGTTTTATTCCTTAAATTTTTGGTAGCCACTTCACAAAGGCTGGGAGAGACCCAGAAGGTTCTCTCTACCCCTGAGACCCCCCACGGCTTAATATTCATTCTGCCACAACCGAGCTCGAGCCCGTCACTCAAACGTTAGTAGCGGTATGAAAAAGTAAAGAAATTTTTCATCCAAGGTTTGGACTGGTAAATCCATAGCGTTAGACTATTTGACTAAACTCCAATGCGTTTTTGGCTCATGGAGATGTTGCCATTTGAACAATGTCGCCTATCCCAGAGCCCATCTAGAGCCATAATAATATAATGTTATTTTATTATAATAATATTATTATAATGTACAGATTTCTAAAATATTTTCTCTTTTTTACTTTAACTTACTATATTTAGTAAGAGGAAGTATTGCGATCGTGAAAATTTTCGAATTCTAGTTTTCAACGGAAATACACGTTTTAGGGTCCCCTGAGTCCAAATAACCAAGTCCCGCAAAAAGGTCTGTGTGTGTGGTAACTCCCGGGCGGAAACGGTAAGTCCTATGAAACTGAAATTTCATATTTAAGACAACTATACGCCCGAGACGTGACAAAACTTTTTTCATCAAAATGAGCTTACCAGAAGAGGCACTTTATACCATGCATTTTGCATCTTTATTCGATTTTCTCGAAAACGGTTTCGACGGTTTTGATTAAACTCGCTATATCGATGTAGAATTTAATGGGCTTTAAAATCATGTAGGTTTTATTTTGATTAAAATTGTCTGACAGGCCTTAAATGCCGATATTTTAAATTTTCTTCCCCTAAAGTACCTTTAATTTTGTAGATTCAATAAAAATAACTATATCATCTTGTTAACGCTGATGAAAATCAGGTAAATATATAAATTGAATAAATTCGATACCCAACTAAAGGAGAAAACAGAAAAAAATATTTGTTTAATGCAATTTTTCGTTTTTGAACATAAGAGCAGTATGTAGTATGAATGTATGATATACCGTTGGAAAGCTAAAGATTTTAGCAAAACTATTATCTCATACACAAGCTTTTAAATGTTAATAGAGAGTGATGAAATGAACATAAACTAACTGATTATTTTAGATAATAATATAATAGATTTTTTAATAAAACACATGTTTCTATATAAATTCAATTTAATTAATTCCTTAATAGTTCCACGTATTTTTATCCCTAACTGTTTTTGAAAATTCTTTCATTGATTTTAAAAATCGAGGTAAGTGAAAGTCGTGTGTTGCCCGCACCAGATTTTTATTTTCTATTAATCAGTCTACAGTCTTTCAATTAGGTTCCAAAATACTTTTAAAAAACTCGAGTGGTGTTGAAAAGTTGCTGACACTTCATATCTTGACCATGATTTAATGCAAAGTTATTTTGTCACTTTTACGTTTCATGGTTATATGTTCCTTTCAGTATTCAGTGAAACATTCTTTTGGCTCGAAATCAAGGCTGTAAATTACAAGCCTTATTCGTTCACAAGGCTTCTCGGTTTTCGACAGTTTTAGAAATGCACCTTCTGATGTAATTACTTAGAATATGGAAAGGATTGAATTATAGCTGACATAATTCTTCAAATATCTACTTTTATATTATTTTTTTCCTATACAGTTTATTTACTTTATCTGTCCTCCTGATTAAATAGTTTTTACATAGAATTTTGGCTGGTGACAGAAGCTTGAAATATGCAAGGTGCGTATGACATTACTATTTTCACATGTCTGATAAGCCCGGAATATTGTCAGCTGCTGTAACTTGTATTTTCCAATACGGAACATGGATGAACATTGTACACGATCCAATCCAATCTAAAAGATCCGGGAGATTGTCACTGATAAAAATTAACAAAATCGTATAATCTCACAATTCAATTGCATAATGTAATTATCATTAACTCAATCTAGTCTTATTTTAAGTCAATTCTCTCTGAAATAGTCACACCAAAGGCCATCTTAAAGTATGGGCCGCACAGTGGTTCCAAACGCACTTTTTCGGGACAAAAGTCTGCAATTCTCGTTCTAATTAAGATATATCATACATTTTAACGTAATTTTGTTTCTTAGTAAATTCACTTTCAATGGTATGATTGGCATATTTTTAGCTCATTTTAATATCATGAAAATTTATAAGTTTTTTTGATTATTTCAGAGAAATGTCTCTGTAACTAATTATTCTTATATAAATCTTTATATATTTATCTTTCCTGCATTTAACTTTGTTTAGAATCGTCATTAGATAAATTTAAGAAAACTTTGGATTTCATATAACGATTTGGTGATTTTTTAAGAATTTTCAAAAAATATCAAAAAAATTAAAATTATTTTAAATATATCAATACATACCCAACAAAATAAAGTGAAAAATACTTACAAAATTTTAGTTTTGTTTCTAGTTTATACCGAAACAATTTCAAAACCGTCAATTGATTTCTACGTTTTTGGTAAAGGAGAACGCATAATTGTCTATAGAAATTTCGTAAATACCGCCAGCCTCCACGTGGTTTCGCTGGACGTTTCCTCTTCTGGCGGTCATTAATAAGGGTTTCTAATCGGCAAGAAATTTACTTTGGTCATTTTTGAACATAACAGATTAATTAAAACAAAAACTAATCTATGTTCGACGGACAATAAATTCGAATGTAATTGATCTCTTCATCAAATGAATTAGCTGCTCAGTAAGAGTTTTAGGACTGCAACAAATGCATTATTGTAATAGGTATGGTACAAAGAAATTTTTAATTATATTTCTAGATTTATGTACGATGAGGTAGTCAACCATGCATCTGGCTGGACTATTAAAGCCAAATTAAAAAAAAAAAAAAAATGTTTTTCAAATAAAAATAGCTTAAGAAGTTTGAATCTTCTGAGCGTTTTTTTGAATTTTCCTTTCTGTAGATATTTTTGCTAGTGTTTGAATTGAAATTTTAGATCAAAAAGTATGTTGATGATCCACATAAAGACTCATAAAAAAGATTACTCGCACTCGAAAATTAATTTTTTATGTGAAAATGTGAGCTGAATGGTTTAGAAGTTTTAATTTGATTTTCATCTATCAATTCTTACGTAAAGGAAAGGATATCCAAAATAAAGATTTCTGGGATAACAAATCATTCCATTGGAAAGCCGTATCTCCCCCAAGGAGGCAATAAACGGAAGAGATATGCACTTTCTCTTTTTTTTTTTCCGAACAACGAAATTCTTATCGCACACCATTGACTTTTTAAACTCTTGTCCATATAACAAGAATTGACTTCTTTAAACTAATTAACCATATTTAAGCTTGATAAATATTTTATTATTGTAATAGAAAAATAATGGTAAATTCACTACCGTACAAATATAGACGGTTGCAAAAACTAATACCTTAGCAACCTAGTGATTATTAAATGTATATGAAAAGATTTGCTTTTTACGGGAAAACTTGAATACGTGGTAAAATACTACAATCTCAGTCAAGTTATGAGTAAATGTGAAAGAAGTCCGTAGCCTCTTAGAAAATAGAAATATAAGAATCTAAAATAATCTAAGATTATATAAGTTTTAGAATTATATTGTAAAAGTATATTAATAATATCTAATATATCAAAATCTCGTGTCACAGTTTTGTGGTCGCACTCCTCCGAAATGGCTCAACCAATTTTCACGCATTTTTTAAAGTGTATTTGATAGGTATGAGAATAGTTTGTAAAGTAGATTTCATACCGCTAGGTAATATGAGGGTCCCTATCCATACATTTAAAAAAATATTTTTTTAACAGAAAATCTTTTAGTATTGTCTTTTTTTTTATTCGGGATCAAAGAATACCTATAACCCCGAATTTTCACTCTCCTTCCTTCACACTTTCATGATTTTTTTACCTATTATTATCTATCCTTTCCTGAATATAACACCGTTGCTATAACATTTATTTATAGAGTACTTTTAGTTTTGCAGCCATTGTAATTTTGTTTCACGGTTGAAAACGTGTGTTGGAAAAACCTCTTTATTTATGAATATATTATTCGGAACAGTCTCTTCTATTTTATTTATATATTTATTTATCATAACATATAAAACATGATTATTAAAACATTACATTTCGAGGTACCTTATGCCACATCATCAGATTTTCAAATATCATCTAAAATATAATTGAATAAATATTATAAGCAACTATACATACATTAACAACACATTATCAATAGGTTAGAATCAATTTAGCATTTAAAATATCTACAATCTGTTTACTATTAAAATTCTTCTTACATTTATTTCCATATTATATCCTAATATAGGTCATTTAATATTGTAATATTATTCATATTAAGTTCCTATTTATGAATAAATCTGTAATTCTGTTAAAATTTATCTTTTCATTGTCACATATTAATTCTCTCAACATTATGTTGCTATACACTTGCAACTATCATGTAGACTAAATTAGCATTTATCTAATTCCTTTCTTGTACTATTCAATGTTTTCAAAATTTTCTCTTTATTTATGTTAATTTTGCAGATATTAAAAAAAACCGACGATGTGATAAGAATGTGATTTGCAGTTTCGGTTTTCACAACCCATTACATAAATAGTGAAAAAATTGGTTTAAATTAAATACCGAGTGAAACTTTTTTTTATACAATATAGTCTCTTCTTTCTTTCTTTTTCTTTTTTTTTTTTTTTTTTTTTTAGTTATATTTACACGAAAATATCTCAAAAGTGACTGATTGAAACTATTTCAGATTATACATTTATATGATGAGTATAACTGACTGAGACTCAGCTGTTTCCCGAGTTATAAATTATTTTCGCAGTAAAGGAATCTAACTCCGCTGATTATGCATATTTCAGAACGAAACAAAAACCAGAATGATGAGAGTACTATAATATATTTTCGTCTTTACAACACATTACCTAAGTAGCAAAGAAAATTGTGAAAACAATTCACGAATGTTTATATCAACTGAAACATTTTACGGCGCTGTTAAAAGAAGGTTTGAAAGGATTCTTATGCTTATTTTTTTATTTATTTTATATTCCTATCATTGAACTGCTTGTTGAAGAAATTTTGATTTTGTGAGTATTGTTATTTTTTTAATATAAATATTCAAAGAAGGGTTATTGAAAGTTAAGCATTATTAAAAGCGGAATATCGCAAATGTCGCAAATGTCGCTGAATAAAAAAATTATGAAATTTATACAGTTTGTTCTTCGTTACTGTTAAATGATTCGAAATTTTTACTATTAAGTATTGCTGTCGTGAAGATTTCTGAATTCATTTAAACGGAAATACACGTTTTAGGGTCCGCTGAGAACAAATAACCAAGTCGCTCGAAAATATCTGGGCGACTTTGTGTCCTTTCAAACACGAAAAGTCGTACGAAACCGAAATTTCATGTTTAATACAACTATAAGCCGGTGATGTTACAGCAACATTTTTAAACATAAAAATCGGCGAGCCAGAAAAGCTACTTTATATTGCATTTCAAAACGGTTCTGATGATTTTGGTTAAACATGTTATATCGATGTAAAATTTAATGGCCTTCAATATCATATAGGTTTCATACTGATTGAAATAGTCAGACAGGTCTTAAATGCAGATATTTTAAATTGTCTTCCTCTTAAGTACCTTGAAAGCTAGCATTGATACAAAATAGGTAGATTTATAATAATAATTCAATATCCAAATAAAGGAGAACATGGAAATAAAAAAGTGTACGCTATTTTTGTGTTATTTTACATAATAACATTAAGATAGATGTATAATATAACGTTGGTAATGATTAAAAAATATATATCTTATAAACAAAATTGTAAAACTTAATGTAGAGTAATAAAAAGCCGATAAAACTAACTGATGGTTAGAATAGATTCTTATGGATAGTAATACAATAGATTATATAATAAAAACACGTTTATATCAAAACTTATTTTAATTAGTTCTTTAGACTTTTTACTTTCACTTCCTATATATTTCATCTCTAACTGTATTATAATATTCTTAACCTGATTTTAAGAACGGAGGTAAATTAAAGCCGTGTGTGTTGACTGCACCAGATTTTTTTTTATTCCCGATTTAAAATCCTTATCCAACTCTAATAAAGGCATAGACGATTATCCGGAAAGTTTTCAACATATAACAGCTCGGAATGGGAAGGTTGAAATTCACACAGTAAGTCCGCAGCTAAATAAAATCCAACCCCTGGCACACAAGTACTGCCAACCTCCATTTCTAAACTGTTGTTGGTATTATTGTGTCCTTGACCTTGAAAAATTATTTGGATTACCTCCCACGACCCCCCTCCCCTACGGAGCTTACGGTTCCGGAACCTTATTTTTAGGACTCCAACGCTGGATAAAACTCATCGTTTACAAGAGTTTCACATTCAGTAATGATTGGAGTTTCCGGGCAAGAATATATCTTAAAAAATAAATAAATAAAAATTATTTACTTTTTTCTGTCTGCTTTCATCCTGGTGCTGCTTCTTTGTCACTTGTCCAAGTTCTGAAAGGAAACAATATTTATTAATTTTATATATGATAAACATTGCGATATTATACTAAAAATAAATACAATAGATTTTTATTATTTGATTTTTTACAATGCCAAACCAGGTTCTTAAGAACCCAAGTTTGGTCTTTTGACAGAACATAATAAAGAAAGAAAGAAAATACAGAATTTTAAACAACATTATTTACATAAATGAATTTTTTTTTCTTTCTACAGTAATTAGAATTTTCACATAAATGCTATGGCAATGGCAAGGAGTCTGACTATATGACTATAAGCGAGTTTTTTTTTTGTCATAAATGTGGTAAGCGCATAAATTTTTTTAAAAACACAAAGATTACATGTAAATAATAAAATAAAAATTTAAATAAATAAAACAAAAATCGAAAAATATTTAATCAAAATAAATGTAAATTTGTTTCTTTCCGGCAGATATGTAGGGTTGTATGAAACGCACTTAGGATTTTAATCATTATTAATATAGAAATATAGAAGTTTGGGTCTTGAGGCCATCATCTTGAAAGGGAACAAGGAAGCAATTTTCTAACATTAGAGAATGAATTGAAGTACGAGAGGTGAGCTGTGATTGTGAATCCGCTGGTTTCTGCTTCTCTTTCTTGAGAACAACCGTTACTTGGTTGCCGTGATGTTTCTTCGCCTGAGGCGTGGTCTAAACGGAACGTGTTTTACTTGTTTAACGCTGGATGTGTCTCTTGTAACCGCTGTGCCGGCTCAATCTCCGATGGACACTTGGTACCGATACATCTATTATCCTTCGAATCCTTTCATCTCACCTCTGGAGAACTGTAAAGAGTGTTAAGACCGCTAGAATCGTAATACCTTCGTCAGAATGAGGTCGATGTTAGACATTGCTAAGGAAACGTTTACTAAACTGTAGTATTTGAACTGAATAACCAATGGTGGTCCATGAGATGATATGTAGGAAGTGATGCTTCGGGGGGCAGTATAAAAAAAAAAATAATATAAATAATATATATATATATATATATATATATATATATATATATATATATATATATATATATATATTTATAGTGAAGAAACTATATAAAATCCGTCAACAGTAAAATATATATCAGTCCAGAGCTCTACTACAAGCATCCGAAACAACATTCCCCAAATTATATCTCTAAAAGACTACAAGAAAAAAGAATAAATAATTAAAAATTAAAGAATATTTTAAGATAAGTCTGGTCAGTAAAGTCATTAGTCAGTCTACAGATCTAGTCAAGAGTTTTAGATTTTTTTTTCGAGATGTATAAAATATGAGCATTAAAAGTTAGTTTAGAATAAAAAATTACGGCTAAATATTTTATTTCATTTAACTTTTCCAATGCAGTTTCCCCTATTTTTTAAGAACAATTAAGAGGAGTGTTTTTTTGTTTTTAGTTTGAGTAATAGTTTTTCATGATTTATTTGATCAAACGCCTTAGTATTGTATCTAATTGTAAATAAAATAATAATCTAATCTAATCTAATCGACCTACGTTGCAAGTCTTCATCAGGGCTTAAAAACAAGATACAGGTGTAGATGTTTGATAATAACGGAAAAAGTTTAACAAAAAAAATAATATTTTTAGCAGTACCTAAAAATTCTAAGCTCTTTTTTTTTATTATCAAACACCTACACTTTATCTAATATCTGGAATTCCCTACCTACTCCTATCCGCCATGCTTCTTCTCTATCATCATTCAAGTCCCAACTGTCCTAATACCTCCTGTATTCCCAAACAGACGCTTTACAACACTGACGTTTAATATCAAATACCAGATTTTGAATATAAAAAAGAAATATTATTTATTGCTCATACCTAACTTAATTAAATAATTAATTTTAAATTTAGTTTTGTTCAGAAATTGTATGTATCTGAATAAGTTTATTTATTTTAATCTTTTGTTTTATTGTATAGATTTGTTTTTCTTTTTTTACTTATTATACCATTTTAAATAAATATTAATCATGGTCATTTGGTCTTCAGGCCAGCCAGATACATTCTATACCTTAATTGTACATATTTGTTGTTCTTAAGAGATTCTGCCCCAGAATAAAAATTATTTTCTATTTCTATCTTTTTTTAGTCCTGGTATAAGACCCGTAACGTGGGTCAAAACATTAGATATTGAATAGTTTCTTCACTATTTTTTTAACTTTATTTTTTACCGCCACCCGAACCATTCCTTCCTTCGTGTATTATTGTTATTTATTTTAATAGATTCAATCAATCTAGCATGTAGTACAGCCCGTTATAGCTTTAGAAAAGCATATACGCAACTTAAATAGTTTTGCCTCCGCAAGTCGATTCGAGAGACCCAGAGCTAGTCTCTCAACAACTTTTAAAACAACAATTAAAAAAAAAATAATGAGTGTATAAGCGCTTAATATATAATGTTCGTATCTTAAGTGGTGTCTAAGCGGATTAGTGCAATAGTCCGCGCGTTGCTAAGCAACCTGATAAACAAAATTAAAGGTAAATAATTTCGGGTTCATATCTCGGTGCTGGGGGACTTTTAATTCGGTAATAATTCCCCTTGGTCTGAGGAACCCCCGTGTAGCCTACAAAGGTGACGTAGAGGATAAAAAAAAATGTCCGTATCTTGAAAAGAGTATAAATAGATAGAAAACAAGGCAGGGCGAACATTTAATTTTTTTTTTTTTTTTTAGTCCTTCTAAGAACCACATCGGTCCACTAATTTATTTGGCTACTCTTCCACCTCTCCTTCGTCAGTTGATTTATAGTGATCCTTTTCTCTTTTGACCACTTTTCCTTTCTCTTCTCCTCTGGGAATACCACCAACTCTCAATTTTTAGCCCTTGATTCTGTTCTGTTTTTTATATCCTGTGTTGTTATCTGTAATTTTTCCATGTCTTTCTTGGCTTCTGAAAACCATCCATACTTCATTTTCTTTCCATTAATTTTTTTAAAGATTTTGTGTATCTGTCTGTTTGGGTTGATTCTTTCTAGATGGTTCTAAAACGCTATTCTTCTTTTTTTTATTGTTTCCGTGACCTTTTCCAGTTGTTTATAAATGTCTTCATTACTAAAGATATAGGTAGGGTTTTATTTTCTAGTTTCTAGGATTATAATATTGTTTTTTACATCAAAGCTTTTTTTTTTTTTTTTTTTTTTTAGTTAAATCGTTAAATTTTTAATATAAACGTCAGCAAGAATGAATTCCAAAAATCGAACCGCAATATTATAAAATATTACGCATATTATACTAAACAAATAAAATATCTTTCATTGATAAAAAAAAAGAACAAAAAAAAGTAACACTATTTAAATGAAATGAAAACGTTTTCTGTATTCTGGGCCCTAGTCCTCTTAGAACAAACTCAGAGAAATAGATACGTGTTTATAGTCTTTTTATTTATAGGAAAGAAAAGTCCTTATTATGTTTGTGTCCTTATTATTTATTTTTCAATTATACAACAAACTATTTATTTACATCGCTCATTTAATGTTTCAGGGTACTGCACCGTTCTCAGTCCATAGAAGAAAAGGCTAAAGGAGCATTGAGATGGAATTAAAATCTTCATAAGAACTCGGCCGAAAATCAAAACGTTCCTGGATTCAGAAGGAGAAAGACTAATAAGGGAATAGTAGTAAAATAATGGACAAACATAAACATAAAAATATTTACTTTGATTGGTTGAAATAATAAAAATAATAGAAAAATATACTGATATTTATAAATAAATATACTATATTTATGTTTATGTTCAATATATCAAGCGCATAAAATGACTCCTTGGTATTAAGTTTTGCCAAGGTTAGGACTGAAACCGGTTGGGGTTGCAAGCTAGCGGCTATTGTACAGTCTATCACTAGGAAGCCAACTTCAGGTTGTATACTCAATTGTGTCACATCCCTTGCTTAAAAAAAAAAGAAGTACTCCATTTTTTTTTTTTTTTTTTTTTTTTTTTATAGACTTATTCATAATTCATTTATAATGTGGTGATATTTTTTATGTGTGGGTTTTATTTGTCTTTGTTTAGTTAAATATTTAAGATAGTTATATGCCAGAGATATTACAATTTACTTGAAGTGCCACTTTATACAATCGGTTTTGAACTTTTTGGTAATTTTGTTCCGGAAAAACGGACCAAAAAATTTTGAACAAACTCATAAATTCTTATTATTAAATCCCTATAAAATCTGTACCTCTACAACTTATGAAGGGTCTTGGGTTCAGTGGCCAATTAATAAAGGCTGGGTTGCCCCAAGAGGGTCTCCATATCCCACGGTTGAAATGTCAGAATATTCTGCTACGAAGGGATTCGAACCCAGGACCCGGAGAACAGTAGACTAGTGGTCTATCCCCTAAACCACGCACAGTGGGAGCAAATCACGATTTAGTAGCCAAAATTCTATAACTATTGATCTAATCAAGATAAATTAAAAAATCTTTTTTCATTTATGAATAGAAAATGTCTATATTAGTCAGTGTAAAAAAATTACTTTCGCTACATTTTTTAAATATTTTAATTATTTTTCAAAGTTACTGATTTCATACATTATTTTGTATTTGATCAATTTAATCTATATAGGAGCATTCAAATAGACAGAAATGATCTATTGGGTTGATGCAAAATTAATGCAGGTTTCCTCTATTGCAATATCTTAATTCCAATTGTGTAAACAAAGCTAATCCTAACATTGATCATTATTATACCAAAACAAACCTTATCTAATACCCTCTCTTTCACCATGAATTTGTTTAGTAAAATCGTTTTGTTCAGTGTGTTCAAAGGTCTTGAATCGAAAATGTCAAAGTGCGATTTTCGTCAAATTTATTTTTACGAATTTAAATTAGGGCGCAGCGCTGCGCAAACGGCTCGTAATATTAATGAAGTGTGGAGTCAGGGGACTATTAATGAGTGCACGGTGCAGCGTTGGTTCCAGAAGTTTCGCAGAGGAGATTTCGACTTCGAAGACAAGGAAGGTCGGGGCCGTCATCTTGCTCTGGACAACGACCAGCTGAGGTCAAAAGTGGAAGAAGACCCAACCAAAACCACACGAGAAATGGGGCGGAACTCGGAACTCAAAAATTGCAACGTCTTTGCCCAGCATTGATGTATCGGAAGGGGCCGATCCTGCTCCACGATAACGCCAGACCACACGTTGCACAACCAACGCTTCGACGACTGCACGAGTTGGGCTACGAAGTTCTCCAACATCCGCCTTATTCACCTGACCTCTCTCCTACAGACTTCCACTTTTTCAGGCATTTGGACAACTTTTTGAGGGAGAAAAATTTTCAAAACCAGGACGACATTGAAAATTCTTTTCGTGATTTCATTGAGTCCAGGGATTCGGATTTTTTTTCTGGTGGAATAAGAAAGCTTGTTGAACGTTGGCAAAAGTGCATTGATTCAGATGGAAATTATTTTGATTAAATATATATGGTTAAAGTAAAGATATGGCGTATTTACAATACCTACTAAAAACCTGCATTAATTTTGCATCAACCCAATATTATCTGCTTCTATAGAGTTTACTGCGTTTATAATTGCCTTACTCAGGAATTTACGACGTATACAGAATTTATAAGGAATTATTATTTAAAGGCAAAAAATCGACAAACTTAACAAAATAATATATTTTCTACACTTATACTGTGAATATATATAATATATATATATATATATATATTATATATATATATATATATATATATTTTTTTTTTTTTTTTTTCCAATGGAACAAGGAAAAGACAAATTATCAAATATGAGGCATATTTAGGATTTTTAGGATTTGATCGATCAAATTGTATCGTGGTATTTTAGCACCAATAACTCCCTACAACATTGAATGAAAATTAAAACCAAATGTTTCCAATAAAAAATTCAATGACTTTTTTTTTTTAACCTAGTATATGAACATTATTTCTCGACATTTTTAAAGACATTTCAAGTTTCTAAAATTTCTAAAAAATGATATTCACGCGTAATTAAATAAGTATGCGTTTTTGTTTGGAAAATTGCGTATATAATTAATCATAAATTTATGAAAAGTGACTATATATCCTTGATAAAAGCTATATGAACTACACCGGTATTTGATAATAAACAAGGTAGACCTTCGATAAGATGTAGACCGTCCTGTTATCAGATGATGTGCGAATAAATCAATTTCGCATGTTCATTTCTTAAATAACACCACATTCAAAGGCAAACGAGTGACTCCCCTGCTTCTATTCTGCTTCTTCTAGTTTTGTATGTATATATCTAAAACACGAATATTGGATTCCTGAAGTGTTGAATTGGCTTACTATTTCTGCCTTCCTTCGCTATATCCTTAAGTATTTCTTGGCATCTTTCCTCTGCTAAGTTTCCAATACCGCTTTCCATCACACATCTCCGACCTACTTCATTTCAAATTGCCTCTACATTCCCGCTACACCGGATCTTGCCCTTCAGGTGTACATACAGCAGCATACCGATTACCGTTTCTCATCCTTAAGGAATACTATTCGTTCTCCCATCAATCGCTACAATACTCTTTCCATCGTCGAATCCCTTTTATTCAATGATATCAATTTATTCAACTAATTTTATTTTAAATTTCAGTTCCGAATCGCCCAAATAATCGGAAAAAAAATTGCTTTATTTTAGGTTTGTTCAGTAATACAAGATACAGTATCTGCGTGTTTTTTCAACTAAATATTTTTTTTTTTTTAGATCACATTAAAGAAATAATACTAAAAAAACAAACAAAAAAACTAAACATATTTAATTAGATTATTTAGGAACAGTCTCTTCTTTTAGCCATCAATTATTTATTTTTCATTATAAACAATTTACATTTCGGGGCTTATACGCCTCATCTTCAGAATTTTTAGTCATCAATTCCTCATGTCTACTCAAAATTGTTACTAGTTCTAAATCCAACTTCTTTCTTGCACTCGAGAAGTTGAATTTGGAACTAGTAACAATTTGGAGTAGACATATGGAATTGACGACTAAAAATCCTGAAGATGAGGCGTATAAGCCCCGAAACGTAAAATGTTTATAATGAAGAATAAATAAATGATGGTTAAAAGAAGAGACTGTTCCTAAATAATCTAATTAAATATATATACTCTTCATAATTGGATAATCTAAAAATTAAACAATTTGCGTCCTCACATCATTTGCCAGAATGTTTGAAACATGAAAATACACCTCATAGGACCATAATATACTATTAATTTTATTGAATGCACTTGTAAGACCTCATATTGGATGTGATGCTCTTGTATGGTTTCCTATTACCATAAAAAGAGTAACTTTGGTTGAGAAGTTTCAAAAACGCTTTTAATTTATTTAAGAAATATTAATATAATCCTGGTTGGGAAATCTACAGTCAGTTAATGCATTATTTTTTAAACAAACTTTGCAGTACGCCACCTTGTAAAACTGATCAAGGGCTATAATTTATATGATATTTAAATGCCTCTGAGCTAGGACTGTTTTTTGTTCTTTTCTTTATATACTTTTCTTTTTACTTTAGAGAAAGTATTGTGAAATAATATATAATATTATTATCGACTACAATCATTTATTTCAATCAGCTTTTCATCACTTCCCAATAAATTTTATAATTTAGTGTATGAGATAATATTTTTTATAAACTCTTAAGCTTTCCAACGGTACATTATACACCTGTATTACTGTTCTTATTTTTAGAAACACAAATACTGCATTAACAAATATTTTTGATCATTTATCCTTTACTTGGAGATCGAATTCGTTCAACTTGTATATTTAGCAATTTTTTATCACTGCTAAAAAGATGATACGGTTAATTTTTTCGAATCTACAGAATTAAAGGTACTTTAGAGAAAGAAAATTTAAAATATCTACATTTCAGCCATGTTAGACTATTTAAATCTAAATTACATTAAAGCCCATTAAATTTTACATCGATATAGTGAGTTTATTAAAAATCGTTCGAGCCGTTTTTGAGAAAGTCATAAATAGGTCCTTAATGCTTGGTATAAAGTGACTCTTCTGGTTTGCCGAGTTTGAAAAAAAAAATATTATAACGTTTCGGGGGTAAAGTCGTCTTAAAAATGAATTTTCAGTTTCGTACGACTTTTCATTTTTGTACTAGACTTACCACCCAGACCTTTTTGCGCGAATGGTAATTTGGACTCAGGAAACCCTAAAAAGTGTATTTCCTTTGATAACTGGAATTCGATAGGAATTTTCACGATCGCAATACTTTCCCTTTCTTTCTATTCCATACATAGGTAAGTTAAAGTAAAAATAAATAATGAGATATAGCAAATTTTATGTTTGAAATAAATTCAGCTATAGTTTTAACTCTGTCTTTAGAATTATTGTTAGAGCTTTGGAGCTCTACTAAACCATCTAATTCTTCCAGCATCCGATCCCTACAATGTAAAATCCTTCGTAAAATCCTCAATGCTCCTTACTTTGTAACTAATAAACTGATCCATAAGGACCTTAATATCCCATATGTTGCTGATTTGGCCCGAACCAGATATCATTCCTTTCATGACAAACTCCAATCCCATTCTTATCCTCTAGTTTCAAATCTTCTACATCAATTCCTAATAATTTTCCGAGGCGTCTGAAAAGAAAGACAGCCTCAAGACCTTCTAGTTTAGAATATTATTGGAGTGCTTCCAATGGGAAACTTCTCTACAAGTGTATCATGATTTTTATATTTACTGAAATTTACTTGTTATATTCCTCTATAGAGTTGTAAATAGCAATGAAACTTATAATTAATGATATTATAGGATTTTTTCAAAAGTAATATATGGTGTTATTATCCGATTTAAAAAAAAAATATTTCTTCCTCCTCTCCCGCTACTTTCGTGAGCTCTCACAATACCTCGCTCTCACGAATTTTCACCTACCTCTTCTCTCACGGTTTCATGCGGCCTTAATTTAATAATCTGGTGCGCGCAACGCACGACTTTTACTTACCCCCATTATTAATATTAATTCTAGAATTTTTAAACAAATTTATAAACGAAAATAAATTTTTAAAGAATTATTTAAATTGGATTTTAATAGAAACATGTGTTTTATCAAATAATCTATTATATTATTATCTACGACAATCGGTTTGTTTTATCGGATTTTCATCACTCTCCGTTAACCTTTACAGTAGTATGTATAAGATAATATTTTTTGTAAAATCTTTAGCACTCCAACGGTATATTATACATGTATATTACTGTTCTTAAGTTCAAAAACAAATATTTGCCTAAAAAAAATATATATTTTTGCAGTTTTATCGTTTAATTGGATATCGAATTCGTTCAACTTAAATATTTACCTGTTTATTAGCAATGCTAATCCGACAATATAATTAATTTTTTTCGAATCTACAAAATTAAAGGTACTTTAGAGAAAGAAATTTTGAAATATCGGCATTTAAGCCCTGTCAGATTATTTCAATCAGGATAAAACCTACATGATAGCATGATACAAGCCGCTGGGCAGCTTCTCTACATGTCTTGTTCATGCCTATTTTCTTTTAGTCTATTTACTAGATGTGTTGTACAATAAAAATGTAAATATCAATAAATAATTTAAAAAAAGAACTATTGTAGAGCTATAAATAAATGTTCAATCACTCATAAGAAGAAATAGCCTATGGAAATACTAAATACTTAATAGGCGTACCTTTGCTAAGACTGTGACTAGAGGAGGTAAGGTCTTAAACGTGACGAGCTCTGGCATTTCGAGGGAGCGCCTCAGCCACTTCCACTAAGGCTAATACTTTCTTATCCCGTCTCCGCAAAATAACAATATTCCTCTGATCAAGCCTTCTTTTTTTTCCTTTTTTTTTTTAACTCGATCCACTCTTTTTGAGAAGCTTTAATTGGAAAGTTAATTAGAGCGAAACGCTCTTTTTGTCCAGAAAATTAACAGTAGAGCTCTGCATTAGGAATAATATAATGAAAGGTAACCAACCGGTTGAGCTGAGTTCAGACGCTGAGGACCGAAGGATAATTGCCTTTGATCTAAAGAATCCGCTAACGAACTGAAGGTATTGCCTAGAGCAGTGTTTCCCAACAAAAATTTTTTTCGGACCTCTTCATACAATCATTTTAATGGCAAGGACCCCCAAATCCTAAATATTATATATATATAATATATATATATATATATATATATATATATTTAAATCGTCAGTCCGCTCCCTCCAAACAAGATCGCGCTATTCTGACTTTTATATTCCTGCCCACAGAACATCAAGTTTTGATCATTCCTTTCGAGTACCTATTGTCATCTCAAACAGACGCCCCACAAGCCTGATATTTCAAATCAAATATCTATTCAAAAAGAATATTTATTATTTATTGTTCATATTTCTATATGGATCAATTATTAAGAATTAGTTTCAATGTTAAGTTTTGTTCAACATATTAGAAGTTATTTATTTATTTTACTATTTTGTTCTATTGTGTCTTTCTTTTCTTCTTAAAGCTTTGTAAATAAGAATAAATTATAATCCTTTGGTCTTGTGGCCAGACACATTGTATATCTTAATTGTACATATCATATTGTTTATTTTTCTATTCTATTCTATTCTACATATATATATATATATATATATATATATATATATATATATATATATTTAGATTTCTATTGGACTACACTAAATAAGGTACATTGCATGCGAAATACCTCTACCAAAACTCTGTGCTATAATAATAAAAATAACTTTATTCTGGGACTATGTCCCTTAAGAATAACAATGTCGTACAGTAAACATACACTTCAATATTCAATAAGGCTGGCCGAGAGACCAATAAAATAAATGTTTATTTACAAATGTTTAAAAAAAAAATAATAAAAATCTATTTACCTAGGTATATACAAAATAAACGGAATATAAACAAATGAAAAAATTCTGCTATAAAATAATAGAGCTGAACAATTTCCAAATAAATGTAATAAATGAATTAGTCCATAACTCCAGGATTTTGATAAAATGGTAAAATGGTTGATATTGGATTTAGAATTTTACATTTAGTGTGCGTCTCTTTGGGATCCTTGAAGGTGTTGAAATAGATGGGATTTGAATGAGAGAAGGAAAGAAGCATGGCGAATACGATTAGGTAGGGAATTCCTGAGAGATGCAGAGCGGATAAAAAGGGAATTATCAAATGATTTGGTTCTATGGGTAGGAATGTAAAGGTCAGAATGGCGTGATCTGGTTTCAAGTAAGTAAATTGAGGATTTGAATTGAAGGATACTGTGAATGTATGGAGGATGTTGAGATTTAATGACTTGGTTATAGAAATTGCCTAGTAGGGGAAATAGAAATGAAGAAAAAGGAACTAGGCACCAGCAGTTTACTTCAATCAGCGAAAAAATAAATAATTAAAAGTTACTGTTAAACATGGCATATGCTCCTAGAATTTTTAAAAGGAATTAAGATTTTTAGATGGGCAAAGCAGAACAACTCTGAAGGAGGGGGGGTGGTTATCAACAAACAGTTTCATACAGAATAAAAATAATATCGTTATAATTTTTTATTTTTAACATAAGTACAATTTGTAGATATGAAAAAATGTCCAATATTCTATTCCTTGACATATTTTTTATTTGAGTGAATTTTTTTCAGTAGATTGTTGTCATTTTAAAATATTTTAAAAATCTTAACAAGCAAGAATTTGTCAAATTATATTTCACACATAAAATGGCTTTCAATTAGTGGCAAAGTTTCAACTTATTTTGAAGATTATTAATAATATATATTTAAAGTAATATTTATTTGTTTAATTAGCTTGCTAGCACGCAGTACGAACACGAAGTGTATCATCTGAAAGACAAATACAATGTAACTAGGGTAGCATAAGAAATATGTTAGTCGTCCTAGCCCGTAGGAATTTTAGTATAATAAATCGAAGGATTCTTAGAACAAAGGTTTTCAAAAATATAAAATTTAACTTAATTCTAAAAGTGAGTACTTATGAAAAACTTCATGGGACGCGGGACAAATTGTAAAAAAGCGGGACGTCTGGTCACTTTATTCATAGGGAACATAAAATGGTGGTCTAGAGGCTGTGCTAAGTCAGGTACTCGTTTAAGATTCCCATCCTAATAATACCTGGATAAACAAAATTTAGTACTTCTATTTTAATATCGTCCGATAGCCACAGTAGCATAAAATGACCGCAAGTTAAAAAAAAAATAACCTAAAATTTAAAACTTGAAGAAGAAGTATTCAATATTTTTAGTTATTTTTTCCCCAGAAGTATTTATTTATGATTTTTCAACTTTTCTTTTTTCAATCTCGAAAACTTCTTTTGTTTCTATTATTATTTTTGTATTATATTTTTTCTATTTATGGTTTTAAAAGTTTATTTTTCATTCATTCTTAGCCAGTTAAAGCTCCTTTATTATTTTAAAGCTTATGTTATTCTTAGAAGACTAAGTATCAAAATAAAGTAAATATTCATCTATTTACTTTCCTTCTTTTTGTTTTATAATTCTGTTCATTTTGTCTGATGGCCAGGCATGTTGTATATAATAAAGTGTATAAAATTATTTTATTCTTAAAGGACTCCGTCACAAAATAAAAATTGCTTAAAAAAAGAAAAGAAAAAACAAAGGTATTTATTCGAATGCTTATAAAAAAATCAAATATAATTAATTATCTTTTGCGGTAAATCTGTTCTTTAACCTCATTATTTTAGAAAATGGCCAATTTTAAGGTTGTGAGTGTACATTATCAAGCTCTTTTCAGTAAACACAAGAAATCGTATGATGTAGAATTTTAAAACCGTCCGTGCAGAGCGTGTGGTTCTTATTAAAACCGAAGGTTTCACAAATATTTTATGTTATGGTATTTACAATTATTTTTCAATGACATCTCGCGGACTTCCAGGGGTCCGCGGACCACCAGTTGGGAACCACTGGCATAGAGTATTCATACCCTTGGTATAAATACATATTGAATAATTCCATACTACCACATTCCATTGAGGTAACGGAGCTTGCTTCAATTCCTACTGCAGTATCCTTGGATATAACAGTAATCCTACCTTTCTCTAATGTTGCTAACGAAGGAGGAATTTGTGCTTTAAGTTTCAATTTATAATTCAGTAGTTAGCCCCTAAAAGTTGTGATTAATTGAGACGTTGATTTCCAAAAGGTACTATATACACTTTTGACTATTTTACAGGAAAAGCAAAAATCTGTCATTTATTTATTATTAGACCAATTTATCTGATTCTTGTTTTATTAAAATCGTAAGTGTATTTTTAAGCGTGTTACCAACTCATTTTTCCAAATTATAGTACTTTTCCGATGACTTTTAAACAATATAATATAGATACGGTACTTTTTGGAAAGAATTAAAAGGGATATAGTACTTTTTGGAAGAATATAACGCGCGATAAGTTGGTAACAGTCCTTATAACCTTCATGATACATTACCGATAACTGACGTCTTTATATTGTTAATTACTAAGTAATTTATATTTCCTTATTCTCTCTCTGAGAAATATCTTACTTTGTTGGTTAATTACATTGATTATCTATTCTTTATAAATAAAGTAAATATTCACAGTGCAATTTATCTATTTATGGCACTATAATATTATGATGTTTGTTTTGAAATTGTGTTTAATATTTGTGTGAATTTAGCAAATTTATCAATATTATTAACTACGTGTAAAAAATATTAAGCTATAGAGACTGATAAATAAATAACTTTTGAGCTTTTATTTTACATAAAAAAATCAAATAAATGTACTATTAAGTTAGATCAGGCATGGTTTTTCCTCTCATATTTAGCAATTTTATGGAATACTAATTCCAACTATTTGCTGGATCAAATACCATTATTCTATTAAAATGCGAGTTTCTGAAATTTTTTAAACTAGATTTATGTTGCTGCAAGAAGAAATACTATAAAAAAAACTTAATTTAATTGACAACCTACAGGAACTGAAGGGACGAAATTAAGTTGTTTAAAACACCCTAAAAACTTATTATTAGATTAAAACCATAGATTAAAATAATAGCGGTGATTCAAGGCTAAATGAACCAATAAAAATGCACAAAATGTAGAAAGCAATATTTGGTAATATATTACGGGGTTAGGTGCTTCTGCCGTACAGTAGGAAATAATGCACTTTTTGGAATGAAACGAAAGGAAAGGTTACCTGTTTACAGAGGATAAAGTACCTTTAAGAACAGTAATATACACGTATAACATATTGTTGGAAAGCTAAAGATTTAAAAAAAAAACATATTATCAAATACACAAGCTTGTAAAAGTTAATAAAGAGTGATGAAAAACCGATAAAATTAACTGATTATTTTAGATAATAATGTAATCGATTTTCTAATTATACACATGTTTCTATAGTTAAATTTAAATAATTCTTAAATAGTTTCACTTTTTTTTATCTCTAACTGTATTGGAAAATTCTAAATCGATTATAACAACAGAGGTAAGTGAAAGTCGTGTATTGCCCGCACCAGATTTATTTATTGATTCATGATCAGTTGCAGGCGTTAGTAGGTAAAAGGTCTGTAAATATAGCATTTTCTGTTTGGCTAAATTTTTTGAACCAAGGGCATTTTCGTTGATACCGTTATGAAATAACCTTCATCCTTAGTGTACTAAAACATGTACTAAACATTATAAAAAATATTATCCGCTTTTAAAAGAATATTTAAAAGTGTCTAAGAATTTTCAAATAATTATGTTATTTATCTTTTTATTTATTGGTTGCGTCACATGAAATGTCCGTTTTCAAGGTAAAGGATTTTTATTAAAAATACGATATGAAAACAAGATAATTTTATTCGAAGTATTTGCCTTCTTTTTCTACACATTTTTCCCAATGTGACACCAACTTTTTTTATCTCTGAATTGAAAAACTCTGAGCTTTGAAGTGAAACAAAATCTGAAAACGCACTTTTCACTTGATCATCATTTTCAAAAAGTTTTCCTTTGACTAAGTTATCTAAATTCCTGAACAGGTGGTAATCTGTTGGGGACAAGTCGGTAGAATATGGTGGGAACTTCGTAGCCCAGTTCTTTCAATTTTTGCACGGTATGTTTTGAAACATGGGGTCTTGCTGCCGCTCAATGAGATCATGAGGTACCCATATATCGAACTTTTTTACTTTCCCAATACACTTTAAATGTCTGGGAACAGTAGACGCACTTGCATTTAGTTGTGCTGGGAGTCCTTTAACTGTTTGGTAGGGGTTTCCTTCTACTGTATGTTTGAGGACATCGTTGTCTATTACGGACGGAGGTCTTCCTCGGGGCAAGTTTTCCAAGTCGGTATCCCCTGCTGAAAACTGATCAAACCAACGGCGAATGGTCCGTCATTAACACTCCCTTCCCCAAAGGCCTTGCAAATATTTCTAGCGGCCTCAGCTGCTGAATGGCCGAGTTTAAACTCGTACAAAAATAATACTCGAAAATCGCGTGTTTCCATGTTCATATTTGGAGGTATACTAAAAAGTGGGTAATTGATTGGAAAGCTAATGTTTATAATACAAAGGTATAGGATTAATAAATGTTTACTTTAAAAATGTAAACATTCGGAAGAAAACAACAGAGACCTGCAAAATCCTTTATGTATTTCAGAAACTATAAAAAGGGACATTTCATGTGAAACAACCCAATATAATAT
This sequence comes from Piezodorus guildinii, assembly GCA_023052935.1. Classification (NCBI taxonomy): domain Eukaryota; kingdom Metazoa; phylum Arthropoda; class Insecta; order Hemiptera; family Pentatomidae; genus Piezodorus; species Piezodorus guildinii. The sequence goes on along the minus strand of CM041295.1, from coordinate 127,640,886 downwards.
AGTCATAAAATATATATAATTTGCTTTCCGTTCAGCAAGCACGAGTGCGTTCGTCAATCACCGGAAATGTATTTATATATTCCGTGTTAGAGCGTCATAAATATTTAATGCCTAATTAACTCGAGCTTTGGATTATACAGCGACAGTAAAAACATTAAAGTTTTTCTTTGTTCAATTAAAGCGTCATTGTGAAGTAATTTCCAGTTTCATTGACTCTCTGAAACAAATTACTCGGCTTATTTTTGTCTGGTTTTCTTATAACTTTTTAGTTATCGTTGGGGTTCAAATCATTTCGTAATGAAAAAATAATCGTGTAATGAATCGTAAAATTACAGTCGGCCGAGTGAAAACTTTCTTGTTTTGTAAAAGATAATGACTTGGAATCGGACTCCATCCGGATTCGGATAATGAAATTTTTCCAATTAGCGTTTTAGTGTCTCCTGAATATATTTTTTTTTTTAACTTTAAATCTTTATTCACACCTGTAAATAATACAATGAACAATCAGTGAATGTGCGGTCAATTTTAAGAAACATGGCGTGATAGGCATGAGGGAGAGCAGCACCCAGCGGTACCTACTCCTGGCATGGAATTAGTGTGAGTTACTGAGGGAGAAGGTCTCTCATCCAACTCCTCTTCAGCCTTCTGTAGGCATTTCCTGGCATGAGTGTTGTGGCCATGTCATTGATTAGTGTGTTAGGGTGACCTTTTAGTTTGTCGTGGAAACGTTTGTAGTGTGTCCGTATGTGCTCATTGACAGTTGGCATCTTAAGGTCAGTATGTAAAGTTATTTGCTAACGTACCACGGTGCTTTTGTAATTGTTCTAAAAGTTTTAGCTCGAAAGATTTGAAGTTTATTAATGTGAGTCTTTTTAGCTGTCCCATATATCTGTGATGCGTAAGTCCAAATAGGTTTCAGTAGGTAAGTATAGGTGTTTAATTTCTGTCGAAGTTTTAGTTTCGAGTGTTTTGAAAAGAGTGAGTAAAGAAGTCTCAGTCTTTAGTTAAGGGTTTTCTTTTTTTTGTTAATATGCGGGCCCCAAGTCATTCTTCTGTCAAACGTCAAACCAAGAAAATGTACATTGTCTGTCTGTGGAATTTGTGTGTTGCTAAGAAAACGGGAGGACTCGTGTCATGTCGAAGAGTAAAGGAGATATGGTGTGATTTGTCATTATTCAATCGGATGTTCCAGAGTTTGAACCAGTCATGTAATTTTACTAGATGTTGTTGTAGGATCTCTGAGGCGTGGGTTGCAATTTTATGTTTTGTTAAGATCGCTGTGTCGTCGGCATAAGTCGCTGTTAGAATATTAGGGCTGTAAGGTATGTCATGAGTGTAAATAATGTAGAGTAATGGAGCGAGCACTGCACCTTGGGGTACTCCTGCTGCGATAGATCTCATGGCAGATAGCTCTGATCCCTGTCGAACGGAGAAAAATCTGTGAGAAAGGAAAGAATGAATAATGAGGTAGTAAGTAGGTGGAAGGATAGTCTTGAGTTTGAAGAGAAGCCCCTGGTGCCAAACTCTGTCGAAGGCTTGAGCAACGTCGAGAAATACGCCAGTAGTGTATAACTTATGCTCTAGTGCGGTGGATATGTAGTCCATATATTTTTTACCCCGCAATATGGTCTGTTTATGTGTCTGTGGCAGGTCTACCTCAAAAAAGATACAGGGGGAATTGAGCTTTTATGTTTAGGTGCCAGGTATATTCCAGGGATGTTACAGCAAAAACGCCTGACAAAAAGTACTACTACACCTCCTCATTCATTTTACGATTTTCTCGGCTGTGTCATTCAAATGGCTGTGTCGATATGATTAAACGCGTTTTTACTTTCACCTTCCTATATACGAAATATATAATAAGGAAAAGTATTTTTGCGATCTTGATTTTTCAAATTCCAATTTTCGACGGAAATACACGTTTTAGGGTCTCTGTGTCTCTGTGTGTGGTAAGTCTAGCGCTTAAACGACAAGCCGTATGAAACTGAAATTTCATATTTAAGTCAATTATACGACCGAGTTGTTACAGTAACTTTTTCATCAAAATCTGCTAACCAGAAGAGCCACTTTATACTATGCATTTTGCACCTTTGATTTTCTCTAAAACGGCTCTAACGATTTTGATTAAACTCGCTATATGGATGTGAAATTTTAAGGTATTTCATATCATGTAGGGGTCATTCTGATTGAAATAGTCTTACAGGGCTTAAATGCCGATATTTTAATAATATTGATAAGAATAGCAAAATAAGTTTACATATTATGTGTATATATATATATATATATATATATATATATATATATATATATATATATATAGAGAGAGAGAGAGAGAGAGAGAGAGAGAAGAGGGAGAGGGAACGAGAGAAAGAGAGATGAAATTAGATTTTTAATGTCTTAAGAACTAGGGCCCTTTCTTCCAGACAAAATAATAATTTTTACACTCATAAAAGTGCCAATTACGTGAAAGAGAGAGTGAGAGAGTGATTTAGTAGAAACACAGGTTGCTATGCTAGAAACAGAAATAATTAAAACATTTAAACTGCTTTAAAAGTGACACCTATTAGAAATAAGTATACAAATATTCAATTTCACTTATTTTCTTTTGGCCAAAGGCCAGGACTTTCTTCAAAGGATATTAAACCACTCTCCCTCTAATAGTTCATTGAGAAATTCGTCGTAGAAAAAGTTGTTAAAGTGTCTCTTAACTTTGTATTTTATAATATTTTATAGTTAAATAAGAATTGTACTATGTTTTCTAGTCGAGGTTATTTATGTGAATATGATAATTATTTATTTATTATATTCTTTAATCATCAGTTATATTTTTTACAGCCATTAATTTTTGTAGCTATATATTGATTTATTATATTTTTATTTTTTGGTCATTTGTCTTATTTTTATTTTATTATTTTTTTTACTTATTATTATTCACTGCATATTTCTTTTTCTTTTGTTATTTTTAAGACTATGAATTTCACACTATTGTATTTTGTATTATTCTAAAGGGCATTCTCCCAGAATAAATAAAGAAATTATTATTACCATTACTATACCAGTGACCTGCCCCTGCTTCACACAGGTGCAATTTGAATACAGTGTGATTTATGTTTTACCGATTTAGATTTTATGGTTTAGGGATCTTTAGTTCATTAGAAGAAAAGACATGCTCCTATATTTATAGGCTTATTACAATTTAGCTAGAACAAAAACAATGAAACAAAAAATCTTATGGTCTAGTGCCTTTTAAATAAAATATTTCAACAGCCTAATATTCTACAAGTTTTTGTACAGTTATATACATGTGGAGCACGCACTTATACATGCACAAATTTCTACTTTAAATACCTATATTTACAAACGAACGGAAGATTCCCAACATCCTCCATAAATTCACAGTATCCTTCAATTCAAATCCTCAGTCCACTCTCTTGAAACTAGATGCTCAATTCCGACCTTTACATTCCCACCCATAGAACTAAATCTTTTGATCACTCCTTTTATATCCGTTCTGCAACCCTCTGGAATTCCCTACCTACTCATATTCGCTATGCTTCTTCCTTTCTCTCATTCAAATCTCACCCTTTCCAACATCTTTTGGCATCCAAATAGTGCACAACAAATGTGAATCTACAACTGACTTATTTTAATTGTCAATAAAAGTTATAATTATCTATTTTACCAAAACTCTAGCAGCGTGGAATAATTAGCTTTTTTTTTTTTTTATAATTTCCTCAACCCTATCAGTAGCCTTTAGGAGATTTCTCTTCTTTCTTTCCATTTTTTTTTCTTGTTTGTTTTTGTACATGAATGTATATAAGTCTAGGTAGTGTTTAATTTTTCTTTTTTGCACATTTGTAAATAAAAATTAATTTCATTGTTTTCTTGACAGGCATAAATATGAATATCTACTGTTCATTTTTGTTATTCTTAAGGGACATAGTCCCAGAATTAAGTTTTATTTTTATTATTATTAAAAAAAGATTTACGATTGATTCAAATAGGTAATGGAAGAGATGATGTTTGAAAGAAGAGAGAGGAGGCGGTTTTACGAACAGAAATAGGTAGCGAATTCTAAAATAATGATGAGCGAACGAGGAAGGATTAGTGAAAGGACGCAGTTCTATGTAATGGGGTATAAATATTGATTGATTGGGTTGTAGTATTCATTGAACGGATGTCAGAGCGGAAGGTGAGGAGTTCAGTTCTATAGGAAGGTTTTCTATTTTTTAAGGTTTGGAATAGGTAGGAAATATGGAAATATTGTCGCCGAAAAGAAGGATAAAGCCACTTTAACTCGGTGTAATAGCCGAAAATATGGCCACGTCTACGGGTTCCAAAAAAAAAAATCTAATAAAGGAAACCATCAGACGTTTTAATTTTATTTCTAGTTTATCTGTAAGTCCTCCGTGAGCCAGACAACAGTAGTCAAAATTGAGAAAGATAACAGAGGAAACACGTAGCTGACGGGCTTTTAAACGCAAGGATCGTCAGAATCTATGTGTTGTTTAAGCATAAATGGATTTTCGGGATATATATATATATATATATTATAATATAGTACTTAGTGCCTAGGGCCCTTTTGCTTCCAGGCAAAATAATAATTATTACAATCATAAATGTGCCAATTACGAGAAAGATTAAAAGAGAGATTTAGTGGAACATACAGGCTGGTATGTTAAAAACAGAAACAATTAAAACTCTTAAACTGCCTTATAATTGAAACCAATTTGAAGTAATTATAAAAATATTCAATTTCACTTATTTTCTTTTGGTCAAAGGCCAGGACTCTCTTCAAAGAATGTTAAACCACTCTCCCTCTAATAGTTCATTGAGAAATTCGTCCTACTTCTCATGGCAGCGGTGAAACGTTAAGAAAGCCTTGCCTCTTTTTTTATTTATTTTATTTGCAAAAAAAGATTTTTTCTTTAGTACATATGGTAAAGTTTTCATTCGAACTTTGGTCTCGTTTTATATTAAGAACTCAATATTAAATTGGGCCAAACACTAACACAGAGTTAGAATGTTATTTGAACTGCCATAAGGCATGGAAATAGTTTATGAAGTAAATAGGTATTATGAGTTCACCAATAATTGCAAATTAGGGGACTTACCAACCATAAATTAAAAATTAGAAATTTGTACCCTCTTTTGTTAGAGAGGGTTTCAAAAATCTATAAAATTTGGAGTAAAAGAAGCCTTCTTTACAAGTGAGACGTTGATTTATAAAAGGCATTGTATCCGCTCTACACAATTTACACGAAACGCGAAAATCTGTCATTTATTTATTATTGGAACGATTTACTTGATCATTTTATTTATTAAAATCTAAAGTTGAATTGTTACTGTAATCACAACTTACGGTTTTCTTCATTACAGTAACCCTGCAATGGGTGCGTTTATTTCTACTCGTACTATCTTGCGATAAAACGCGTATGTATTAACAACTTATTTTTCTAAATTATTGCACTTTTCACATGACTTTTTAACAATATAATATGGATATAGTACTTTTTGGGAGAATATAACGCGCGATAAGTTGGTAACAGTGACTATAACCTTAGTGACTTTTTATTTATTTATGCCATTATAATAAGTTTCCATTAGGTTTGATTAGGCACAGTTTTTCTTCTCATATTTAGCAAGGTCAAAGAATGCTTATTCTAACCATTTTTTAGACCGAATACCAGCATTGTATAAAAACAATTTTTATAAGAGTTTCCGAAAACTATATTTATGTGGCTCCAAGAAGAAATACTATGGAAAAACATAGTTTAATTGAATAATTAGGAGAACCAAAGCGACGCAACTAATTTGTTTAAAGCAACATAAAAATTGATTATTAGGTTAAAACCATCGATCAAAATCATAGCGGGTATTCAAGAAGTTCTAAGCGGACCAATAAAAAGGCTAACAATGAAGAAAACAATAATTAATAATATATTATAGAATTGGGTGCTTCTACTGCATAAATGGGAAATATAGTACCTTTTGGAGGGAAATGAAACAAAAGATTATTTATTTACAGAGGATATAGTGCGTTTTGGAAGGAAATGTTTTTAGTAAGTTTAGGAATGAAATGAAATGTGGATTTATTACCTTTTGGGATGAACTGTAAGTTTCAAATACGTTTTTAAAGATTTTTTAGATACAATCTGATGGCGGATTAAGATAAAACTAAACCATTAGAATAAAAATATGTCAGAGTATCGATTTATAAAAAAATTGTATTTAGTATCTTTTGGAAACTTTTATATATATATATATATATATATGTTGTGTGTGTGTGTGTGTTTGTGTGTAAAATCAAGAATTTTATTATTGGTTTCATTATCATATGGGAATATTTCACATCTCAGTTATGTCAGTTAAATGTATTAAGTAAAGGACAGTTAAACAATTTATTATTTTAGGTAAGTTCATTATAAATTATGTTTGTAATTCAATTCATTATTGTAAGTCCAACAGATTATAATTAATAATTAAGTTTTCTAATGTTCTTAGGTTTCAGTAAATAAATAAACAATTTTATTTATGCAACTTAGCATCTTTACTTCAGTGTTCTTTCAAAGTTTATAGCATACCCATAAGTCTATGTAAGAATTGTAAGTATAAGTCTCTAATTTTATCTCAAATTGCAAGTAAATTCCTAGCAATGTAAATTCTAATTGAAATGTCTATTTAACTACCTTATGTCTGTTTATTGTTCAAAGTATTATTGTCTCCCTAACAATAACATCATACATTAATTATTGTATAAAAATATTAATGTTCTGTTTTTTGTTGAAACGTTGCATAAAAAAAAATGTTTATTTATTGACTGAAACCTAAGAACATTAGAAAACTTAAGTTATCAAAAGTCGAGAACTAATTAAACAATACTATATATATACTAGAATAAAAAAAAAAAAAAATTCTATTCACTGTCTGTCAATTTTTTTTTTTTTTTTTTTTTTTTTGTCAATATGAAATAAGAAGCTGGGTTAACGTTAAAATGTTTTAGTCCCCGGGGGTGAATGAACATTAACCTTGGAGCTTGAAAATGAGAAATTAAGCAAGTTGAAAATTAATTAATAAATTTAATTATTTTACCACCTAAGAAGGATAAAGTCGAGGCGGCCCCAAGGAAGCTAAAGAACAAAGCCCCAGGACTTGATGGCATACAGGCGAAGATGATTCGATACGGCGGCGAGGGACTTAAGAAGGCATTCCACAACCTCATCCTTTCAATATGGGAAGAAAAAAGAATGGCTCAAGTTTCTAGACAAGGTATCATTTACCCGCTTCACAAGAACGGAGTCTAAATGGAGGCAGTGGCAGGATTTTTCGAACTTGGGCCTTACAGATTCGAGAGAGTTTCGTTTACCTGGAATAAACGCTCAGAATGATTTGTCCCGGGAGATCAACCGAAGAATTGCTGCAGCCAATCAGAGCTATTTTGGGCTTACAAAATACTTTAAAAGCACCTCTCAAACAAAACTAAGGTTGGTTTATACAGGACTCTGGTTCGCCCGGTTCTTACCCATGGACCAGAAACCTGGGTTTCATGTGCTTGAGAGGAAAATATTAAGAATTTTCGGCCCGTTTCGAGAGGGAGATACCTGGAGAAGGAGGAAGAACCAGGAACTCTCAAGGTAGTATGGCGATCCAATATAATTAAGTGGATCAAGATTGGGAGACTCCGATGGGCAGTTAACGTGGTGAGAATGAAGGAAGATGAGATTCCCAAGAAGACATTGGTCGAGGAACTTTATGGCAAGCGAAAAGTGGGCAGGCCGAATGTGAGGTGGCTGGTTCCGTCGCAGCGGAGGCAAATACTGTCCTACAAGACAGGAATTGGAGAGCTGCAGCAACAGACAGGACCAACTGGCGGAGACTTTAAGAGGAGGCCTAGACCCGTTAACGGGTTGATCCGCCAACTATGTATGTATGTATGTACATTAATATAATAAAATAATGTTACTAAATAATAGTTTAATATTATTAAAATTATAAATAAAACTCAGTTTATAGAGATTTCTGAGTCCAAAGTGTTTTTTTTAGTTATTTATACTTTATGTTTTTAAATTAATTCCAATTCGTTTCGTACATTTTAATGCGGTGATCCTATAAAATTCAAACTATTTTAATAACTTTCATTTACATTTTGTAATTTGTGGTAAATACTGCAAGTGGTGGTTAGCTTCATTATCCGATTAGAAATAGAACTTTCTCTAAGTGATTCACTTACATAACGTTATTAGTATCTAAATTTTGATGGTCTATGAATCCGGCTTAAAATGAAATGGCTTAATCAATACTTGTTTGAATACCAGTAAAATATCTTCATTTAATACTTACTGTAATTAGTATCTTTAACAGAAATAAAAAATAAAAAAAAAATATGAAAATAAGGGATGTTGTTTGGGCCTTCAGAAGGATATATTTTATTTGAAACTAATAAAAGTTATTACCAGACTTCCCTTAAATTTGTAAAACAATACAATAATAAATTAAATAAGACATACAATTATTTTCCTTATATTATTCCCGATCAATTATTACGTGGCTATAGATTAAAGAATTATCATAAATTCTTAGGTTAAGTCGTATCACATTTCATCTGTAATTTCTGTACCGAATCATGTAAAAAACTATTAAACTATTATCAGAATCTATTTATTGCTATATATACTAAAGTAGTGTGTAGTTTTATGGCTTGGAAAGATTGTTTACCGTCACGGTCAAAATTGATTAATCTCTAATCCGTAGCGTGAAGTCGGAAAAATAATAATTTTCACGGACTTGTTTTCCTCCATCAACATCAAATGTAAACAGTTTTTAAGACTTTTCAAAACCTCTTGGGACTCTGTTCGCCTATCATTATCTAGTAAAGACATCAATAAATAAACTTGAATTTTTGTTTTCAGAAATCCAATTGAACAGCCCTTAATAGGGAGTTAAACATTACTTGTGTTTTAAAATTTTACGAGTCTAAAACGACAATAATATTTTCTTAGCAAACGATCAAAACTTGCGATCTGCTACAAGAAGCTCATTATTATCTTTTACCATCACCAAGTCTATCAGGAAATATATGGACTTAACTAAACTACGAAATATCCGTTCATTCAATCTTTGCAATCCAAAACTCTTTGAAAAATCTTAAATGCCCATTATTTTGTCAAAAACAAAATAATTCCATATACCTCAAAATCACCTAAGACCGAAACAGATATTCTTCTCTTAATTCCAAACTTCCTACCCACAGAGTTTACTGTTGTTCGTAATCTATCAACCCTCCGGGGCAACTGAAAAGAAGATGGACTCCGGATTTACATAATTAAATAAGATATTGAAGCCTTATAATTTTATTTGTTGTATTATTATGATACAGTAGTAATTATAATTTTTAATTTTCATTAAATAGTAGACTTGGGTAATTGAACCCATAATTTTTTATTTAATCTTCATTACGGGCAATGTTTGAAGGCTACTCTGATTTTATTATAAATAAATTAATACAAGAACTCATTCGATTGTTATAAAATAACCATCAAGAAGTTTAAAATTGAAAGATAAATTTTTATGCAATTTTAAAAAGCACTTCAGTATTTCATCATTAAAAGAAAGCCATGACAAATTATTACTTTCATTGAAATTAAACTACAACCTAAAATTGATTAATTTTTATAGCAAAGTGTTAAATAGAGTTTACAATTTACTCATCATCACTCTTGCAGAGTGAAGTGTCCTGATTGTGAGTTACCAAAACCAAACTGTCAAAAATTTGTCTTATGCTTCAATTCATCATCTTCCTCTAACCTTAGCCTGGTATGTCATCCTAAAGTGATCCTTGTTTTATCCTTTATACATTCTCAAACCACCATTGACAGTTTTTTTTTTTTTTTTCAATGACATTTTACGCTGTTTCAATAAAGTGGTTTGTTGTGATGTTTTTATTCCGGATGCGGTCTCTGGTTTTCTTTCTAAGGAATTTCAATTCTGAAGCTTGTATTTTACTTGTATGGTTCGTGGTTACAGACCATAATTCGGAGGGAGACGATAAGGGGGAACCGATTCACATGACTACCATTTTGTGCGATCGGAGATTTTTTTTTCATTGAGGAACAGTTTACTTAAAGGTTTTGCTCCAACTTAATGGAAATATGTTCCTGATGAGTTAATACTTTGTTATCAATGATTCCGATCTCATCACAGTAGGCCCTTGAATCTCTAAATCTCTTAACTTGTTCGGTCGGTTGGTCTTTAATTGGTTTAGTTCTTATCACTTGCCGAGGCATCTTATCTTATTTATTTTATCAGATATTGATTTTGTAATCATTGAATGGTCGTAAAGTTAAGAATCAAATCAATGTCATTGATTGCTACGGCTACGATCTATTCTAGGAACTTCAGGGAGAGAGGAATCAAGAACTAGAATGAACCAAATTTCTCTCGTACCCTTTCATCTAATCATTTCAAATTGCCTTTGGACTCCCAAAATCTTAAATATTAGATATATTAAGATTTTTAGAAGGCTACACCGTATCTCGTATATTTCATGCGAAGTACCACAGCTACCAAAACGCAGTATGACAGAAATGGCCAAGTTGGGGAAATGACAATGAAGAAAATGAACCAGGCTCTATGAGTTAACTTCAACCTTTACAACATTCAAATAACCATTTTTTTTATTTAAAGAAATTTACACATGGTAGTTCTGTGAAGAAACTATCTATTGGTAGCACTGAATGTTTAATTTATGATAGGACGTCTTTTGGACATATTCTTTTAAGGCGCCTCGGTGGATTGTCGGGAATAAATATGGAGGAGATTACACGGATAAGCGGGTTTGAGTGGGCAGTGAGTTTAAAATGAAAAGAGGTATATCTGTAACGGGACAAGTATTCATAAATGGGATATTTAGGTCTTTATGAATGATTTTATTGGTAACAATGTAAGGAGCATTGAGGATTTTTCGAAGGATTTGGATTGCAAGGATTGGATGCAAGAGGAATTTGATGGTTTAGAGTTCTTGGTAGTAAATAAGAAGTTTTGAGCGTTTGTAGATTAAGTGTTGTATTAATATGTACCTGCGAGCAATTAAATAATAATATTTAAAAGTAATACAGGATATTTATTTGAGGTGACACTGTAACAGCGTTAAACCTTCAGTTATTAAAAAATAATGTTACCGTTTCGCTACGCTTGTAAACTTAAGAACGCTGTTAACTTGATAAAAGTTGTCTTAACGACTGGAGACTTTAATTTACTAACCGTAATAACAATAGCATTAATTAAAATACTATTAAAAAAATGATCGTTGTCTTATGCGAAGTCACTTCTGCCATTTAAGCTCAATATTTGATGTGGCACTGTAACAGCGTTTAACCTTCAGTTATTAAAAAAGAATGTTACCATTTCGCTACGCTTGTAAACTCAAGAACGCTGTGAGCTTGATAAAAGTTGTCTTAACGAGAAGAGACTTTAATTTACTAACCGTAATAACAACAGCATCAATTAAAATATTATTAAAAAAATGATCGTTGTCTTATGCGAAGTCACTTCTGCCATTTAAGCTCAATATTTTATAATTGTTATAAAATGTCCAATTATATATTTGTGATGGTGCAGTAGAAGTCACTTGTCCGTGATGACTAGCAACTATATCAAGTATAATGTTGAATCACTCTGTGTAGAACATGCTTTTTTCTTATTAAAAGCCAAGGCTTCACAAATATCTTACGTTAAAGTAATTTAAAATATTTCCCACTCCTATTTAAAATATTTCCCACTCCAATTTAAAATATTTCCTACTTAAATATAAAATATATCACGCACCCTCTAGATATCATCTTTGGACCCCTCAGCGTCATGCGGAAAATTTGCTTGAAACCGCTGCCTAAGAATGTTATAAAATCTTTGTAATTTAACTTTTCTTATAAAGGTAAATTATTTCTAGAATTACCTCATCCCAATAATTGCCCATTTTTACTTTCACTTACTATATATAGTAAGGGGAAGTATTGCGATCGTGAAAATAATGGGCATTAATACCATGTAAGTTAAAGTTAAAGTTAAGTTACCATCTGATTAAAATGGTCTGACAGGGCTTAAATGCCGATATTTTAAATTTTCATCCCCTAAAGTACCTTTAATTTTGTAGATTCAATAAAAATAACTATATTATCTTGTTAACGCTGATGAATAACAGGTAAATATATAAATTGAATAAATTCGATACCCAACTGAAGGAGAAAACAGAAAAAATATTTTTCTTAATGCAATTTTTCGTTTTTGAACTTAAGAGCAGTAATCTACATGTATGATATACCGTTGGAAAGCTAAAGATTTTAGAAAAAATATTATCTCATACACAAGCTTTTAAAAGTTAATAGAGAGTGATGAAATAAACATAAAACTAACTGATTATTTTAGATAATAATATAATATATTTTGAATAAAACACACGTTTCTATAGAAATTCCATTTAACTAATTCTTTAATGGTTTCACTCATTTTGATCTCTTACTGTATTTGAAAATTCTTTAATCGATTTTAAAAACGGAGGTAAGTGAAAGTCGTGTGTTGCCCGCACCAGATTTTAAAAATTTTATTTGTATCTTTAGTAGATCTTATTAATTTTACATACTTATGTTTAAAATGTGTCAAGAAAATTTTCGAATTCGAATTTTTAAGTCCAAATAAACCATATCTCCCAAAATATTCTGTGTGCGTTTGTTTGTATTTGGTTAGCCTCACTCAAAAAGGAAAAGTTGTTCGAACCTGAAATTTCATATTTAAGACAAAAATATGCATTGGCTTCTTTTTCAAACATATACGACGAACCGGATATGCCACTTTCTACCACGTATTTTTCATTTTTTTAAAAACAATTTTATCCAAATAAACTATTTTGATTGTACTCGCTATGTTCATATGAAGTTAAAATGACTTTAATGGCATGTAGATTTTCTGCTATGGTCTAAAAATAGTTTAGATGCCATTTTTTTAAAAACCACTTCCTCTAAAGTACCTTTAATTTCGTTGATTCGAAATAACTATCCACTTATTATTAGAATTGATAAGAATTGTGTAAATGTGTGATTTTAAACTAAAGGTGAAAACATAAAAAAAAAAATTATTTTTGGTTATATTTTTTTTCAAGAATAAAATTATTGATATAAATGACTAATATATGTTGAAAATAGGGGTACTCACTACGTTAGCTATAGCATACTATTTGTGCTATTGTGCTAAACCCATCAATTTTATACAGGAAATAACTGTAGAAACTCAACGGGTTTAGCAAAATGACACAAATAGCATGCTATAGCAAACGTAGTGAGTACCCCTAATATTAATATTTTAGAAATATGCTATCTAACATAAAATTGACAACGAAAGAAAATCACATAAACTTAAGTTAGTTATAGATCATGATTTATACTGTTAGAATAGAAAAGAAAAATGTCACAATGTCCCTTAAGAATAAACAATTATGAACAAAATAATAAATTGTAACTTGCCAAAAACAATATATAACTACAATTAAATAACACAATAATGAAAAAAAGAAAAGAAAAAAGGGTCACCATCTCTACTGTTATGTTATTTATTTTAAAATTTATTATACATTTGTATTAGTTCACTTATCAAAAACACAATCAAAAATGCCTGACAGGTGTGCCAACCTGCACCATTCGTTTAGTCGAACAAAAAGATTAATTAGAGTGATTTTAATTATACCATCAATCGACATAATTTAATGGGAGGTTATTACGTATTATTACTCATGTGAATATTTCGACTATAATCTATTTTTAAATCAGTGATCAAGAATATAAATGATTAATATATGTTGAAAATCTTAATATTTTATAAATATGCTATCTAAAATACAAAAGTGGCGACTAAAGGAAAACACATAAACTTATGTTAATTATAGATAATGATTTATACTGTTATATAGATAATGATTTATACTGTATACTATAGATAATGATTTATACTGTTATTTTATTTCTTTTTAAAATTTATCATACATTTGTATTAGTTAACTTATCAAAAAACCCAATCAGAAATGCCTGAAAGGTGTGCCAACCTCCACCATTCATCCAGTCGAAGGAAATAATTAATTAGAGTGATTTTAATTATACAATCAAATCGACATAATTTATTGTGGCTTTAATTACGTATTATTACTCATGTGAATATTTCGACAATAATATATTTTTAAATCAGTGATTTCGATGACAGTGGTACGTAAAGAAGTATTTTTTTTTTCATAATGATGGAGTTAGATAAAGACTTCTTTAGGCACAGTCTCAGAGTCAACCCTGATGAAGGCCCACATTGTAGGCCGAAACGTCGGCACATAATTAAAATAGCACTTATTTTAAATGTGTGTTTCTAATTTATGACCGCACCCCCAACCATCTTCCTCATCTAATTTTTTTTTTTCGGTACGACAAACAAATGACATAAAGAACGTAAAACATGCATAAAAAGTAAACATTTTAGCAGTATTATCAACGACAAAACCACAGCAGAACGGCATATTACTTTTATTAGTTTTACTTTTCTTATAATTAAATGGATCATATATTTTTGTCAAAATCCTTGTAATGAAATATTTTTTAAAGTAACTTAATTTTCATTCCGGTAAACAAGTAACATAATTACTGTATAAAGGGAATAAATATGTTATTTATTTTAATAATGTTAATTTATTTGTTATTTAATACAAATAAGGATCTGTTTTAAGACATAAAACAAAAATTAATACGAAGAATTTAGTTTAACATAAAAAATCAAATAATTAACAAGCGAATATAAATTTAAACATTACAGAATCAATAAACACCTTGTTATATTCATGTGAAGACATTTTATTGGAAAAAAATATATTATCTAGTCTTGGAAAATATTATGTTATACTATTGCTCAAAGCGGAACTCAGTGCCAATATAATTTTAAACATTGACATTATTTATTAACTTTTTTGAGTCCAACTAGTCAGATAAAGTCATGTATTAAAATAAGCTACTTAGTTTTGGGTTTTACAAATAAATGTTTATGTAAGCGTCTTCAGAAATAATGTATTTTAGATATATTAAGAATAAAACATTAAGTGGGTATCAGGTGTAAACACCTCGGCCCATATATCACAAAATGTTTACAATTATTCATTTAAAAATAAGTCAAAGAAATGACATCCCATTGACAAAAAATTACACCAATAATTGATGAATTTTGTCACTTTAAGCCATGCTTATTGACTTCATAATGTTCTGGACGTTTGTTTACTTGCTTATGAATCAAGAAACTGACATTTACATCAAAGATTCTTTTATGAATGCACACAAAATCGAAAGATTTAATATTTTTGCAAGATGTCCAAAATTATATACAAAAATATGAAGATGATCTGCTTACAATCTCTGTTCATTAAGGCAAGTATACAGAGACTCGAATGCAGTCTTTAATATTTTAACATTGGTGCTCATGCTCAAAAAAATGAGATATTATTGATGAAATGTTTACCGACAATGATAAACTTTGAAGACACTTAAATTTTTTTTTTTTTTTTTTTTTTTTATAAACTGCGTTAAATTAAACAGTATTCGATATTTGCTTACTATTCACAGAACTTCCTAATATGTAAAATATAAAATATATTTAGAAGGCGTAAAGGTATTTACCTGTGATGGGCTGAAGTAGAGAGATACTGAGAGCGGCTGACTCCTTTCACTGAGGTTTCTCTTCTGGCCCAGTTCCCTCTGCCCCCGTTTCCCTCCTATTTCCCTCCCTTCTCCCTCCTGCCCCCCCCCCCTACCTCCATCTGGGTCAGCCACTTCTTCCCTACCTCTCGTACGCAGGCGCTCTAGCTACCTTCTGTCAAGTGTAATGGGATACATCTTGAGGCAATAATCTTCCTCAGAGTCCGTTGACAGTTTTCTAATGAATGGACCGCAAGAGAAACGGATTTCGCATTCCATTAGGAATCCTTGAATGATTCTGGATTATCCACCATAAATGAAAATTTCGTTCAAAGTCATATGTAATCCAACTTCAAGAGTTCAAGCGATTTATAGTTATTTAGAAGAGATATAGATCGGTTGAAGAATATGTAAAATGGATTTATTTTGTATTGTATTCCTAACAGATAATAAGCTAGCATTGTTCTCAATCTATAGACTCGTAGAGGTTCTTAACATATACAAATTATTTTTTTTTTTTTATTTAAAGAAATTTACAACTGTATTAAATCAATACAAGTAAATAAGCTTGATATATGATTAGAAAACATGATAGTCCTGCGAAGAAACTACCCATTGGTAGCACTCCAATGTCTAATTTATGTTAGGAGGTCTCTTGGTCATCTTCTTTTAAGGCGCCTCGGTTGGTTGTCGGGAATAGATATGGAGGAGAGGTCACGGATAAGCGGGTTTGAGTGGGCAGGGAGTTTGGAATGAAAAGAGGTATATCTGTAACGGGCCAAGTCTTCAACAAATGGGATATTTAGGTCTTTATGGATGTTTTTTTTAGTAACAAAGTAAGGAGCATTGAGGATTTTTCGAAGGGTTTTGGACTGCAAGGATTGGATGCGAGAGGAATTCGATGGTTTAGTATACCCCCATAGCTCAATGCCGTAGGTCCAAATAGGCCTGATAATTGTTATATAAATGATTTTTTGTAGTAAGTAGGAAGTTTTGAGCGTTTGTCGAGTAAGTGTTGTAGTAATCTGTATCTACGAGCAGTTTCCTGTCGTTTCAGTCTAGTATGAGGATTCCAACAAATAAAAATAAAATTATTATAAATAATAAATAGAACCTCATTTTTTAAAATTTTTATTGAAATTTACAACTGTATTTTGTAATACAACAATTAAATATGCAGGTAATGATAAAATACATGAAAAAACATTAAGAGAAGCTGCCCATTGGCAGCACCCTAGTAGTCAATCTATACAAGAAGGCCTCGAGGCCATCTTATTTTCAGACGCCTCGGAGGGTTATCAGGGACCGAAGAGGAAGCTATAGAGTTTTTCATAGAAAGATTCATACCTGGTTCGGGCCAAAAAAGTACCATAGGGAACATCAAGGTCTTTGTGGATGAGTTTATTCTTGACAAAGTAAGGAGCGTTGAGGATTGTACGAAATATTTTGGATTGTAAGGATTTGATACGAGAGGAATTAGATGGTGTGGTAGAGCCCTATACCTCAATTCCGTAAGTCCAGATAGGTCTTATAATAGTCATGTAGATGAGCATGTTGTAGTTAAGAGGAAGGTTTGATCGTTTGTCTAGTATGATGGTTAACCTAGATTTAAATGGAAAAAATGTGGTGCGCGCAACACACGACTTTCACTTACCTCCGTTGTTAAAATCAATTTAAATAGTTCTTAAGAATTTTTATATTCTCAGAGATAAAAATAAATTGTTAATGAATTGATTACATTGAATTTCAATAGAAACATACGTTTTATTAAATAATCTATTATATTATTATCAATGACAATCAGTTTTTTCTAAAATCTTTAGCTTTCCAACGGTACCTTATACGTCTATATTACTGTTTATATGTTAAAAAAAACAAAAATTGAAAAAAAAATTTTTTTTGGTATTATCTCCTTTATCGATACATCCTTTGGATATCGATTAAAGTGAATTAAATTGATCGAATAAACTTCAATTTTATTCCGGTTGGGTTCCGACCGGTAGAATATTATACAGTGCCCTATTCAATGGATCACCCCAGTCCCATAGCCCTTGTATGTTGTCCTCAAACGTTCTCAACCTTAATGCTACTTTTTTCGACCTGTGGGTATATAGCCTTCAGTCCATCAGCGGTTGAGATTTGAAGAACATCCATCTATAAATTTGAAAAAAAATATGGTTTTTAAATCATTCAAACAAAAAAAGGAACATGAAACAATAACTCGTTCTATCATACAATGAATTCAGCTTTTTGTCATAATTTTCAAGAAATATATAACTCATGCTTTTAAAAATTATATTTAACAATGTTTTTTTTTTTTAAAGTGAAAAGCTTCCCATTCGTTGGATCAATCCAATACACTACGCTTACGTTAAAAGTAAAATATATTGAGTAATTTTTAGTATGCCTTCTTTTACTGGATCGTTATTGTATATTTGACAGGATTGATATTGTCAGGTTATAATCAGATTGATGAGGAAAGTGATATTAAAACAACTTAACTTATTAAAAAAAAAATCTCTTATCAATGAATATTTTAAAATTAATCTACTGGCATAATTAATGAAATATAAAAATAAATATCTTCTTTTTAATATCGAGAGACATTGAAAAAAAGAACAAAATCTACACTTCAATATCTTTGTTTGCGGTTTGGCGAAATTAATGTAATAAATAAAATAATTGAAGTGTAAAACTGCTACAAATTACGAAAGAATGTTGATGGGTTATACAATAGAAATTCAGAAGCATAACAATAAGTTACTCTTTTCATGATAAATAAAATATTATTATTTAATGTGAGATATTAATTTTATTAACTCTATATTACAATAACATACCAGTACCAAATAGCCACATCTAAATTATTCAATAACATCGTTTTATCTTTTAAACATAATATTTGTATATCATCATAACTCCTTTGCAACTTAGTTGTGTATTTTCTTCAATTGGGGATGAATCCTTCCTCCAGAATAAACAGTGTTTTTTTTTAGGATATAGAACAATTAGATAAAAGCCCTATTATGTTTTCCTTAACGAAACATTAACATTTTGAATTATTTCTAACCACTAACAATAATTGAACATGTTTCTACGGGAACCTAAACACAAAACATGGATACAACGCTCAATATGCTTAAATATATTTTTTATAAATTGGAATAGTAACTTTTCTGATTAATTAATTAGGACGATTTTGCTTCAAATTGGTTAGAAATTCAACTATCATTTAAATGAGTACTTGTAGTTTTCCATAAAATGTGTCGTTTTTGAGTTATTTGAAAACCAATTTTATTTTACGTTTTATAAAAATATTTTTGTTAACCACTTGGAGGACGAATTTTCCCAAACCCAGCCTTATTGCACATTTAGAGGATAAGAGGAACCTTCAGGAAAAGTTTCAGCTTCACAACCATAGTCATTTTTGAGAAACTGCGATGACCAGAAAATCGACTGAAATGGGACTTTCTTTTATAAATATAGATTAGTGAGGTCATAACTTTCGATGCTTGAAGCACTTTACATTAAACCTAAGAATGAGATTTACGCAAGACATTGCTTAGCAACCAGAGGCCAACAATCTGGAGAATCAATCAATCAGTATCTTCAAATATTAAAGCAATTAAGTAAAACTTGCAATTTCAAGGCCATTTCTGTCAAAGAAAATTAAAACGATTATTTTTTTTTTAAATAAAATTTTTGCTTTATTGAGGAATAATACAATCTGCCACCATCCTGGGCAATAAGTATGAGAGCTAACAGAAGTCATTCATTCCATATGTACAAAGTAAAACAAACAAAAAATAAAATAAAATAAGTTAACCTAACCAACAAATGAAAAAAATAAAATAAAATGAAATAATAAAATAAATGAAATAAAATAAAAAAATTATAATCTTGGCCACATTCATACCTATATACAATAAATTTTACATACTGCCCCTGGGAACTCCGAATCGAACCTCTGCATCCAGAAATGGATGCCGAGGCACAATGTCAGAAGATCCCAGCGCCTCTCATTCAGCTGCGTCACCAATGTAGTGAGTGGAGACTGAGTAAGGGCGCTAAAGCCACACAGGCTCAGGCATGAGTGGAGAAGTTGGCCATTGCCAGCTCTCCAGCTGCATATTTATAAGAGATCTCTCGGCCACTGCCGCCTCAACCTACGAGGAGGGTTGTAAGGATGGTTGGTACTAGATAAGGATTGCACCAGGGGATTAGGAAGAAGTGTAAGTTTCTGGAGGAAGGTTGAGAATTTGGATGAGATGAGATCAAGGACATAAGGGATCTTGAGGTCGTGATGTAAGGTCTTGTTTGTGACATAATATGGATTATTGACTATTGTTCTAAGGACTTTGGACTAAAAGGATAGGATACGTTTGATGTTCTAAAATTTAGTAGTACCCCATAGTTCAATTCCGTAGGTCAACATAGGTTTGAGAATTGTCTTGTAAATTAATGGTTTGTTTCCAACGGAATGTTGTGTTATTCTGTTCAGTAGTCTATATAACTGTCCGTATCTTCTGTTGAGCTCTAGTAAGTCGAGTATGTGGGTTTCAGGTCAAACTTTTGTCTAGTAAGAAGCCCAGATACCGGACTGTGTCGGAACGGGGAAGTGGTATAGAGTTAAAATGAACTTGTGGATAGGATTTACGTCGGAGGGTGAAGGTGACGTGCTTACTTTTGGATTGATTGATTTGATACGCCAATTGTCGCACCAATGTTCAATCAAGGAGATGTGTCTTTGTAGATGGGAAGATTCCACTTCTGGGTGTGAATGGGTTGATAGAATGGCAGTATAATTGGCAAAAGATGCTAGGAAGTATCAGGATCTTAAGGTATATCAGCAGTAAACCAGATATAGAGGACAGGACCTAGGACGCTTCCTTGATGTACGTCGGCCTCAATTGGATAAAAAGTAGAGAACTCTGAACCATAGCGAACTCTGAAGGAACGGTTAGAAAGGTAGGATCTTTGGATGAGATATAAGGATTGGGGTAGTTAGGATTTCAATTTGAGAAGCAAGCCATCGTGCCAGACCCGGTCGAATGCCTGAGCAAGAAGAGAGGAATTCTTGTACGCTAGCTGTACGAGTGGGATTGTGGTTGGGATGGGGGGGGGGGGGTGAATATGTTAGAGAGGTATTTGGCGAATTCTTCAGCTCTAGTCTCCTCTGACGAAGCCAAGGAACCATCAGCTCGTCGGAGAGGATGGGTGATATTATGGTGTGCCTTTTTGGTTATTCTCCAGGGAGAATAGTCGGTTACGGATAATGAGGAGAGGTAGGAATTGTAGGAGTTAGATCTAAAGGAATTTAATTTATGTTTAACTAATTTGGTATAATAGTTGTC
Source organism: Piezodorus guildinii (assembly GCA_023052935.1). NCBI lineage: Eukaryota > Metazoa > Arthropoda > Insecta > Hemiptera > Pentatomidae > Piezodorus > Piezodorus guildinii. The sequence goes on along the minus strand of CM041295.1, from coordinate 127,619,828 downwards.
TGTGATCGTCTGTGTGCCTGGTTCTTTGCCAGAGGATTCTGGAGCATCGCTTAGTGTGGATTAGATCTAGGAGGTCTTGGGGTATAGGATTCTTCTTGTAGTAAAGAGGGCAAGGGGGAGGTAAAGATGCATTCCAGGCTGCTTGTTGGATCAGGGTGGTGAAGAAATTAACAGCATCGTCTAGTTCTTGAGGGGATTTGAGCGATACTCTGAGGTCTATTGCATCGGTTATTATTTCTCGGAATAGGGTCCAGTTAACTGGGCCTCGTAGGAATGACGGTGGAGGGAGTTTTAATAGATCATATTGAAAGACTTAGGATAAGAGGGCTGTGATCGGAGGATAGGTCATCAAGCCGGAAGACAGAATGATTTAGCGGTCCTAGGTCTTAGGTTGTATGGAAGGGTTATGTAGATATTGGTATTGATGGTAGGAATCTTGAGGTTGAGCCTGCGGTTGGGTGAGAGATTGTGGTGTCACATCTTCTTCCAGCATTTGGGCATATGAGACCCCTGAGTTAACGGTTCTGGAGGGTTTCCTTAGCGGTCTAGGGGTTACGTCTTGACGAGGTGCTGCCTGCAGTCTTGACTTGTTAAGATCTAGTTGGTCTGACACCCCTTGTAGTTAGCTGGATGCCCTTGGTGATAGAGTGCACAAACTGCAGGAGTTTGTCTTGTTTTTGTGCATTCCTCCGTCTTATGCTGTCTTCCACATCTGTCGCAGCGGGATAGTTGGTGGCAGTACCGCTTCGTATGTCCGTAAGCTTGGCAGTTATGAAACTGAACTATGTCTTTCTTGATGAATGGATTTTCTACTACACCTCTAGTGTAGTAAAGGCGGTTTACTGAATAGATGTTTTCAACCCCGGGGGATCTTTCAAGACCAACAAAAAAAGAGGTAATGATATTTTGTTTCTTTCACCAGACTGTTCTCTATTTTCTTTTGAAACATATACGATTTGTCGAATTTCAAATCCCATCGAGGTCAGTTCATCTTTGATCGTAGCCGTCGATGGGTGCAGATGTCTTATCACTATCGTAAGTGCTCTATCGTGTTGGAGCTGATATGTGTGAAAGTCAGCTTTCGTGTCACACAACATTTTACAATTTTTCTGTATGTCTCTGGAGTGTCTGGCAGTCATTTTGTGTGATTTGTACGGCTGATACATATAGTATAGTACGGTTTGTCATGTAGTAATATATTTAGTTCATTAACGTGATTTCGAACACCATTCGCATTTCAAAGGAGAATGACAAAGGACGTTTTCGGTGTCATTTATGGATTTTTGGGGACTTGGATTAGGTTTGATACTAAGTTTGTTAACAAGGAGATGAGAGGGGTAATAAGACATTTGAGCTCAGTCAAGAATGTATTCATAGTGGCATTTATATTAGCAGAGGGGGTAGGAGGAGGGATATAGGAAATTCGGTGTAGAATGGACTTTTGGGTATTGCTCTTAGGTTGTGTGGAAGGGTTATGTAGATATTGGTATTGATGGTAGGAATCTTGAGGTTGAGCCTGCGGTTGGGTGAGAGATTGTGGTGTCACATCTTCTTCCAGCATTTGGGCATATGAGACCCCTGAGTTAACGGTTCTGGAGGGTTTCCTTAGCGGTCTAGGGGTTACGTCTTGACGAGGTGCTGCCTGCAGTCTTGACTTGTTAAGATCTAGTTGGTCTGACACCCCTTGTAGTTAGCTGGATGCCCTTGGTGATAGAGTGCACAAACTGCAGGAGTTTGTCTTGTTTTTGTGCATTCCTCCGTCTTATGCTGTCTTCCACATCTGTCGCAGCGGGATAGTTGGTGGCAGTACCGCTTCGTATGTCCTGAACTATGTCTTTCTTGATGAATGGATTTTCTACTACAACTCTAGTGTAGTAAAGGCGGTTTACTGAATAGATGTTTTCAACCCCGGGGGATCTTTCAAGACCAACAAAAAAAGAGGTAATGATATTTTGTTTCTTTCACCAGACTGTTCTCTATTTTCTTTTGAAACATATACGATTTGTCGATTTTCAAATCCCATCGAGGTCAGTTCATCTTTGATCGTAGCCGTCGATGGGTGCAGATGTCTTATCACTATCCTAAGTGCTCTATCGTGTTGGAGCTGATATGTGTGAAAGTCAGCTTTCGTGTCACACAACATTTTACAATTTTTCTGTATGTCTCTGGAGTGTCTGGCAGTCATTTTGTGTGATTTGTACGGCTGATACAAATGTATGTTCCGGAACCCGCAACATTATTTAATTGTTGACACAGTAATTTAAATTTTTTAATGTTTTTGATAAATATTGGAGGTGGTATAGCCTCCCTGGGAGCTGGTGCTGCCTCCATGCTGTCTTCAGGGTTATTAGATAGCGCCTGATATGGGTCGGGGGTGAAGAAAGAAGGTTCTTCTGTCGTGACATAAGAAGAGGTACCAGGTTGGGGCTCCATGCTTTCTAATGAGCTGCCGGGTGTTACAGCGTTAAAACTCTTACGATTTGATTTTCTCTGGACTACTCCTACTAATTCTCCTCCAAAAAATAAGTCGAGAAAATCAAATCGTAAGAGTTTTAACGCTGTAAGTTAAAACTCTTACGATTTTATTTTCTCGACTTATTTTTTGGAGGAGAATTAGTAGGAGTAGTCCCTAAGCTCCTACTTCGTTTATTGCTAGTCGCTTTGCTCGACATCACTATATGAAAATATCTCATTTCATATTGGCTACGAGCGATAAAATAATATAGAGTAGAAAGGCGGAGAAGACAAAAAAAAAAAAAATATATAAAACTGTCCAGAAGACGTAACTAATTACGTAGGCGCAGAGAAAATTGAATTACGTGGAGTGACCTCCCTATTGGGCCACTGAAGGCTCACTGGCCCTGCGTGGGAGTGGGGAGTAACATGTCCACGTACCTCCAGTCTAATACTCACACACTGTTATTAAACTGTTTAATACAACTTAATAATCAAGTGATTACTCACAGATTGTAGGTTGAAATGAGAATTTGATTAATTTCATTACACTAAGTTCATTACTTGAAAGATAACTTATCACTCAAAAATAATGAAGATAGATGAGGAAGATGGTTGGGGGTGCGGTCATAAATTAAAACCACACAATTAAAAATAAGAGTTATTTTTATTATGTGCCGACGTTTCGGCCTACAATGTGGGCCTTCATCAGGGCTAAAAGAAACAAGATAACAACCAATGTAATTAGACTTAATAATGCGTTAGGTATATAATAATAATATGACAGTAATAAATTATGGGAACATAAATAATATTAAATGTAAAATGATAATAAGATGACAATTATAAAGTATGGAAATAAGGTGACAGTTATAAAGTATGGAAATAAACAAAATTAAGATGATAGTTATAAAGTATGGAAGTAGACATAATTGAGATGATAATATTGTAATGAGAATATATAAATAGAGACTCAGTAAATGAAAAAAAAAATGATAAAGGAAAAATATGTGAACAATTAAAATTTTAAATATTAACAATTATGAGTTGATATATGACGGTAATATATTAAAAACATAGTTAAGAGTATAGGTAATATATAAAAAAATATAGTCATTACAAAAGAGAAACAGTATGAATAAAAATAATAATTTAAATTTTAAAATAATGTAATATTAAACTAATAATTATATGTCAGGATATGTAACGGAGAAATATATGAGTATGGAAAGGGGGAGAAAGAAATGGGCGATGAAAAAAGACCCTCATAAATAAGAAAAAATACTTACATGACGTGCAAGCGTTGCCTACGAAGTGATGTTTCTCAGTTTAAAAAACGCTCATTGCGTGGAACGGAAAATATGAGAACTAGAATGTCCGTTAGGAAAATACCAAGAAGCTAAGTTATGTTTACTGATTCGATTATTACTTAAAATCTTTTAATCTTTACCTCGTCACTATTTCTTACAATTTCTTAACAATCGAATCAGTAAACATAACTTAGCTTCTTGGAATTTTCCTAACGTACATTCTAGTTCTCATATTTTCCGTTCCACGCAATGAGCGTTTTTTAAACTGAGAAACATCACTTCGTAGGCAACGCTTGCACGTCATGTAAGTATTTTTTCTTATTTATGAGGGTCTTTTTTCATCGCCCATTTCTTTCTCCCCCTTTCCATACTCATATATTTCTCCGTTACATATCCTGACATATAATTATTAGTTTAATATTACATTATTTTAAAATTTAAATTATTATTTTTATTCATACTGTTTCTCTTTTGTAATGACTATATTTTTTTATATATTACCTATACTCTTAACTATGTTTTTAATATATTACCGTCATATATCAACTCATAATTGTTAATATTTAAAATTTTAATTGTTCACATATTTTTCCTTTATCATTTTTTTTTTCATTTACTGAGTCTCTATTTATATATTCTCATTACAATATTATCATCTCAATTATGTCTACTTCCATACTTTATAACTATCATCTTAATTTTGTTTATTTCCATACTTTATAACTGTCACCTTATTTCCATACTTTATAATTGTCATCTTATTATCATTTTACATTTAATATTATTTATGTTCCCATAATTTATTACTGTCATATTATTATTATATACCTAACGCATTATTAAGTCTAATTACATTGGTTGTTATATTGTTTCTTTTAGCCCTGATGAAGGCCCACATTGTAGGCCGAAACGTCGGCACATAATAAAAATAACTCTTATTTTTAATTGTGTGGTTTTAATTTATGACCGCACCCCCAACCATCTTCCTCATCTAATTTCTCTACGGTCAACAAAACTCCATCATTAAAAATAACGAAGTTTTAAAAAGACGAGATATCATGTGGTTAATGAAACTAGCGCTTGCGCAGAACTGCCACTGAAATTGGAAACGAAGATGGTACTATAGCTGTAACCTCCAAATAATGTTACTTTTGTGGATCAAACTGGCGTCCTCAATCATCATGCCCAGCCAAGGATACGGAGTCCATGAAATGTGGAAAAATCAGTCACTGAAAACGCGCCTGTCGATTACGATCGAAACGTAATAATCCAAATAGGAACGGAAATAAAAACCTAGCCACCCAGTCATCTGCTGCAACTAACTCGCTTGCCAACACGACAGCTGCTTTTTTCCCAACCTGTCTCTTTAGATCTTCTATTGAAATATCGGTGAATGGGACAAAAGTTAAAACACTCATTTATACTAGAAGCTCTTCGAGCTTCTTTAACTCTTATCTCATTGAAAAATGCTATGTTCTGGTGTTACCATATTCTTGGCGAATTCATCTTTGTAATCTGAGGTAACAGATCAATGTAAGGCAAAGCTACAAATTGGCGAGCATTCCTATAACAATGTGACATTATTGATCACGAACAATCTATGTTGTGATACAATAATTGGACATGACATCCTCAAAAACCACTCCATCCTATAAATTGATTTTCGTGGTTATCGTTCTGCTTTGAAGATTTTTATGTAGCCCAAGCTCGTGTAGAACCCGTATCTATTTTTGGTAATTTGATGGAACATTGCAAACCTGTAGCAATTACATCAAGAAATCAATCTAAGGAAGACAGCAAGTTTATGAAGGATGAGATTGGCAGACTCCTAGAAGAAGGTGTTATTGAACCTAGCCACACACCTTGGCGTGCACAATCATTCCTAGTGAGAGAAGGAAATCGAAAACGTCGCATAGTTGTAGATTATTCGAGAACTATAAATAAATTTACTCACCTAGATGCATACCCCCTTACCAAAATCGAGGAAATAATCGCAAAAGTACCAGAAAACGTAATTTTTAGAACTATAGATCTAATGAGCGCTTATCATCAAGTTTCAATAGTATTATCCGAGAAACAGTACTTTTGAAGCTGTCGGAAAGTTGTACCACTTCCTTCGTATCCCATCTGGAGTAACCAATGGAGTCGGCTCTTTTCAAAGAGTTATTGATAGGATAGTGCAGGACGAAAATCTTAAAGGTACCTTTCCTTATTTGGATGACGTGGCAGTATGCGGTAAAAATCAAGAAAACCATGATAAAAACTTAAGGAATTTTCTGGCTGCGGTGGAAAAGTACTACTTGACCTTGAATAAAAAAAAAAAAAGTAAATTCTCTGTGAAAACTATCCACTTACTTGGTTATGTTATTTCAAATCACTAAATCACTCCTGATCCTGATGCAGCCACTTTTAGATTTGCCTTTACACGAAAACGCTGCTTCTCTACAAGAGCCATGGGTATGTTCACTTATTACAGCAAATGGATACCCTGTTTTTCTGACAAAATTTGTCCTCTGCTGAAAACTGTATTCCCCATGTCAAGTGAAGCTACTGCTAATACTATACTAATACTAGATACAGCACCTTTCCAAGTAGAGACGGATGCATCAAATTTTGCTATAGGAGCCACTTTGAGTCAAATGGGGCGACCAGTTGCCTTCTATTCAAACATGCTCAACAAATCAGAATTGCAACACTCTTCCATTGAAAAAGATGCGTACGCAATAGTAAAATCTCTGAGATAATGGCGCCATTATCTCGTATGTAATTCCTATGGAGATTCAGAAGGAAGATAGGTCGGGTGGTGATCAAGAAAAAACAACTAAACAGTTCTTAACTATTTAATAACAAAGTTTAGACCCACATTGCAGATCTTCATCAAGGCTTAAAAGATTGAAAAAGGAATTGGTCAGAAGTATAAAGGCAAATGTAAGAATAAAAACTTGAAGGCATGAACATAAAAAATAGCAATTTCTTATGTTGTAACACTTCTATTGTGTTTATTTTTAGCTCTGATGAAGACGCACAACCTGGGTCGAAACGTTGTTAATAAATATGTAGTTAAGACTTGATCACGTTACGGAAAGGTTTTTTCCGAATATTTTCCATTTTCGGATCTTGTCAAGGTCTTGGAATCAGTGAAAAGTTTTTTTAGTTTTGCTGTTTGTTTCTTGCACGGCGTTTTTTAGCTATTATGATATGGATATGAGTAATCCAAGTTGTTTTCGTGAGAATTTTGGGGAGAATGTGGTTTTTATGGCGAATTTTATTGCCATTTTGAGTTGTATGATGCCGAAATCTATTTGTTCTTTTATTGTTAAAATAATTTTCAAGCCTAGTTCATTTTATAGGTCATTTAATCTAATTTAACCGATATATATATTTTTCCAATGCCTTGTTTGAGCGATTGATTCTTTCTAATTAATACCTCTATTAGGTCTTGAGATTAACAACAACGGTAGCTCAGTTTCTGTTAGTTGTATGATAAAAAATCGATTTATTTTACGTTTTGTATTACTTGGCATTATAATAAATCTTTTATTTATTCATCGCAATATCAAACTAAGCACCACAAACCAATGTCACTGTTTATAAAAACATAAAACCTGACAATGGAATACTTTTTGATATTTAGAAGATATTCAGTCATTTTCATTAATAAGTATTATACAGCCAAATAAATAAAAACCTAAATACGTAAGCGTTCAAAAAGAAAAGTTCTGCCTGAGCGGAAGAACATCATAGCAATAAAAATCACGCTTTATATAGCTATAAATTTATTATAATTTAGTAGTAGTAATGACATTATTTAACTAAGAAAATGCACAACGATAAGAAAAATACTTATTTGCTCATATTTTATTGCCCTATAAGAAAAGAGTAAAATTTATTCATATAATTAAATTTTTATGAAAAAAAGTCGTACCCTTTTTATAAATTTCTTTAGTTCTCATTGATTGGTTCCTGAAACTACATTTCAGGCTTTATTGGGCCATTCCGTGTTTTTTTCTGAAAAATTAATTATATGAAGAAAATACTTGTTTTTGGATATGAATTTGTCAGTCTGATTGTCATTCATACAGTTAAAAGTCAATGAGAGGGATTAAGAAAACATCAAATGTGATTATCTTATATAAGGTTTGAAATTTTTGTTTTTCCATTTAAATTGAGTTTATTATGCTTATTATTTATAAATATTGTCATTTTTTTTTGTATATGATAAGAACCTCTATGGTTCTATAATAAAAACAAATTACTGAAAATTATCAGCTGTCACTTTGATTTTCATTTTTTCGAATATATTTCTATTTGTCCATATCTGGTTAGTTATACAATTCTGATAACCTAAAGTAAGTAAAGGGTATGTTTCTGTTAGATAATTGGTAATACAGTTATGAACTCATTGAGAAGAAATTGTTTTCCGTTAATATTACATATTCCTATTTTAATGAACTATACTAATGATTGATATTTTATCTAACAGACTAACATTTAATTTTTTAGGATTTGCAAATGGATACAGTAAATAAAGAAGAAGGACAAGACAATGGCTCTTCATCATTCGCATTAGCTAAAGCATTTTGGTATTTAATGCGTCTAGCAACCTTATTAGTTCAAATTGATTTTTTTTTATATTGGGAAAACAAAACTCATTCTAATATTTTTTATGTTCTAATACAGATTATCTTTATAAGAGATAAAATAAAATAAAGAAATTAATGTAGTTAATATGCACATTAATAAAAATTAAATAAACAAAACAAAAATTATCATAATTCAAATCATGTAAAAAAATTAGGGGAATGACATTCTAGGCTGAATGACCTATGAGCCGTTTTGCATATAACAGAATTATGGGTTATATTTCTTTCAAATAGTATTAAAAAGAGTTTATTAAAAAAAATAATAAGCTGTTTCCCTATCTAGCTGTGATCCTGAACTCTTATTTATTAATAGAGTGTTGCAGTTTGAAAATTTTATGAATTATAAAAAACTTTATTTTGGAAAAAAAAAAAATAGCTGAAACATGATCTTTACGATAAAATAATTTTTAGGAGAACAATGGAGAGTAAAGAAAATGAAGAAAGCAGTAAACCAAGACAAAGAAAGAAGAAGGTGCTTAAATTTAATGATGAGGAAGCTATACCTTCAACCAGTGTAAGAATAGTCGACTTATTTTGAGGGGAATTTTAATTATTCAACTTCATCAAATTTTGAAATGGCCATTTTCTTTATTTCAATTAGAAAAAGTAGTTGGACCACATCCATTTTATAAATTTAGTTTGCATAATCTCTAGTTTTAGTATCAAGTAACATTTTTTTATAACCTCATTTCATTTTATTTTAAAAATATATAAATGCTCATTCCTGTAAATAAAATAAAATTTTCATTTCT